>SJYG01001119.1:456475-510385 GCA_006410535.1 Litocranius walleri | reverse complement strand
TTTACAATAGCCTCATGATTTCTCCATCTATTCAGCACTAATGTTTAAACATCTAGGTTAACGATGATAGGATTCTCCAGCTTGAGGGTCGTCCCTAGAGGATCACTGCATTACTTGGAGGAGAGAAGAGGGTTAAAGGTGAGTGGAATGGGATGAGGTGGAATCAAAAGAGGAAAAGGCAAGCTAGCCTGTAGCCACTTTTTTGTGTGCGCTCCGACGTCTGGACTGCTCAGAGGTGGTCACAGATTTATACATGGAAGAGGAGAGGGAGGAAGTAGATAAAGGTGGAGAGGAGGATAAAAGAGGGAGATGGAAAGGAGGAATACAGATCCGGCCAGTGACCAGTTCTCTTAGAATTCTCCACCTTCTGGAGCACACAGAGATTCATAGAGTTGGGTAGAGAAGAGGAGGGGGAGGGGGGAGACAAAAGCCACCTGGTGGAGAAAAGAGAGATTCTAAAGGTGGAGAGAGTGGTCAAGCCAGTAGTCTCGCACTCATGTAAAACTGGGTACTGAAGATTAGGTTTTTAAAAGTACCAAATTGGCAACAAATACCAAAATGCCAAGATTAAAAATCTGGAGTAAAAATTGGATTTTTAAAGATAGAATGTTGAAGAGAAGAAGAAGAAGGAGAGAGAAATTTAAAAAAAAAAAAAAGAAAAAAAGTAAAATATAATAAGCAAGTTTAGGAAAAAAAAGATGAAAAAGAAGTAAAAACAAATTTAAAAAAGAAAAAAAATTTTTAAAAGAAAGAAAAAAATTCTTAAAAAAAAAATCACACTTCCACATCATACCCCCCCCCAAAAAAAAAAAAAAATTGATCATAAAAGTAGTAACAGTATATCTCGTGTTTTCTCTGTCGTTGTAGACTGTGTGGGGTCGCTACCAAGGCAGTTCCCTGTTTGACTTCCTCTGTTTGCTGGCCTCTTCTGTGTCTGATTTCTGTCTTGCCACAGGGAGGGTGGCGGTGAGCTCTGCACCGGGCTTGCCCCTTCTCGCTCCGCGGGATATTCATGCACTTCCCCGGTCTAAGCCGCTCAGGGATCCCCCTCCAGGTGTCGGTTTTGGTTGATCCTGGGCTATGTTCCCTTCCCAAGTCCGAGTGGTTAGGGAGTTTGGCGTGCACTATTGTTGCATCTTCTGGGCTTTCCAGGTCGCTCAATTTTCTGGGAGCTCCGCCGGGGCTCTTTCTCAGGCAGATGGTGACTGTTAAGTCTCAGTAAAGAAACTTGCTTGCAATTTGGTAGGTAATGACTCTCTCGAGCTGCGACTGCCCTCTTCCAGCGCTTAAGGCTTTGGCTGCCTGTCGCCAGTGGGGGATGGTCTGCAGCCGGCTATTTCCGATCCGTCCTTTGTTCTGTGCGCGGGCCTGTAGGTGTCTTATGTTCGAGTGTTTCGCGTGTTAGTTATCCCCGTCTGGTTTGCTAGTCCGAGTTAAATTATTCTAACCACACGCGGACCCGATTCTGGCCCCGTTAAGCCCCGATTCTCGAGAATAGCCCTGCAGCCTACGTCTCCTGCGGCCCAATTCTTAGAAAGCACTGTCGCGGCGCGCTCCTCCCTGCCCAATCCCCACTGCTGTCGGTCGCAGGCGTTTGCGCTGCTTATCCGCTGAGGGTTATACTGTTGAATTCGTAATCTGTTGATTTTAATTATTTATTTGTTCTTCCTTCCTGTTATGTTGCCCTCTGTGCTTCCAGGGCTCGCCCCATACACAGCTGTGAGAAAGTTCCCGAATTTTAGGGAACCTCTCTTTTTAAGAGTCTCTTCCTGGGACGAGATTCCCTTCCCGTGCCGGGGTTCCCTCCCTACCTCCTTTGTCTCTTTCTTCAACCTTTAAAATAATTCCTACCTGGTTTTGAAGCCAATGATCTGCTTTGCTGGATGCCTGATGTCCTCTGCCAGCATTCAGAAGTTATTTTGTGGAATTTACTCAGCGTTAAAATGTTCTTTTGATGAGGTAGAGAGGGAGAGAGTGTTCCTCCCTTCCTATTCCTCCGCCATCTTTTTCCCTCCCCCCACGGGATTTCTGAGTGCTGATTTTGTATCCTGCCACTTTACTATATTCATTGATTAGCTCTAGTAGCTTTCTGGTCGAGTCTTTAGGATTTTCTATGTAGAGGATCATGTCATCTGCAAACAGTGAGAGTTTTACTTCTTCTTTTCCAATTTGGATTCCTTGTATTTCTTTTTCTGCTCTGATCGCTGTGGCCAAAACTTCCAGTACGATGTTGAAGAGTAGTGGTGAAAGTGGACACCCTTGTCTTGTTCCTGACTTTAGGGGAAATGGTTTCAATTTTTCACCATTGAGGATAATGTTAGCTGTGGGTTTGTCATATATAGCTTTTATTATGTTGAGGTATGTTCCTTCTATTCCTGCTTTCTGGAGAGTTTTTATCATAAATGGATGTTGAATTTTGTCAAAGGCTTTTTCTGCATCTATTGAGATAATCATATGATTTTTATTTCTCAGTTTGTTAATGTGATGAATTACATTGATTGACTTGCGGATATTGAAGAATCCTTGCATCCCTGGGATAAAGCCCACTTGGTCATGGTGTATGATCTTTTTAATGTGTTGCTGGATTCTGATTGCTAGGATTTTGTTGAGGATTTTTGCATCTATGTTCATCAGTGATATTGGCCTGTAGTTTTCTTTTTTTGTGGTGTCTTTGTCAGGTTTTGGTATTAGGGTGATGGTGGCCTCATAGAATGAGTTTGGAAGTTTACCTTCCTCTGCAATTTTCTGGAATAGTTTCAGTAAGATAGGTGTTAGCTCTTCTCGAAATTTTTGGTAGAATTCAGCTGTGAAGCCGTCTGGACCTGGGCTTTTGTTTGCTGGAAGATTTCTGATTACAGTTTCAATTTCCATGCTTGTGATGGGTCTGTTAAGATTTTCTATTTCTTCCTGGTTGAGTTTTGGAAAGTTGTACTTTTCTAAGAATTTGTCCATCTCTTCCAAGTTGTCCATTTTATTGGCATATAGTTGCTGATAGTAGTCTCTTATGATTCTTTGTATTTCTGAGTTGTCTGTCGTGATCTCTCCATTTTCATTTCTAATTTTGTTGATTTGATTTTTTTCTCTTTGTTTCTTGATGAGTCTGGCTAATGGTTTGTCAATTTTATTTATCCTTTCAAAGAACCAGCTTTTTGCTTTGTTGATTTTTGCTATGGTCTCTTTTGTTTCTTTTGCATTTATTTCTGCCCTAATTTTTAGGATTTCTTTCCTTCTACTAACTCTGGGGTTCTCTATTTCTTCCTTTTCTAGTTGCTTTAGGTGTAGAGTTAGGTTATTTATTTGACTTTTTTCTTGTTTCTTGAGGTATGCCTGTATTGCTATGAACTTTCCTCTTAGGACTGCTTTTATAGTGTCCCAAAGGTTCTGTGTAGTTGTGTTTTCATTTTCATTCGTTTCGATGCATATTTTGATTTCTTTTTTGATTTCTTCTGTGATTTGTTGATTATTCAGAAGGGTGTTGTTCAGCCTCCAAATGTTGGAATTTTTAATAGTTTTTCTCCTATAATTGAGATCTAACCTTAGTGCATTATGGTCAGAGAAGATGCTTGGAATAATTTCGATTTTTTTGAATTTATCAAGGTTAGATTTATGACCCAGAATGTGATCTATCCTGGAAAAGGTTCCGTGTGCACTTGAGTAAAAGGTGAAATTCATTGTTTTGGGGTGAAATGTCCTATAGATATCAATTAGGTCTAACTGGTCTATTGTATCGTTTAACGTTTGCGTTTCTTTGTTAATTTTCTGTTTAGTTGATCTGTCCATAGGTGTGAGTGGGGTATTAAAGTCTCCCACTATTATTGTGTTATTATTAATTTCCCCTTTCATGCTTGTTAGCAGTTGTCTTACATATTGCGGTGCTCCTATGTTGGGTGCATATATATTTATAATTGTTATATCTTCTTCTTGGATTGATCCTGTAATCATTATGTAGTGGCCTTCTTTGTCCCTTTTCACAGCCTTTGTTTTAAAGTCTATTTTATCGGATATGAGTATTGCTACTCCTGCTTTCTTTTGGTCTTTATTTGCATGGAATATCTTTTTCCAGCCCTTCACTTTCAGTCTGTATGTGTCCGTTGTTTTGAGGTGGGTCTCTTGTAGGCAGCATATATAGGGATCCTGTTTTTGTATCCATTCAGCCAGTCTTTGCCTTTTGGTTGGGGCATTCAACCCATTTACATTTAAGGTAATTATTGATAAGTATGCTCCTGTTGCCATTTACTTTATTGTTTTGGGTTCGGGTTTATACGTCCTTTTTGTGTTTCCTGTCTAAAGTCTATCCTTTAGTATTTGTTGGAGAGCTGGTTTGGTGGTGCTGAATTCTCTCAGCTTTTGCTTGTCTGGAAAGCTTTTGATTTCTCCTTCATATTTGAATGAGATCCTTGCTGGGTACAGTAGTCTTGGCTGAAGGTTATTATCTTTCATCACTTTAAGTATGTCTTGCCATTCCCTCCTGGCCTGAAGAGTTTCTATTGAAAGGTCTGCAGTTATTCTTATGGGGATCCCCTTGTGTGTTATTTGTTGTTTTTCCCTTGCTGCTTTTAATATTTGTTCTTTGTGTTTGATCTTTGTTAGTTTGATTAAAATATGTCTTGGGGTGTTTCGCCTTGGGTTTATCCTGTTTGGCACTCTCTGGGTTTCTTGGACTTGGGTGATTATTTCCTTCCCCATTTTAGGGAAGTTTTCAACTATTATCTCCTCAAGTATTTTCTCATGGTCTTTCTTTTTGTCTTCTTCTTCTGGGACTCCTATAATTCGAATGTTGGATCGTTTCATATTGTCTTGGAGGTCTCTGAGGTTGTCCTCATTTCTTTTAATTCGTCTTTCTTTTTCCCTCGCTGATTCATTTATTTCTACCATTCTATCTTCTATTTCACTAATCCTATCTTCTGCCTCCGATATTCTACTATTTGTAGCCTCCAGAGTGTTTCTGATCTCAGTTATTGCATTATTCATTTTATGTTGACTCTTTTTTATTTCTTCTAGGTCCTTGTTAAACCTTTCTTGCATCTTCTCAATCCTTGACCCCAGGCTGTTTATCTGTGATTCCATTTTGATTTCAAGATTTTGGATCATTTTCACTATCAGTATTCGGAATTCTTTCTCAGGTAGATTCCCTATCTCTTCCTCTTTTGTTTGGTTTGGTGGGCATGTCTCCTGTTCCTTTACCTGCTGGGTATTCCTCTGTCTCTTCATCTTGGTTATATTGCTGCGTTTGGGTGGCTTTTCTATATTCTGGGAATTTGTGGAATTCTCTTTCTTATAGAGCTTCCTCTCTGTGTTTGGGGTTATCTCAGTGGCTTGTCAAAGTTTTTTGATTAGGGAGACTTGTGTTGGAGTTCTGGTGGGTGGAGCTGGATTTCCTCTCTCTGGAGTGCTGTGAAGTGCGAAGTAATGGGTTATGAGACGTCGATGGTTTTGGAGTATTTTGAGTTGCCTTTGTATTGGAGCTCAGGGGCTTGTTCTTGTGTTGCTGGAGATTTTGCGTGGTGTGTCTTGCTCTGGAGCTTGTTGGCCCTTGGGCGGTGCTCAATTTCAGTATAGGTATGAAGGCGTTTGATGAGCTCTTATTGGATAATGTTCCCTGTATTCAGGAATTCTTTGATGATCTCAGGATTTGGACTTACAACTCCTGATTCTGGTTTTCAGATTTATTTTTACAATAGCCTCATGATTTCTCCATCTATTCAGCACTAATGTTTAAACATCTAGGTTAATGATGATAGGATTGTCCAGCTTGAGGGTCGTCCCTAGAGGGTCGCTGCGTTACTTGGAGGAGAGAAGAGGGTTAGAGGTGAGTGGAATGGGGTGAGGTGGGATCAAAAGTGGAAAAAGCAAGCTAGCCTGTAACCACTTTCTTGTGTGCGCTCCGACGTCTGGGCTGCTCAGAGGTGGTCACAGTTATACATGGAAGAGGAGAGGGAGGAAGTAGATAGAGGTGGAGAGGAGGATAAAAGAGGGAGATGGAAAGGAGGAATACAGATCCGGCCAGTGACCAGTTCTCTTAGAATTCTCCACCTTCTGGAGCACACAGAGATTCATAGAGTTGGGTAGAGAAGAGGAGGGGGAGGGGGGAGACAAAAGCCACCTGGTGGAGAAAAGAGAGATTCTAAAGGTGGAGAGAGTGGTCAAGCCAGTAGTCTCGCACTCATGTAAAACTGGGTACTGAAGATTAGGTTTTTAAAAGTACCAAATTGGCAACAAATACCAAAATGCCAAGATTAAAAATCTGGAGTAAAAATTGGATTTTTAAAGATAGAATGTTGAAGAGAAGAAGAAGGAGAGAGAAATTAAAAAAAATAGAGAAAAAAAGTAAAATATGATAAGCAAGTTTAGGAAAAAAAAGATGAAAAAGAAAAGAAGTAAAAACAAATTTAAAAAAGAAAAAAAATTTTTAAAGAAAGAAAAAGAAATTCTTAAAAAAAAAAAATCACGCTTCCACATCATACCACCCCCCCCCCAAAAAAAATTGATCATAAAAGTAGTAACGGTATATCTGGCATTTTCTCTGTCATTGTGGACTGTGTGGGGTCGCTACCAAGGCAGTTCCCTCTGTTTGACTTCCTCTGTTTGCTGGCCTCTTCTGTGTCTGATTTCTGTCTTGCCACAGGGAGGGTGGTAGTGAGCTCTGCACCGGGCTTGCCCCTTCTCGCTCCACGGGATATTCATGCACTTCCCCAGTCTAAGCCGCTCAGGGAGCCCCCTCTGGGTGTCGGGTTTGGTTGATCCTGGGCTATGTTCCCTTCCCAAGTCCGAGTGGCTAGGGAGTTTGGCGGGCACTATTGTTGCGTATTCTGGGCTTTCCAGGTCGCTCAATTTTCTGGGAGCTCCGCAGGGGCTCTTTCTCAGGCAGATGATGACTGTTAAGTCTCAGTAAAGAAACTTGCTTGCAATTTGGTAGGTAATGACTCTCTTGAGCTGCGACTGCCCTCTTCCAGCACTTAAGGCTTTGGCTGCCTGTCGCCGGTGGGGGATGGTGTGCAGCCGGCTATTTCCGATCCGTCCTTTGTTCTGTGTGTGGGCCTGTCAGTGTCTTATGTTCGAGCATTTCACGTGTTAGTTATCCCCCTGTCTTGTTTGCTAGTCCGAGTTAAATTGTTCTAGCCACACGCAGATTCGATTCTGGCCCCATTACGCCCTGATTCTCGAGAATAGCCCTGCAGCCTACGTCTCCCACAGCCCAATTCTTAGAAAGCACTGTCGCGGGTGCGCTTCTCCCTGACCAATCCCCACTGCTGTTGGACGCAGGCGTTTGCGCTGCTTATCTGCTGGGGGTTATACTGTTGAATTTGCAATCTGTTGATTTTAATTATTTATTTATTCTTCCTTCCTGTTATGTTGCCCTCTGTGCTTCCAGGGCTCGCCCCATACACAGCTGTGAGAAAGTTCCTGAATTTTAGGGAACCTCTCTTTTTAAGAGTCTCTTCCTGGGATGAGATTCCCTTCCCGTGCCGGGGTTCCCTCGCTACCTCCTTTGTCTCTATCTTCGTCCTTTAAAATAATTCCTACCTGGTTTTGAAGCCAATGATCTGCTTTGCTGGATGCCTGATATCCTCTGCCAGCATTCAGAAGTTATTTTGTGGAATTTACTCAGCGTTGAAATGCTCTTTTGATGAGGTAGAGAGGGAGAAAATGTTCCTCCCTTCCTATTCCTCCGCCATCTTTTTTCTCTCCTAGTCAAGCTTTAAATACGAGGCACTCTTGTCCTCCACCTGTTGACTCTTCCTCCCAACCTCAGCCAACCCTAAAGCGTCAGAGGACAGTGAATTACTATTGACCTTCAAGTCCCCAAATACGAAAGAGTCAGGTGCTACTGGGGAACAAGGGCTGGGTGTGAGGCCAGTCAAGTTGGCTCATGATTTTATAGGAACCTTGAAGGAGCACACACATGGCCTCATTATGACTTCTGTCTGCTGTCAGCACCTTTGGTCTTTCTGGGCCCCTTCTTGCTTGCAAAAATAATTAAAGATTATATTTAGGACTCAATAGGTATAAAGACGAATATAACTGAGACTGAACTCTATCCAAATAGTTTTGTATGATTTCAAGATTTTTTTTTTAAATTGGAGTATAATTGCTTTACAATATTGTATTATTTTCTGGTGTACAATGAAATGAATAAGGTACCCCTCCCTCTTGGACCTCCCCAATCCGCTAGGTCATCACAGAGAATGAAGTTGAATTCCCTATGCTATACAGCAGGTTCCCACTGCTTATTTTACACGTGGTGGTGTATATATGTCAATTCCAATCTCCCAGGTCCTCCCATCCCTCCTTCCCCCACCTCTGCCCCCGTCCCATGTCCAGATGTGTGTCTTCTACATCTGTGTCTTGCCTCCTGCCCTGCAATAGCTTCATCTGTACCATTTTTCTAGATTCTACATACATATTTTAAAATTTTTCGTGGGCCACTGATGGAATCATGGGCCCCAACCTGCAGCCTACTGTGCCCAGTGGAAAAGCTAGCTTGGCCTAAGGGGAAATGTGTTGAAGAGGTGTGGGGATGGACACTGCAGGGGGCAGTCTGGAGCCACACAGTCGGATGAGGAGGGGCCTCTGCAGCCTCAGAAGACCCCACCAGCATGAGAAAGCCTGGGGGCGATGGGGCTCTATAGGAAGAGGGGAGAAAATGGGGTCCAGGGAGGCTCAAGAGTTTCCCTAGTGGCTCAGATGGTAAAGAGTCTGTCTGCCACGTGGGAGACCCAGGTTTCATCCCTGGATCAAGAAAATCCCCTGAGAAGGGAAAGATCCCCTGATCCCCTGGAGAAGGCAGTGGCTACCCACTCCAGTATTCTTGCCTGGAGAATCCCATGGACTAAGGAGCCTGGCAGGCTATAGTCCAGGGGGTTGCAAACTGTTGGGCATGACTTAGTGACTAAACAACAACAATCAATATAAAACATTGATGGACTTTTTTTTTCTTAAATACTGTCTTTGAAATTCAGAATGTATTTTTCACTTGCAACACATCTTGATTCAGAGAAGCTGTTTGAAGTGCTCCATTCCCATAGGAACCTGGTGATTACTCTATTGAATAGCACCACCTGGGCCTCTAGAACTTAGAGAAGAAAGTCCTAATTCCTGTTCTCTTTTTATTTATTTATTTATTTATTAATACTTTATTCTACTTTACAATACTGTATTGGTTTTGCCATACATTGACATGAATCAGCCAAAGGTGTACACAATCTTCCAATGCCGAAGCCCTCTCCCACCTCCCACCCCACACCATCTCCCCGGATCATCCCACAAACGAGCCCCAAGCATCCTGTATCTTGTATTGAACATAGACTGGTGCTTCGTTTCTTATATGATAGTATACATGTTTCAGTGCCATTCTCCTAAATCATCCCACCCTCTTCCTCAGAGGCCAAAAGTCTGTTCTATACCTCTGTGTCTCTTTTGTTGTCTCACATATAGGGTCATCATTACTATCTTTCTAAATTCCATATATGTCTAAATTCCATATGTGTCAGTATACTGTATTGGTGTTTTTCTTTCTGGCTTACTTCACTCTGTATAATCGGCTCCAGTTTCATCCATCTCATTAGAACAGAGTCAAATTTATTCTTTTTAATGGCTGAGTAGTACTCCATTGTGTATATGTACCACAGCTTTCTTATCCATTCATCTGCTGATGGACATCTAGGTTGTTTCCATGTCCTGGCAATTATAAACAATGCTGCAGTGAACACTGGGGTACATGTGTCTCTTTCAATTCTTGTTCTCAACGAGCTCGTAGTCATTAAGAGATACAAAGAGGCACAGAAAAAATACAGTGATGAAGGAAGAGCCTTCAAACAAAGCTCATGCCATTGGGCCCTGGCGGGAAAATAAGAGGAAAAATGGGTCCGACCTGTAGAGAGTCAAACAGTGACCCAAAGGAAGGGGGTTCTGTGATCTGGAACTGAGCTGAAGACTTGGAAGAGCTGTCACAACCCAGGACCCCATGTCCCTAGGCTTGACCTTCACTTCCTGGGCTTTCCTCCTTCAGATGACCTCAGTCTTCCTTGCAGGATCTGTCTCTCTCATCTAATTCATATTTATTAACAATGAAAGATGCTCTTAAAAAAAAACCCAACCTGTAAAACCTTTCCTTAATAATGTGTTATGATGATGACACTTCCCATCAATGGTAAAAAATTAACTCTTCAGTAATGATGATACAGCAACTAGGATGACTTCAGAAAAATAATGATGCTTCTTCCTTATGCTATTCTTATTGGAAAATTAAAAATAGATGGATCAATGAATTAATTGTAATATATGAAACCAGAAAAGTACTGCAAAAATATGAGAAAAAAATTTCTAACCACTTTGGAGAGAGGATGAACTTCTTCAGTATGACAACAAATTATAAAACTTGCCTAAAGAGTATATGGGCTTCCCTAGTAGTTCAGAGGTTAAAGCGTCTGCCTGCAATTCGGGAGACCTGGGTTGGGAAGATCCCTGGGTTGGGAAGATCCCCTGGAGAAGGAAATGGCAACCCACTCCAGTATTCTTGCCTGGAGAATCCCGTGGACGGAGGAGCCTGGTGGGCTACAGTCCACAGGGTCACAAAGAGTCAGACACGACTAAGCAACTTCACTTTCTTTCTTTCAAAGGCTATATAAAAATTAAGAAGAAAGCTAAAGGGAAGAAATCATGACAAAGATAAAAACAAACTAGAAAAAAATACTCAGAACACAAATCACACTTAGAAATGTAATTTCCTTAATCTGTAAGGATTCATAATGAACCGAAAGATCAACAGGAAAATAGTAGACTTAAACAACATTATAAAACAATTAGACCTAGCAGACATCTATAGAATACTCCAGTCAACAACAAAAGACATTCTTCCCAAGTGTACATGGAACATTCTCCAGAATAAACCATATACCAGCTCATAAAACAAATATCAATATATTTCAAAGGAGAGCCATAATAGAACACATACCCTCCCACTACAATGGAATGAAATTAGAAATCACAGGCAGGAAGGAATTGGAGAACTTCACAGCTATGATAAAACTTAAACAACACACTCTCAAATAACCAGTTAGTCAAAGAAGATATCAAAAAAGAAATTGTAAAATCTTTTGAGGTGAATGAAACTGAAGATACCACACACCAAAACTTATGGGATATAGCTAAAGCAGCTGAAAACTTAGAAATTTAGGCCTATAAATGACTGCATTAAGGAAGAAGAAAAATCTCAAACCAATAACCTAATACTGTACAGTGAGACCCTAGAAAATGAAGAACATACTAAAGGTAGAGTAAACAGAGGAAGGAAATAAGACAGATTAGAGCAGAAAGTAATGAAACTAAAGCTAGAAAAACAACACAGTCTGTGCTGATGAGCGTGTGATGGACCTTGTGGGGCCCTGGCCCTTCTGTTTGCCCAGAACTGCAGTAGAAACAGGAAAAGGCCGTTCTGGTCCGATCTTCTGCCCCAAGAGAAAGTGGTGAAGGCGGGAGAACAGGTTCATGGAGGGGAAGGGAGCCAGCTGCAGTAGACTGGTTGCTCTAAGAGATGTTATGCTACTTAGTACCTGTCTTGTTTTCAGTAGCTGTCAATATACTCCTGAAACCTAAAGCAGGCAGCACAGAGTGGGTGCTCCTATGGTGGTTGAATGATTGAATAAAGGCTGCATGTATTCCACTGTGTGGTTGTTAAAATATTTAGTAATAATCCTCCTACAACTAAAAATTTCTGATTTTCTTCAAAATTATTACATTGAATGTATTTGAAAATAAAACCATATATGTTTTCTGATGATGTTAGTAGGTGACTTTCTAGAAGAGTAGAATCTGGGTCAAGCCACCAAGCATATTTTGTACTTGTAAATATACAAGTGTATTTTTACTCTAACTCAGCTACACACACACACACACTTGGGCACAGGTGCATCCAGTTTTGGGTCCTAGAATTCAGTAGTTTTGATCTGATGTTGTAGGTCTTTGTTTTATTTTTCCTAACTGTGAAAAAAAAATTTCCTATGATCCATTTATTTATTTTTATTTTTGGCTGCGGTGGGTCTTCATTGCTGCACGTGGGCTTGTTCTAGTTGCAGTGAGCAGGGGCTACTCTTCAGTGCAGGTGCAGGGCACAGGTTTCCCATTGCAGTGGCTTCCCTTGTTACGAAGCATGGGCGCTAGGCACGCAGCCTCAGTAGGTCCAGCACTTGGGCTCATTAGCTGCAGTTCACAGGCTCTAGAGCTCTGGCTCAGTAGTTGTGGTGCATGGGCTTAGTCGTTCCACAGCATGTGAGATCTTCCTGCACCAGAGAGCGAACCTGTGTCCCCTGCATTGGCAGGCAGATTCTTACCCATTGTGCTCCCAGGGAAGTCCTAAATTAAATTTTAAGAAAAGAATGAGGTTGGATTCTAGTTTCATGTAGAAATTTTTATCATTGTGGATGCAGCCTCTTGTTTTGAGATGGTTTCAAAAAATCAAAATGGGTACTTAATTTTATCTTTTCACCTTCCCTGGAGACTATCGCATGCTTTCATTTCCTTATTTAGACTACTGATAATGGTGCAAAGCGTCTCCACATTTGTGGAATAACTATTACTTCTATTTTCTTCATTTGAGTCACATACACCCTGGGATGGAGTGCCTGTCCTGGTGGGGTGGGTGGGAAAGGACTACTGGGGCAGAAAAGACTGTGTGGGGTGCTGGGAGTGTTCTGTGTCTTGACTGGGTGATGGCTACTCAGCTGCATACAGTTATCAAAGCTGGAGCAGATACTTAAGAAGTAAGGATTACTGCAGGGAATGGTCTATGAAAATAGAAACTATCAAAAGGAATCAAAACATAATTGTAGGGCCGAAAAGTCAAATAGCTGAAGTGAAAAATCCACACTACACGTGTTTAACTGTGCAATTGACCGGTAGAAGAAAGGATCATGAGGCTGAAGACAGGACAGAAGAACACAGGACAGACAGCCTCTGCTTGTGACCTTCCTGAAGAAAGTACAGAGTCCCTGGCTTATCTTTTCTCCTAGAAGGGGAAACAGTTGGAGATCCCTTTGAAGAGCTTGATGATATTATCAAACAATACAAGAAATAGCTACATTATCCACTAGCTAGAAAAGACTCATATATTCATGAGTCCATGACCAAAATACATAACTTTATATAAAAAGAAGCATGTGTGTACTTTCCTCCTCCTCCTTGCAGTCTCCTCTGGAGGAGCTGTGAGTGACACAGGGCAGGGGTATATGTTCTTGTTGGGGGATTCACTCCTTCCTTCTCCTCTATGGGCTTCCCTGGTGGCTCAGAGATTAAAGTGTATGCCTGTAATGCAGGGAGACCTGGGTTCGATCCCTGGGTGGGGAAGATCCTCTGGAGAAGGAAATGGCAACCCACTGCTGTATTCTTGCCTGGAGAGTCCCATGGGTGGAGGAGCCTCGTGGGCTACAGTCCACGGGGTCGAAAAGAGTCGGACATGGACTCTGACTCAAGATTTCCAGGCACCAGGTTTCTTGAAGACTGGAATTCAGCTCCTCCTCCATGCCCATCTCCTCCCTGCCCTTCCCCTGGGAAAGGGGCCCCAGCCTGGCCTGACTCCCCACAGCCTCTCCCAGTGGTGTCTCTGGGTTGCACCTGGGCCTGCTAGGCTCCCTGAAGGTGCAGACTGGCTGTGACAGAGCTGTCGGGAAGGTATCTTGCTTGCTGGGGTCCTTCTGTGGCCCCTCACCTAAGAGCCTCCTGCCACTCTGGGGCCACCTTCTCTTTCTGTCCCCACTGGCCTTTCTGTATCCTTCTCAGTGGGCCTGGTGACTCGGCCCTGCAACCTCACAGAGACCCGTTTTTGTTTTTTTCTCTCCTGGACCTTACACCCTAGCTCTTCTCCCTTTGAGTTCCTGGGAGGCTCCACGGTCAGGCTTCTGTCCCCTTCACAAAGCCAAGGTGCTGCGTACAGAGCTATGTGCACTCCGAGGGGCTGCCCTTCCACGCCCATTGGCCCCTTTGCCTCACCCTGGGGCCATGGGAGCACAGCCTGCTGCTTTAACCCCCCGCAGTTCCCCAGTGCCATCTCTCCTCTCCTCCACAGTCTGCTCCTGCTCAGTCATCCCCCACTTTCCTTCAAACCAGCACCAGATGTCCCGTGACATCTCACAACAGGAAACTCCCATTCTCCAGCTCTGTACCTTTTTTCCTGACATTTCACTTTCCCCCCGATCTCCCCACCCCAGCATGGACACTACACCACCTGTGGGACTGTCTCTGACAGTTAGGAAGAGAACTGTGAGAAGATAGGTGCATTCCCAAGATGGCACGTATCCATTGTTATGTTGGAGCCCTTCAACCACCTTCTCTCCCAAAAACTTCAATCACCAGCATCCTGAGAGCCAAGAACTTGTGAATATATTTGAAAATAGATTATATTAGATCCTTGATCATGTTCTTATTAGAACATGAAGTTTCCTAGAAGAAGTAGAATATCTGGGTTAACCTAGAGGGGTATTTTTTTCTACACACACACACATACACACGCACGCACATATAAAAATACCCATGCACTGTTTTGGTTCTTAGCAACAGTTCGTTCATTTCGGTCTGGAGATTGGGGGAGTTATGATGTGAGGGTTGCTTACAATGTGCTTGTTCTGCCCCATGATGGAGAAAAGTCAGGCCCAGGACTGGAGTTTAGAAGTCAGAGGGTTTTCTTTTGGGGCTGGGACAGGGGCAGATCTGTACAGAGCTCTTCAGAATTCTGCAGGTGAATGAGGGCAGACCCTGGCAGAGTATTCACACCTTCAGAGGGAGCATGAGATCCTCAGAGGGGGAATGTCATCACTGAAGGGAGGGAAGATCCCCTGGAAGGGAAGTGGTCCAGACAAAGCTCACCCCCATCCTGTATGTCCTAGTCTGTAGCCGAAAGCAGGGACCTGCATTTCCTGGCTTCCCTGGTGGCTCAGATGGTAAAGAATCTGCCTGCAATGCAGGAGACCTGGGTTCAATGCCTGCATCAGGAAGATCCCCTGGAGGAGAGAAAGGCAACCCACTCCAGTATTCTTGACTGGGAAATCCCATAGACAGAGGAGCCTGGCAGGCTATAGTCCATAGGGTCGCAAAGAGTTTAGCAAGACTGCAACTAACACTAACTATTGTAGAAAATAAACATACCATTATGACAACAATCAGATAATACATAAAGGTTCCTATGAGAAATCTCTCTCCAGCACTGTCCTATTTGGCTCTTGACTGCAGCTAAGGACAGGGAGAAATCTGCCCATGAAAAGATGCCCCCAAAAGGTGATGGGGTGACACATGACGTCACCCATACCATTCTCAACTGCCCCAGGAGAAGGAGTAATGGCGGTTATAATGACGGCACCCTCCAAAGCGGATTCATTTTGGTGTCTTCTTGTGTCCTTCCTCAAAAGGGGAGGATCCCACATGTGACTAGGCTTTTGAAAGCATAACTCCTTCACAAGAGAAGTCTGAGAGAAGCCTAGTGGTATTTGAATCTTGTTTAATGTTTTTTGATTGTAACTAAAGGGCAATAAGAAGCACCCTTTGCTGATCTAGAGGTGTCTTCCTTATCTGGAAGTTCTCTGCGTGGCATCATTCACAGGAAATCTGAAAACTTTTCCTCTAAGATCAGGAAAAAGACAAGGATGCCACTCTCACAACTTTTATTCACATAGTACTAGCCAGAGGAATTAGGCAAGGAAAAGAGGTAAAAGGCATTCAAATAGGAAACAAAGACGTAAAACTTACTATTCTCAGATACAGGATATTATATGTAGAAAACCCTCAAGACTCTATCAAAAACTCTTAGAATAAATGAATTCAATCAAGCTACAGGATACAAAATCAGTATGAAAAAATCTATTGTATTTCTTTATATTAATAATAAACCAGCAGAAAGAGAAATTAAGGAAATAATGTCCTTTACAATTGCATCAGAAAGAATAAAATTTCTAGGAATAGATTTAACCAAGGAAGTGAAAGATATGTATACTGAAAATAAGACATTGTAGAAGACACATCTGTGACAACATGGATGCGCCTTGAGGGCACTATGCTAAGTGAAATAAACAGGACAGAAAAAGCGAATACAATATAATCTCTATTACATGTGAAATCTTAAAAAAAAAATCAAGCTCAGAGATACAGGGAACAAATTGATAGCTGCCAGAAGTAGGAGGCAGCGGGGTGGAGTGGGAGAAATGAGTGAAGAGGGTCAAAAGGCAGAAAGAAAGGAAAGAAGGACTGGATGCAAGCTGAGAGTAACAGGCTCAGGAGAGGGCGCGGCTGCGGCTTCAGCGCAGGGATGGGGAGGGCTTGGGGGCTGGTTAGAATGTTTCTTGCTTTCTCTTGGTTCTCAGTGATGGTGATGAAGCTGGGGGTACACAGGACCTCCCCCAGCCGGAGTCATCAGTTGCATCCAATCTGCCTTGGGTTCTCTCTGGCAGCTTCCCTCCCCAGGACCAGCTTAGACTTCCCCCTCCCTTAGCTGGACTGTTACCAAAAGACCGGCCTCAGGCCTCAGGGGCCAAGGCACAAAGTATACTTTTTTTTTAATTTTTAAATTAAAAACAAAACAAAACCCTGGGATTCCCCAGTGGCCCAGTGGTTAGGACCCTGTGCTTCCACTGCAGGGACACAAGTTTGTTCCCTGGTCAGGAAATTAAGTTCGCACATGCCATAAGGCAGCCAAAAAATAAAATGAAACAAACAAAAAACTTTCTCAGACGTCCCTGGTGGTCCAGGGGTTCGGCTTGACAAAGCAGGGACAGGGATTCGATCCCTGCTCCGAGAAGATTCCATATGCTTCGGGGCAGCTAAGCTCCTGAACCACAACTTCTGAAGTCTGCGCTCTAGAGCCTGTACTCCACAAAAAGAGAAGCCACGGCAATGAGAAGCCCGCCCACCAGGACCAGAGAGTAGCCCCTGCTCTCCCAACTAGAGAAAAGCCAGTGCGCAGCAATGAAGACCCAGCACAGCCAGAAATAAATTAATTAAAAATTGTTTCCCAAACAAACAAAACCCCAAACTTTCCTCAGGTCACACAGGGATTTATTGACTCTGGATGATCAGAACTCAGAGCTCTCAGTGGACATGTTGGTATTCTGGTCCACAATTTAAAAAAAGAAAAAAAAATCCAATACAGGGTCTGGCTGGGGGGCACTGCTGTGACAAACAACACATATGAAAGCTCTTCCCCACCCTGGGCCCCCACCAGGCTTCTGAGGGGGGCAACTTCCAGAACACCTCCGCCGGGCAGCCCAGGATAGAAACCCTTGTTTCCAGTCTGCAACATTCTGACAGGAAGCAGACCTGTGGAGCAAAGTGATGAGGGACAGAAAGCAAAGACAGAGAGGGATTTAACTCCTTTTTGAACCAGCCTCACCAGTGAGTAGATTATTCCTTTCAGTGGAAGAGGTTTTCATAATAAGGGTTCCTTTCTCTTTTATGTTGCATGACTAAATCTGAAAGGTGCTGTAACAGACTTTGATGGAAACTTAAAAAAAACAAACAACTATTTGTACTTGCCTTGCTGTCATAAGTACTCACACCCTCGTGGGATAGAGAGCCCAGCACCAGTGAAGTATGGGGGACAGACTCGGGCTTGGAAACAGCAATATGGAGTCCGTGGGAAGAGCCCGCACATATCAGAGACCCTCTGGGAGGTGAGAGAAAGAGTAGAAGAAGAAACTGGGAACCCTGAGGAGTGAATGCTACCTTTTTAAAAATAGATTTTATTTAAATGCCAGTATTTGTCTATTTGTCTGCCTTGGGTCTTTGTTCCGGCAGGGGGGATCTTCCTTCCGTCCTGGGGGTTTCTTTCCTTGTAGTGCATGCCCTCTCTAGTTGTGGAGGGCGGGACTCAGTAGCTGGGGTGTGCCAGCTCAGTAGCTTGCGGCATGTGGGATCTTAGTTTCCCCTGTCAGGGATCAAACCTGAGAACCCTGCATTGGAAGGCAGATTATTAACCACTGAAGCACCAGGGAAATCCTGATTTGGTAACTTGTTGGCCCTGGCAAACTAGGGAGATGGGACAGTCCAAGATGACTTGGACCCTTCTCTGAGCCTGATGATAGGAAGTACTGCATTGCCTCAATGTGCATAGTGACCCCAGTTTGTGAAATCAGAGACATTCAGAATTGAGAACATAAAATAAGACTTGGTGGATGTATCATCTGCAAATAAAGTGTTTCAACTACATAGTCACAGCCAGGCCACCTTCTTTCTCCTGGAAGCCACTTATACTGGGGAGTTATTCACCAGGCTCCAAAATGTTCTTTTGAGTAGAACTTCAGGTTTATAAAATAAAAGTGACAAAAGTAAACTTATAAACTGTGCTAATGATATTTAAGATCTTTGAAAAGTAGAGTTCACAACAGGAAAATATGGTGTGTATAAAATCCCATGGACAGAGGAACCTGGTAGGATGCAGTCCATGGGGTCGCCAAGAGTCGGATATGACTGAGCGACTTCACTTTCACTTTTCACTTTCATGCATTGGAGAAGGAAATGGCAACTCACTCCAGTGTTCTTGCCTGGAGAATCCCAGGGACGGGGGAGCCTGGTGGGCTGCTGTCTCTGGGGTCGCACAGAATCGGACACGACTGAAGCGACTTAGCAGCACCAGAAGTATCCTTTGCCTCTGGGGGCTTCCTTGGTGACTCAGTGGTAAAGAATTCACCTGCCAGTGTAGGAGACTTGAGTTCCATCCTTGGGTCGGGAATCCCCTGGAGAAGGGAATGGCAACCCACTCCAGTATTCTTGGATGGGAAATCCCATGGACAGAGGAGCCTGGCGGGCCACAGTCCATGGGCTTTCAAAAGAGTAGGCCATGACTTAGCAACAAAACAACAATTCTTTGCCTTTAAATACTTATTTGTAATTCCATAATAAAGTGATTATTAACACTATTTATATGATATAGGCCCAGGGCAAAAATGTTCACCGGGTCTGTCTCATTTCTTAAGCACTTATATCTCAGAAAGTGCAAGTGAGTCTGGCAACCTACTGATTTTTCTAATTCCAGATTTCTTAGTTGACCCATCACTCCCCTACAGTACAGTTCAGGGCACCTCTTGGATATCCTTCTTGGCTGTCCATGTTCTCTGGCCTCCTTGGGGCCCTGGTTAATAAAGGGGGGTGGGAGGCGGGGAGGAGCAGAAGCTGGGAGTGGGCAGAAGGCGGTAGTTAGAAGACAGGTGGTTCATTCAGTTTTTCAACCCGTGGGGCATTTGACTTGCAAAAGGCAGAGTTAGGACCTGCCTGGAATGCAGATTTTGAATCTCACCCGCCAGATGACAAAAGAGCACGTGGGAGGTGCCCTGTCCCCGCCTCCCAAAGGCAGAGACCTGGCTGGCTCTGAATGAAAAACCGCAGGGTATTTGCTGGTGGAAATTCCCCTTCGGTAGAGTCCTCCTACTTTATTGGCTGGACGTGGTAATGATTACATCAGCAAGCAAGGGCTCATTCGCTATCGCGGGTGGCGCAGTCCCAGGGCGGGGTGGTATAAAAGTAGAGGCAGACAGATTAAACAGCAGAGCTCTGCTCCGCGCACTTCGCAGGGGCCATCTCGAGCCCCACGAAACACACTTTCATTTCTGATGGCTCTGGAGGCTGTGCCCCCCCGGCAGCCTGGACAGCGAACGCTCCCCGACCGCACCGGGCAGCGGGGACATAGGACAGCGGCCGGCCGACTCGAGCTCCCGGGCAGGGTACACCCAGGGACCCAGGCCTCGAGTTCGGGGCCCTGAGGCTCTCACTTTCGCTGTCTAGGGTGTTTTGCTGTTGGCGAGTTCCCGCCGCGAGTCCTGGCTCCAAAAGGCGCTCTTGGCGCCCGGAAAAGGCCCTGGGGCACCTGGCAGGGCAAATCCCGGCAGGACCCGCCCTGGCAAGTCCAATACGCGGCGTGCTGATGGGGGCGCTGGAGGAGCGCGGATCCCTGGCATCTACTCTGCCCAGAAGAGCTGGCTCCCTGGAGCGCCTGACCTCTGGAGTGGCCCCAGGCCCCGCGAGCTTCAGATCGTCATTTCTTTCCTTTCCCTTCCCTTTTCCCTCTGCCGACCCTCCTCACTCTTCTCTCTCTCTTTCTGTTTTGCACTGCATTTATCTTCTAACACGTGTCCTTTGTAAATCATTAGAGTAGACCCCATCTTCTCCCCACCACTGCCTTAAGCACTCTTACATTTCCTTTTCTCTGAAAGAAGAACTTCAAAATTGCTTCCAGCTCCTTGCAGTTGATGAATAGAAACCATCAATCAACTCAGCCTGGATCAGATTCTCACCACTTTCTTTCAGAGGGGAGTTGGAGGCTCTGGGTGTGGTTCACCTCTGCTGCTGCGGCTGCTAAGTCGCTTCACTTGTGTCCAACTCTGTGCGACCCCATAGATGGCAGCCCACCAGGCTTCTCCGTCCCTGAGTGTGCATTTTTAAGAAACTGACAATGGGGAAAAATGTGCACACTTGGCACTGTTTTCTTGCATTGTTGAGGCTCTTTTCAAAGTTGCTTATAGGTTCAAAGAAAACAAAAATAAGGGTCTAATAAAGTTACAGGAATCGTGAAAATATGCATCTTTCATTGAACAAATTAGTACCAAAAATCTGGAAAGAAACAGCATTTTGTATTCACAAGAAGTATAGAATTAGTTTTTAAAGTATCAGTTTGTAATAGGTAGGACTCATGTTGAACACTACTTGATGAATGGCTCTGGGTGCCTGTCAAGTATCCAGTGTAGCCTTGTGCATTGTCTGTTGGGTAACTCCTTAGAAGTGGAATTGCTGGGTCAGTGGGTTAGATTATTTTACACTTTTGTCTAGATAATGACAAACTGTTCTCCCAAAGGCTGGACCATTTTAACTCACACCAGGAGTCCACAAGGGTGCCCTGTTTCCCTGCACCCTTGCACCCTGAACTTTGACACTTTGCCAGTCTAAGAAGTAAAAATGGGGCCCCATAGTGCCATGGTTTTGATTCTTGCATTCCAGTAGATTGTTTCAAGGATCCATGAGATTGCTGAGACTGGGAGTGGATAACCAGGAGACCCCAGGTTAGGTCACAGGGGAGGCCACAGAAATACAGACAATAAAAGAACTAACAAAAATCTTTACACAAATTCTTTCAAACAACAGGAGTTCTTCACTAGTTCTTCTAAGGTCAACATAAGCCTAATACCTAAACCTAAAGGAAACATTTGAAAGGAAGAAAAAATACTTTTAAATACTCTTCCTAAACACAGAGGCAAAATTCCTTTACAAAGCAAATAGAAAACTAAATTCAGGAAGATTTAAAGAAGAAAACATACCATGACCAAATGGGGTTAATCTCAGGAATAAGTGTTGGATCTTCGACAAAGGAGGCAAAAATATACAATGGAGTAAAGACAGTCTCTTTAACAGGTGGTGTTGGGAAAACTGGTCAACCACTTGTAAAAGAATGAAACTAGACCTCTTTCTAACACCATACACAAAAATAAACTCAAAATGGATTAAAGATCTAAACATAAGACCAGAAACTATAAAACTCCTAGAGGAGAACATAGGCAAAACACTCTCTGACATAACTCACAGTAGGATCCTCTATGATCCAACCCCCAGTATACTGGAAATAAAAGCAAAAATAAATAAATGGGATCTAATTAAAATTAAAAGCTTCTGCACAACAAAGGAAACTATAAGCAAGGTGAAAAGACAGCCTTCTGAATGGGAGAAAACAATAGCAAATGAAACAACTGACAAACAACTAATCTCAAAGATATACAAGCAACTTATGCAGCTCAACTCCAGAAAAATAAACGATCCAATCAAAAAATGGGCCAAAGAACTAAATAGGCACTTCTCCAAAGAAGACATACGGATGGCTAACAAACACATGAAAAGATGTTCAACATCACTCATTATCAGAGAAATGCAAATCAAGACCACAATGAGGTACCATTTCACACCAGTCAGAATGGCTGCGATCCAAAAGTCTACAAGCAATAAATGCTGGAGAGGATGTGGAGAAAAGGGAACCCTCTTACACTGCTGGTGGGAATGCAAACTAGTACAGCCACTATGGAAAACAGTGTGGAGATTCCTTAAAAAATTGCAAATAGAACTGCCTTATGACCCAGCAATCCCACTGCTGGGCATACACACCGAGGAAACCAGAATTGAAAGAGACACATGTACCCCAATGTTCATCGCAGCACTGTTCATAATAGCCAGGACATGGAAGCAACCTAGATGTCCATCAACAGATGAATGGATAAGAAAGCTGTGGTACATATACACAATGGAGTACTACTCAGCCCTTAAAAAGAATAAATTTGACTCAGTTCTAATGAGATGGATGAAATTGGAACCGATTATACAGAGTGAAGTAAGCCAGAAAGAAAAACACCAATACAGTATACTGACACATATATATGGAATTTAGAAGATAGTAATGATGACCCTATATGTGAGACAACAAAAGAGACACAGAGGTATAGAACGGACTTTTGGATTCTGGGGGAAAGGGAAAGGGTGGGATGGTTTGGGAGAATGGCATTGAAACGTATACTATCTTGTAAGAAACGAAGCGCCAGTCTATGTTCAATGCAGGATGCAGGATGCATGGGGCTGGTGCACAGGATGATTCAGGTAGATGGTGTGGGGTGGGAGGTGGGAGGGGGCTTCGGCATTGGGAGATTGTGTTCACCTGTGACTGATTCATGTCAATGTATGGCAAAACAAATACAGTATTGTAATTAAAAAAATAAATTAATTAATTAAAAAAAAAGGAATAAGTGTTGGCTTAACATCTGGAAATCAATCAGTGTTTTTCACTGTATTAACAGTGTGGAGGCTTCCCTGGTGGTCCAGTGCTTAAGAAAATTTTGCAGTGTGAGAGATACCAGTTCATTCCCTGATCTGGGAGGATCCCACATGCCTGGGAGCAACTGAGCCCATGTGCAGCAACTGCTGGGCCCGCAGGCTGCAACTCCTGAAGCCTGTGCACCTGGAGACTATGCTCCACATCAAGAGAAGCCACTGCAATGAGAAGCCTACACATGAAAATCAAGAGTATCCTCCACTTGCCACAACTAGAGAAAGCCTGCATGCAGCAACACAGACCCAGCACAGCCAAAATCAATAAATAGATCTTTAAAAACTATGGCAGAAAACATCACAATAAAGTAACTATCCTCTAATTAAAAATTTAAAACACACACACAAACCAGTATAACAGATAAAAACTATATAGAAAAACTAAACAGCTTAACAGATGCAGAAAAATAATTTGAACTGACACTTAACCCCCTGCAATGAAAAGATGAAAGTTGCTCAATCATGTCCCAACAGTTTGCCACCCCATGGACTGTAGCCTGCCAGGCTCCTCTGTCCATGGAATTCTCTAGGCAAGAATACTGGAGTGGATTGCCATTTCCTTCTCCAGGGGATCTTCCTGACACAGGGATTGAACTTGGGTCTCCTGTGTTGCAGGCAGATTTTTTACTGTCTGAAAAATGTCCCCTTTTATCAGGGTAGAAGGGCCCTTCCTCCATATGATGAAGGCCACTCCCTCTTGGAGTCACATCAGAGATTAGGATAACTGAGGAAGGGGCATGAGGGAATGTTTTGGAGCAATCTAATTTCCATGATCTAGATAGAGAGTTTGGATTTCCCAACTGTATGCATTAAAAATAAAAAAAGCTCTTTGAATGGTCCCCTTAATATTGTGCACTTCCTTCTTTGGAAATCTTACCACTGAAATAAACTGTAAAGAAATATTGAGCTCAAGTTACTGACATAATACCAATGTATTAAGAGTTGCAGATTTGAATTTCATCATAAAAATAAGACACTTAGGAGAATGGACAGAGGGCGGTGGACAGAGAAAGAAATATGTGATACACCTAAGTTACAGAACTTAGGTGATGAGCATATACACGTTTAGTGAATGAATCTTACAACTTTGTTGGATGTTTGAAACTGTTCATAACAAAACATTGAGGGAGAAAGTCTGTGAGAGGAGAACCAAGGAAGAAAGGAAAGCATAGGATTGTGAGGGCAGGGAAAGGAGAGTCCACCAATTTGGGGTGACTTGGACGAGGCCCAGACTGCAGAAGGGATGATTAAGGGATACATGTGAGCTTAGCTGTCCCCAAATATTTAACAGGTTGCATTTTATCTTGTTTAGATCCAGGCAGTTGAACTGGGCTCAACATAAGCTATTTCCATTTTACCTTTGTTTTTCTTTCTTTTTTTTCCCTCTTAATGTCACTTTCTACTTTAAATCACTCCCAGATTAAAGTTACAAAACTATACAAAACCCTTTGTTTCCTGTATCATCTGAAACATGGCTGCTGACATGACAGATCCCATGACTGGACACTTGAATGTATATTTCCCACCAGTGAGGACAGTCTCCCCTAAATGACAATACAATCCTGAACATCAGAACACTACCATCAACACATTAATCCTGGTGGAATCCTTAGACTCCAGTGATTTCAGACTGGTCCCATTGTATCATTTTTAGCACAGAGACTTGGCTGAAAACCATGTATTGCTGTTTCTTCTTTCTCCATGTGATTCTGGTATTTTGTGGAACACTGACAACTTCCTTTTGGGGACAGCATGTTGGATTAAGGCCACAAATTCATTACTCAATATGTGATTCTCTATCCTGATTATGGAAAATTGTATGCATGCCAGAACACTCATTTGTGAACATGTGTGTGTGGGTGTGTGTCTGTGCATGCTCATGTGAGAAAGAGAGAGCAAGCCTGAGAGTATTCACACGTGGTCAAATAGAAGAAGTCAAGACACAAAGTACTGGATGTCTTCTCTAATCAAGGGGATCTCTGTGGTTTCTGTATTCTTATAAAAAAAATTTCCTTGCCTATACTTTCTGGGCTTCCCAGGTGGTGCTAGTGGTAAAGAACTAACCTGCCAACACAGGAGATTCAAGAGACTGAAGTTTGATCCCTGGGTCAGGAAGATCCCCTGGAGGAGGAAATGGCAACTTACTCCAAAATTCTTCCTGGGAGAATCCCATGGACAGAGGAGCCTGATGGGCTACAGTCCATGGGGTCACAAAGAGTTGGACGCATCTGAGCACATACTTTCTGGAATATACATATTTTAAAAGGAAAGAATACAGGGGAAAAAACTTAAGTGAAAGTTACTTGCTAGCACAAAAGGCCAAAGGCCAAACATGAAAAGAATGAGAGTTTAGAGCTGGGAAGAAAGGTCCCAGTTCTGCTTCATTTTGCAGGTAGTGGTCAAGGAAATGTGGGGTGGATCCTAGAAGGGGTGAGAGTGTGGAAGCCACTCATGCCTGTCCCTGCTTTGTCTCCATAGGTCAAACCCGCTTCAGCCATGTCTGTAAGGAAGGATGAAATTCACCAGCAGTCATCAGCCCCACTGGAAGGGAGCCTCCAACAGAAGTTATGTCTACCAGGTAGGTTCTAAGACTGGTCTCCAACCCTTGTCTTCCTGTCTATGCATTTATTTTTAGCTGTGCTGAGGCTTTGCTGCTGCATGGGCTCTCTCTAGTTGTGGAGAGTGGGGCCTCCTCTCCAGTTGCGGTACTTGGGCTTCTCACTGGGGTGGCTTCTTTTCTTGCAGAGCAGAGGCTCTTGGGCACATGGGCTTCAGTAGTCACAGCATGTGTGCTCAGTAGTTGTGGCTCCCGAGCTGCAGAGCACAGGTTCAGGATTTGTGACACCTGGGTTTAGCTGCTCCGCAGCATGTGGGATCTTCCCAGACCAGGGATCGAATCCATGTATTCTGCATAGGCAGGCAGATTCTTTCCCTCTGAGCCACCAGGGAAGCCCCTGACCTTTCTTTGTGCTGTTTCATGTGCCAGCTATGAATGTGACTTGGATGTGTGGCTTGTAATATATTTCTGTTGGCAGTACTGGTCTAGGGTATGTCTAGGGTATGTGGTAGATGAAGAATCAAAAGATGAAAGCCCGGTTGAGGAGAGTTCCCCTTGTGGATTCCACAGATAGCCGAAAGAGGCCTCCTCAGCCACACTGCCAGCCTCAGGGAATCCTGTGGGGTTTACTCACCAGCTTTCCCCGTCCTTCCCAGGATTCTATATGGAAGAAGCCAGTGGAGGTTGTGCCTCGTGCATCGATGGGACAGACTACACCAGTCATTCAAACACCCTCCCTTCTTGCTTACCTTGCACGACTTGCAAATCGGGTACATAACATGTGGTCCCCTGTGCCTGCAGTTAGGGTGCTGGGTAATGAGATGGGATTTAAATGGGACGAGGGGTCAGAAACCTGATTTCCAGCCCAGCTAGGTCTTCATCCTATCTTGGTCAGTAAAATAAATGAGAACAGAAGTTATTTGCATAACACATGCCAACTGGTAGGGAAGTCTTTCAGAACATCAGCTGGAAAGGGGAATAACCTGTCCCTTGATGGAGGGGCTGGATGGTAACAGTGCAGAAGGCCTGGGAGAGTGGGGCAGGGCTGGGTTTGAGCTGTGTGATGTGTCTGATCCTGGGCCAGGCTCCTGTGGGCGCCATGCCCTCTGCTCTGGGGTCTCAGCCTCTCTCAGATTTTCATGACCTGAGGTCCCTCTGCGTCTCCAGCAGGGCATCACCCGTTGGGACATCACCCAAGGGCTCCTCTTCATCTATAGCGCCTCAGATTACACCTCACCCCACCCCACTTCTTGCTCCTCATTTGTGATCTAAAACATTTTTCTTCCCAACCCTGATGCAATCCGTAATGATGCACAGTCCCTTTTGTATGCCTCTATTGCTGACACGTGAACAGTGGCTGTTCTATGGATGGTCTATGTGTGTTGCCACAGAAAATGACCCCAAAATTACTTAAAAAAAGATTAATTCATTTATTTTTGGCTGTTCTGGGTCTTAGTTGTGGAACAAGGGCTTTCTCTCGTTGTAGTGAGAGAGGCTACTCCTTGCTGCTTCTCATCGTGGTGCACAGGCCCTAGAGCACAGGATCAGTAGTTGTGGCACACAGGCTTAGCTGCTCCGCAACATGTGGGATCTTCCCAGACCAGCGATGGAACCTGTGTCTCCTGCTTTGACAGGCGGATTCTTAACCACTAGATCAGCCAAGAAGCCCTTCGAATTACTTCTTGAACTGAGTGGATGGAGATCTGGGTGGTGAGAAGGGGTGAGAGACATATGAGGGAAACACACCCTCAAAACCTTATCTTTGGTCTCTAGGAGAAGAAGAAAAAAATCGCTGCACCCCCACCAAGGACACTGAGTGTCAGTGCAAACCTGGCACTTTCCGTGGAGAAGAGGCACCTGAATTCTGTCAAAAATGCAGCACCGGCTGAGACACAGGAGCCTGGGGGGCTTCCAACCCACAGGAGACCCCAGTTGCCTTGTACCCATTTCTCTCTCCTGCTTCCGTGAAGCCCCTCCCACCTCTCAGAGCTCCCTTGTGCCTGTGGGGTCTCCTGAGCCTGCAGCAGCACTCCCTACCACCACCATTTGTCCTTCACGGCTTACCCAGTGGCCCCTTCCCACGTCTCCTCGGGAGGGACCTAGAAACACCGAAGTGCTGACAGCAGACAGAAGTCATGATGAGGCCACGTGTGTGCTTCTTCAAGGTTCCTATAAAACCGGAGCCAACTCGACAGGCCTCACACCCAGCCCCTTGTTCCCCAGTAGCACCTGAATCTTTCCTATTTGGGGACTCAGGGGCCAAGAGTAATTCACTATCCTCTGATGCTCCAGTGTTGGCTGAGATTGGTAGGAAGAGTCAACAGGTGGATGAGAGGGCCTTGCATTCAAGTTTGACTGGAGGATGAGTCACATTTGTGTCCACACCCTTCTGACCCTTGACCTGGATGAGGCCCTCACCTCACAGAGCTTTCTGTGCAGCCCAGGGAGGCCAGGCGGGCCTTGCAGAGGAAGTCCAGCTCCTGAATTACAGCTCTGAACCCTCAGTAGGAACCTGGGGGCTGTGGTACACAATCCTGGATCGTTCTCCTACCCAGTGAGGCGGAGTGAGGGGACCCTCCCCTGCAGACAGCAAGAGCCTGTCCCCCCTCAACTGTCTTGTCAGGGGACCCAGGATGGGAGGCTGCCCCCCTCTTTTTCCTCATCCAGCCAGCTGTCCCTGATGGGTCCTCTACATCATCCCTGTGTCTGTACCCAGGTGCCCTGATGGGAAGGTCATGGTCACAGACTGTACCCCCAGGAGTGACATCAAGTGTGTGGACCAAGCATCAGGTACCCTGGCCCATGGGGAGGCCCCAGTTCCTGGAGAGCTAGCAACCATGAGCCAGAGACTACCCATCACTCCTTCTCCCTCCTCAGGCACTTCAAGGCTGGGGACTGGAACTGTAACTGGACTTGGAATCACCATTGTCCTAATCGGATGTGTTGTATGGTGCTTCTTTAAAGGTGAGGTTCTAGAAGGGAAGGAGGAGGTGCTGGCTCCCTCCTCCATCTCCCCAATCCTCCTGTTCCTCCTGACTTGTCTCTGATCTTGTTCCCCAGGAAACCCCTCCCACCTCACCTAGTCCTACAAAACCGTGATCATATCGGGCCCCCAACTCAGCTGATGGTCCCCTCTTCCCCCTGGCCGAGTCTGGTGGGAGGAGGCAGGAGGAGAGGGTAGTTCAGTAGCACTGCACAGAGATTTTACATGGATTTCCTTTAACTTCATTTTCTCACTTCTCTTCTCCTCCTTGAGGGTTCTCCAGATTCAGAATGTCCCGCTTGCAGTCACAGGCCCAGGGCTCTTTATTCAGTGTCTGAGCCCCCACCCTGCACCCTGTCCCTAGGAAAGGAGGTGCGGCAAGAGGGCCCTTCCCACCACTCAGTGGCTGTCTCTTCTCTTCTAGGTCTCTTTGATGAGTGCTGGCACAAGGTGATTGGTTTCTCCAGCATCTGGCAGCATCAGACCCTCAGTAACTGCTTCCGCCCCACAACAATGCCCAGGGTAGACGTGGTCCCCGGTTTGTCCTATGCTGCTGTCTCTGACTCTCTCAACTGGCCTGGGGGCTCTAGGCTGAATGAAGGAGGGAGACTGGCCTGCTGAGAGCTGGCCTAATGCTGGTTGGCAGTGCTGGCCCTGTCCTTACTGTTTGAGACACCCTCATTCTGCAGCCCTGGGGCTTGGTGAGTGTCAGGCAGGGGTGCTCAGTTCCCCTCGGGCTCGTATTGTGTGACCATGCGGAATGTGGATGTTTCTGGAGGTCGTGTCTGCTGGTGTCATGATTTATGAGAAACTCCCTAACGGTCACTGTGAAAACAGAATAGAGCTGGGGGCTCAGGCCTCCTCCTGTGAGCCTCGCCTCTCCTCTGTGCGCACACAGACAGCGCTCACCCTGCCCCAACCCTCCCCCAGGAGGCCGTCTCAGAGAGCACGCCTCCAACATGTGGTACAGCAGGTGTACTTGTTCAGTAGCTCGGTGTGAGTAGTTCTGTGTGAGAACACAAAACAGAAATATTTGCACATGTTTGTATTACCTGTTCACACTACTCTTTGGCAACAGGAGGAGATTAGGTGGCAGAGGTTATTAC
This sequence comes from Litocranius walleri, assembly GCA_006410535.1. NCBI lineage: Eukaryota > Metazoa > Chordata > Mammalia > Artiodactyla > Bovidae > Litocranius > Litocranius walleri. Next base: position 480,909 of record SJYG01001119.1, on the reverse strand, counting down.
GTAGAGAATTCTGGAAAAAGCGTTGTTAAGACCTTTCACTTTTAATGTTAGGACAACATCGGTTACTTAGTGAGCACGAGGGACCTGAAATGGATTTTGAGCCGGCGGCCAGGAGTCACACCAGCAGCAAGCTCTGCTCCTGGTTTGAGCGTTTCATACATGTGGTGTCACTGCTTTAGAAGAACTAGGTTTGAGAAGGCTGCTTGCAGTTGTGTTACACTTTGACTTCTGTTTCCACTCATTAGTATTCTTACTTTAATTTAGAGGAAATTGCATGAGATTTTTCCAACTTTTACCCGAGGAGATGAGCCTCAGAGCTCTCTGCTGGATCTGTTGAAGGTCCCTCCAGGTTCTGGGTCAAGCCCGCCTGTATGGTGTAGGAGATAGAGGTCCTCATTTCATGCCAGATACCTTCCCTTCGGGAATTCTTGCAATGACAGAGTAGTTTAGTGTACTTTTTGTTTGCTGTTTGCGTTTATTATGTAGAAAAGAAGCTTGGTAAATCGAGTGGCCAGACAGACGTTAAGACAGATGGGTGCCATTGTGGCAAATGTGATATTTGAGGTAGGTGCATTTTTGCTCACATCTCAGAAAACTGCCATGTCTAGGACTTTAATTTTGAGGACGCTAATTTTATGTTTGATTTGAAATTTAGGATTCAGTCCCGCTTTTTTACTCTTCAGTGTATTGGAGTATTCTATGATAATGACTTACGTTTTCTCCTCTGCAATGCCTGGTGTAGGCTATGGCCCAGAAGGAGGACGTGGAGAAGAGAATCACTACACTTGAGAAACGCTCCCTCGCTGCACAGTGTGAAGCCATCTCTGTGGACAACCTTGATGATAAACTTGAAAATGAAATCGCAAATAAGGATTCTATGCATCGACAGGTAATGGCTTTTACTGAACTGTGTCTGACTTTTCTAGTAGTGAATACTGAGGAAGGAAGGTAAAGACCTTTTCATGTGACCCCCATGTTGGAAATCAAGTCCCAATGTAAAGTTCTTACGACCCTAAAATACTGCGTTCAAAAGTGTGGATGTACATCATGATAAATCAGCTGTACTGAAAGGAAATATATTTAAAAAAAATTGAGGGTGACTGTAATTACAGGTTTGAATTATTTGGGATTTGGTTTAACCATTTTGTGAAATTCCAGTCCTGACTCTTGTTTTACTTGACTTGAATCTGTTGGCTTGTTAGCATTTTTACTGAAAGAGCAGAGAGCAGCAGGGAACTTCACAGCAGCTGGCTGCTTGTTGGGAACTGGGGTCACTGTGACAAAGGAAGGGTTCGAGCTTCAGTCTGATTAGGGTTCGTACTTCCTGTGGTTTGGTGAGCTTTACTTGCTCCTGTTCCTGTGTGGTCTCAGATAATCAGGACTTAACCAGGAAAACCAAATCTGGCTTCTCCAAAACAAAGTGAGTCAGTCTGGTGTGACAAAGTGTATCATTGGCCCCCCTACAAAAATAAAATACTAGAAAACCATTGAAACTTATGATGTGGAATGCTAATTAAGAGCATTATGAAATGGCTGTAAAGGCAGATTGGAAAATACTACGTACCATATGCTGTTGTTTTCTGAGGGTTTTATAGCATCTCTTATTGTTTATGTATGTACATAGAGTAATACACACACAGAAAAAAATAAGAAAGCTGCTTAGAAATAAATGCTAAACTCTCAGGTACCCAAGCGTATAGGTAAATTCATTTTTTTTCTTTTTCAAAAAGAATCTGTCTAAATGTTCTACCCTGAAAGTTTTCAGAGTAAGAAGAACTGTTAAAAGAATAATCATGCATTTACAAATATTAGTTGGCTGGCATTTCCCCAGGCACACTCTGATCAGGTGTGTATTTCAGAGGAGATGAAAGCCATATTTTGGCTTACAGCTCCATGGCTGTCTGTGGTCCGTAGGGTTCCCTTAAAATGATGATTCTGGTGATGTTTTAAGAAGTGTCAGTACTGACCCTTAACTTGTCAATAAGAATGAATAAGCTTCTACAGACACCTGATCTTCTTTAATATATAAGAACTTTTTTTTTTTAAAAAGACTTCTTTGGAGATGTTTAGGAAAAGCAAATATTCTGGCAGGAGGTGTTCTGCCCACTGAGACCAAGGCCAGGAACACTGAGAGAAAAGTTACCGTGACACAGCTTCTGAAACACAACTAATCCTGTAGACACATGCATTTAGGTTTTGTCTCAGCTTACTAAAAATGGCAGAGGCTACTCCACTTGGCCCGTGTTGATGTTCTGCTCTCCCTTTGGAGAAGGTGGCTAAAGACCGACGGTTGCAGGAGTGCCTGGAGCTGGCAGAGCAGGAGCTACAGCAGATGCTGCTGGAAGTGGAGGCTGAGCTGGCTCAGCGGGTGGCTGCGCTCTCCAAGGTGCTGCTCTTGGTTTCTGGGAGGCCGGCTCGGGGAGGGCCTGTTCCCCGTGCTGTCCCACCGTGCCCCTCCCCATGCTGCTCAGTCCACAAAGGAGCGCAGACGCGGGGTCGTACTGCCCGTCTGAGATGGGAGCGCTCCCTGAGTGTCAGACAGTCCCCGCGCCCGTGTCATCCCTACGTTAATTTCCCTCCAGTTTTGTCCTGTGTTCTGTGTGTCCCCAGGATGCTTTAGCTCCGAGTCACTGCTGCTCAGAGTTCAGTCAGCAACTCAAAGCCTAGCAGGATAAAGAACTAGAAAAATCCCCATTCTCATTTAAGAGATGGTCAAAGTAGCTCTGTAATAAACACAGTTTTAAGTCTTTATTCATACATTGTTGACTAAGTCACAGTGGGGCACGGTGCAGACCCAAGGCCCCACTCCCAGCTTGCAGTCCCCAGCAGCCCACAGGTGACAGGCCACATCCAGGAGACGTGGCGCTGCTGGGGGCATGGTCCTCACAGCCAACCAGCCACCCTGACCTTCTGGTGGGAAAGGTGTTGCCCCGCACTGCTGGTGGGCACTGACTGGGCATGGAGAGGTGGGCCAGGCCTGTGCTGGCCCAGCTGTCTGAGTGTTGCCTGGAGCTCAGTGAGCTGCTGAGGGGCCTGCAGGTGGTGTCCGGTGCTTGCAAACCCTCCCCAAGCAGGGTCACTAACAGCCACCAGGGTGTGCCCTTCTGCCTGGGATCTTCCTCTCAAGGGTTGGTTTCTTCTCTCCCCTGGCATCTTTGCTGTCTGTCCCCAGTCGGCCTTGTGGTCTGAACTTTTGTCTTCCGGAAGCTCTGCCAGTAAGAAGGCTAAACTGTTCGAACTTACTTCCCAGCTTAGAAGGTAGAACGTGTGCCCTCGTGTGTCCCGTGCTTGCCACTGTCTGCTGCCCGCGCTGGCTCGCCACAGGCAGTCTGAGGAGGGGGCGCAGTGGCCGCGGGTGTGGGGCCTGGGGCCAGGGGGAGCACCTCTCCTCTCACAAGCCGGTCACCGGCACCCTCATCACCCACGTGTCACACACGAAGCCACGCTGGCTGCTTGAGCAGGTGTACGGGTGTGCCCCCTGCGAAACCTGGGCCAGTGGTCCGCACAGAGCATGGCCTGCTGGCCGCTCCTGCGGTCACAGCCTGCGTGCTGTCAGGACAGGGTCGCTGTGAGCGAGGCTGACCCTGTTCTTGGCTGACAAGCGGGAGAGAGACACAGCAGCACTGAGGAGAGGGTGTGCCAGATAGAGGCCCAACGGAGGAGAAGAGCGAGGAGCTGCCTTGGGTGCCTGTGGGCCGGAGATGCGGCTTGGCGGGGCCGGCGCTGCCTTTCTCCGCCGCTCCAGTCTCTGCCGTGGTGTGTGCATGTGTGGCCCTGTCTGCTGATCCAGGCACCCAGCCTCAGGAGCAGGGCCAGATGTGGTAGCCCGTGGGTGGTGGGCAGGGGCCAGTGGGTCCCCACGTTCAAGGAGGACCTTTGTTGCTCTGACTAGCCAGGCCAGGGAGCTGCTCAGGATACAGTAGGACCTTACGTGTGCCCCTCAAACAAACCTGAGGGAGCCAGCCTGAGGCCCGTGAAACTGAAGGCATGGTGCCCAGGCATGGAGGTGCTTGCCTCGGACATGGTGCTGGAGTCCCACATTGCCAATCTACTGGTCCAGACAGGAGAACCGTAGTTGCGCTGCAACAGAAGGCGCGCCAGGAAAGGGCGATGGTGGAGGCTCGCATCAGAGAGTCCTGAGAGAGGTTTCCTGGAAGAGTTGGCCACACAGCCGTATAGACCATCCAGGAAATGGAGTGGGGATCCTAGGTCCAGCCTCAGGTGTCAGTATTGTCCCCACCATACCTGTGTTCTTGGGCCTGGACTGTGGAGCCTCACGTGCGGGCTCCCAGGGGGCTGTGGTTCTGACTCCCATCATGAGACCTCAGTGAGGCTCCCTCCCTGCTTAGGCAGAGAGCTCAATGTCTCCCGATCAGGGGTGCACTTCCTTACTTTGAGAACTGCTGCTCAGAGGCTGTTGAGATTGGGATGCTATTTATGACTAAGCCAATTCAAAGTAAACTTTTGTTTTGCTTTAAAAATATTTGAATGCCGATGCCTCATTGGGGAAGCTGTGACAGGTTTTATTTCCTTGGGCTCAAAAATCACTGTAGATGGTGACTGCAGCCATGAGATTAAAAAATGCTTGCTCCTTGGAAAGCTATGACAAACCTAGACAGCATATTGAAAAGTAGAGACATCGCTTTGCCAACAAAGGTCCATATAGTCAAAGCTATCGTTTTTCCAGTAGTCACGTATGGATGTGAGAGTTGGACCATAAAGAAGGCTGAACACTGAAGAAATGATGCTTTTGAATTGTGTTGCTGGAGAAGACTCTGTTTTAATAGAAAATATTTAACAGAGAATAACCTGTCAACCCACTCCAGTACTCTTGCCTGGAAAATTCCATGGATGGAGGAGCCTGGTGGGCTGCAGTCCATGGAGTCGCGAAGAGTCGGACACGACTGATCAACTTCACTTTCACTTTCATGCATTGGAGAAGAAAATGGCAACCCACTCCAGTGTTCTTGCCTGGAGAATTCCAGGGACTGCAGAGCCTGGTGGGCTGCCATCTGTGGGGTTGCACAGAGTCAGACATGACTGAAGCAACTTAGCAGCAGCAGCAGCAGCAACCTGTTTTTTAATTTTTTTACAATGGAATATTTCAAACATGCACAAAAGTGGATGGAGTAGTATAATAAATACCCATGACCAATCAATTAGCCTAAGCAATTTCTAACACAGGGCCAATCTCAAATATATCATTCTTTTGTCTTCTCTCCATGATTTTTTTTATACAGTAGGTCCTAAAACAGCTTTTTAAACCATGAAATTGATGCTTGTTTTATTAAACAGAGTTTCCAACCTCGTTATTACATTTAAAAATTGCTTGAGGTAATTATTTCCAGTGTTTTAATATGGATTTTCATATTGGAAAAGACCCTGATGCTGGGAAAGATTGAAGGCAGGAAGAGAATGGATGACAGAGGATGAGACAGTTGCATGGCAGTTCTGGGAGTTGGTGATGGGCAGGGAAGCCTGGCATGCTGCAGTCCATGGGGTCGTACAGTCAAACGTGACTTAGCAACTGAACTGAACTGAATATGAGTTATCATTGGAAGAAAAGCTCTGACCAACCTAGACAGCACATTAAAAAACAGAGATATTACTTTGCCATCAAAGGAATACCTAGTTAAAGCTATGGTTTTCCCAGTAGTCAAGTATGGATATGAGAGTTGGACTGTAAAGAAGGCTGAACACCAAAGAATCAGTGCTTTTGAACTGAGGTGTTGGAGAAGACTCTTGAGAGTCCACTTGACTGCAAGGAGATCAAACCAATCAATCCTAAAGGAAATCAGTCCTGACTATTCATTGGAGGGACTGATGCTGAGGCTGAAGCTTCAATACTTTGGCCACTTGATGCAAAGAACTGACTCATTGGAAAAGACCCTGATGCTGGGAAAGATTGAAGCCAGGGGAAAAAATGCAACAGAGGACGAGATGGTTGGATGTCATCACTGACTCGATGGACGTGAGTTTGAGCAACTTCTGGGAAATAGTGAAGGACAGGGAAGCCTGGCGTGCTGCAGTCCATGGGGTCACAAAGAGTCAGACTCGACTGAGTGACTGAACACGAGCAATCATTACAAAGAATTCAAGTGATGTTTCATGTAAAGAAAAATATGTGGAAGTCTATCTCCACTGGCTTTTTTTCCAAAATGAATTTTCTCACTTTTTGCTTTATAAATTGAATTCATTTTACACCCTTAATCCAGAATCAAGCTTCTGTTTATATACTGGGAAATTCCTCCACCGACGTGTGAAAGCCGATCCCCGTTCAAGTGTATTTGTTTCTGAGTGTAAATCTGCTTGTTCCTCGAGCCCCTTCGACAGGAAATGGCTGGTGACACTAATGTCCCCCAGGTGCTCTGCCCAAGAGAAGTGTTGGGAGTGACCTTTGACCAGTGAAGTCCCTGCCTCCCTCTGCACCTGCCCGTCTGCTCTGGGGATGCTCAAGAGCCCACCAGAGGTGGCCGTGGGAGGGGACCACCTCGGGAACCAGGGCACAGGCCGCTCACATCCCGGCTCCCTTGTGCTTTTAAAAGAACGACTGTACTTTCTCTTGAAGTTTATGAGTTTTCATTCTTCCTGTTGTAGGCAAGGCAAAGAGAAAAAATGAATGAAGAACACAACGAACACTCATCAGATACCGTGGATGAGCTTCTATCTGTTTCAGATGAGAGGCTTCATCTTCATCTGAAGGAGACAATGGCTGCTCTGGAGGATAAGGTGAGTGAGCTTCATGGCCCCTTTACAAGAGGCGCATGTGGCCTGGCCTGGCTCGGCCCGGTCTGTGTGTGGGGGAAATCTCCAGGACAGGAGTTGGAGAACTCCCATAGAGGGCCCCAGAGTGAATGTCTTTACTGGTTAGAGTAGCAGCATTTCATGCTAGTCAATAAGCGTGACAGCATCCATAGGTAGTGTGTAAAGGAACAGACATAGATGTGTGCCCACAAACCTTACAGAAAGCATCAGTGAGGCGGATCCACCAATGGCCCCGATGTCACCAGCCGCTGTGCTAGAACATTTCTTCTAGGTCCACCTTCACCCCTTCGTTTCTTTCTTAAAAGTTTATTTCTGGGGCTTTGCTGGCAGTCCAGTAGCTGGGAGCCTGCCTTGCAAGGTCAGGGACCCAGGTTCGATCCCCGGTTGGTGAGCTAAGATCCCACGTGCCACGCGGCAATCACATCAAAGGAATCTCGCATGATGCAGCTAAGGCCCGATGCAGCCAAATCAACAAGTTTAGTTCAGGATATTTTATATAATGTGACAGAAAAGATTGAAGCAAATAAAAGCAAGCATTCTCATATTCCAACTCCAGCCCTCTCTCTTTTTATTTGCTTTGGAAAATGTCTGAGAACCTCTATCAGAGCAGCTTAGTGGGCTACAGTCTGGTTCAGGCTCGGTGAAAACCTGTCCCAGCTGCACCAGCAAAGATGAGGCCCAGAACCTTCACTGAGGTCGGCGCTTGGGTGACGCTTGTCTGAGAGAGACCCATGGTCACTANCCTCTATCAGAGCAGCTTAGTGGGCTACAGTCTGGTTCAGGCTCGGTGAAAACCTGTCCCAGCTGCACCAGCAAAGATGAGGCCCAGAACCTTCACTGAGGTCGGCGCTTGGGTGACGCTTGTCTGAGAGAGACCCATGGTCACTACAAGTTCTGCGGCACATTTCCCCCCCACAAAACCCAAGATGACACCCACACCTCACTAGAGACCTCACTTCACCCTGACCTGTGGGCTGGCCCTGAGGTGGGGATAGTTTTGTCTCAGGTTTGAATTTTGCATGTGAAACCTGCGCCAGTTTCCTGAGTGACCACTGATCTGCAAAAGGTGAAAGCAAGTATAAAGAGTTTCACTTACCCCAGGGACCTGGCCTCCTTGTATCTAGAAGATCCGTCGGTGAAGGAGGAGTTTTTCTGTGTACAAGTTAGTGTTAAAAGTTGTCATCCGGCTTCGTGCCGACACTTCACTCTGGGCACGAGGTCCGCCCCTCATCCCGAGGTGCTTTATGCTCTCAGACAGGAGAGTAGCCATCCCGCAGTCCACGCAATGCCTGTTAAGAATTGACTCTAAAGCACTGTGTGTATCTTTTTCAGAATTCTCTCCTATGGGAAGTTGAAAGTGCAAAAAAGCATTTAGAAGAAATGCAAAACGACAAGGTCCTTACATCTCAAAATCCTTTAGAAATTTGTTAAGAGCTGAACAGAGCTGGGTTCATTGTTACAGTTACTACAGATGCTTAGCGGAAGTGGAGTTGCATTTTCATTATGGCTAGTCCACTGCTGTAATGTGTATAGCATTTCCGGTTTTGAACATTGAATGTGATTTGCAGTATAGGTGGATTTAGAGTGTGTGGCTGTTGTATGTGCTTCAGAATGCTGAGTAGTCCTTTCTGGGTTCACCCGAAAGCTGAGACAAAGCATGAGCCTTTCACGTGGACAGGGCTGTCCGTCAGAACGAAAATACGATCCACATACACAATCTAGAATTTCCTACAAATGAACGGGCTGCTTTACATGCTTTCTTCACTGCGAGTCTTGAAATCTGTGTGATTTCCACATCGAGCTTTGCACCAGCCTGCTCACGTCCTCAGTGGCTGCACAAGGCGAGTGGCTGCTGTGGCCGACAGCACAGAGCTGCCAGGTTGAGTCGAGGGATTCGGAAACTTGGGCCGTTTGACTTGTTTGACCCCATGAGGAAGTGAAGTGGGGTGTAGAGGAAGGAATGTGAGGAATGCCCAGGAATGAATGTGAGGTCCATGGAGACAGTTTAAAGCAATGAGAGGAGCGAGGGCAATAGAGTGAGTCCTGTCCCCTGCCACCCAAATCCCGACCCCAAGTCCAGCTTCTCTCTCCAGACTTCATTGTGGTCAGTGGCTTGCCATGTTTCCTCCAGAAGTTTTTCTACACCTGAGATGTAACTTCTTATTCATTACAGTTTATAAGGGTTAGTTTTGTTCTGAGTGTTTATATTTGCTATGGGACACTTAGAGGACAGTTTCTCAGAATTATAATGTTCAAAAATGTGCAATTTTAAGGTGAGAGAATGGAAAGGATGTGCTGATCAGGCTGATGGGGGTGAACCCATAGGCAGCTAGTTCGCTGGAGTGGAGCAGGTGGTCCTGGGGCCAGGAAAAGGGGTGGCCAGCCCTGGGGAGGGGTCGTGACGAAGACAGAAGGCAAGGGTACTGGCCATGGGGGACAGGGAGCCGGCAAGCCAGCACCTCGAGGCTGCCCCTCCGTTGCTTTGAGGTCATGTCTGGGAAAACAAGGCAGGACCTGGGTGAGAGTGGGGCAGGGGGGAGATTTGCGGAGAGAAGGGTGTGAGGTGTGAGAGCGGGAGGGCGGCACGGGGCCCCGCAGGCCCTCTCCCATGCATCTCAGATGACAGAGCCGCCCTCGCAGTGTGAGGGGCCATCCCCAGAACAGCCCGAGGGCCTGTGCCCTGAGAGGAGAGCCACGGGAGGCTGGCCCTCCCGTCCTCTGGCTGCCCCTGCTCACTCCTGTCTGTGCATGTTCAGACCATCCTGGAAAACAGAGGGCTGGGAACCCGTGAGAACGGCACTCCACAGTGAGCTAGTACCAGTGATGACCAGTGGGGTGGACCCAGCGGCTGTGGAGCTGAAGGATTTTTTTTTTTTTTCCTAATTTCCCTTCAGCCTGGCTGATGGAAGCATGGATGTATTTTTGTAATTTTCGGCTTTTGTCTCTGACTCTATCAGCCCACCCTTGTAAATAACTTCATAGGATTGCTTTCCATCCACGCTAAGATCTGAATGTCACCAGGCCATCTAGGAGCTGAATTCTCCTCCTGCCCGTTTTTTTCGGTAACTCTTGTTTAAGAGATGGCAGTGTTTCATAAGCATGGCCCATTTGTCCAAAGTCAGGCCTTCCATGTAAAATTGTGTTCAGTTCCTGATAGACTTGAGCTGCCCAGAATGTCACTGATGAGATGTGGTCCTCTCGTGCCCAGGTGCAGCCTCTGAAAGATCAGGACCAGGAGCGTGGGCAGCAAGCCAGCGTGCTGGCCAATGTGGCCCAGGTGTTCAAGAGTGATGAGGGCGTGTCTGCTGGTGAGGGCGACGGGGTGACCCTCTTCAGCTCACCCGCTCTGCCGTCGCCCAGTGGGCAGGCCGATGCCAAGACTGTGGCAGTGATGATTCAGGAGCAGCTGGACAAGATCAACGAAGAGATCCGGTGGGTGCACCTGAGCCCAACTCCCCGTAAACTGGGTTTCTCTGAGGAGCCGTCTTCTGCTTAGAGAAGTCTGAGTGTTCCATAATAAGAAAACTGACTTCAGATCTGCTTTGAGAATTTTCAGTTCTGAGATTGCCCTTGATTATAGAGCTCAGTCACCCAGGGCATTCTGTCCACAGTGTAGTGTCAGCACTCTGTGAGGGGGCGTTGTGGGGTATCCCTCCCTCAGCTCTGGGCCCCAAGGTGGGTGAGGTGCTGAGGCAGCATCCCCTGTGGCCCGTGCACCCTCCAGCACTGAGGGTTCGCCCTCGTGTGTCCCTCGGAGCCTTCCACGTTCTGGTGAAAAGCCACCTGGAACAGAAAAGCTGGGGTTCTGGGGTTGGCAAATTCCCACTCAGATCTGCATTTTCCTTTTTAACTTAATACATTGTGAAGATTGGCTTGTTGTAAGACAGTGATCCAAGGACATGTGTTTGAGTTTTTCTCATCTCAACAGTATATTTAAAATGTTTTCTTTAGACCTAGTCTTGGCAGTTATAACAGTTTACAAAACAGGATAGAACCCAAAGGCCCGCCTTGTGGTGAGCAGGGGCCCTGGGTCTGGGTGTAGCTGGGTGGCTGGGGGCCCCAAGGCCTGCCTGGTGCCACACCCGCACAGCTGTGCCTCCTGTCCCGAGTTCACGTTCAGAGTGGCCACAGGCCGGTGACCCTGCACAGGACCCGGCCGATCTGCTGGTCAGATTGTTCTCATCCCGTCACCCCTGGCTGAGGTGCCCGTTCCTGCTGGTCAAGTGCAAGGGGCTCGGGGAAAAGGCAGGGGTAAATGGCACAACCGGCATACGCAGATGGTGCCGCCTGCACTTTTGACGCTGAGACAGACTGCTTTGTAGGTCGTGTTTGAGCACAGACAAGCTCAGGAAGATTGTCTCTCCTCATCCCCATAGGAAATTTGGAGCGGTTATATATTAATAGTTTTATTTTTACAGAAAGTTGTCAGGTAAAATTGATTTTTCCTTATGCAACAAGTTGACTTGATGTAAATGGTAAATTGTGTCCATCAACTTGTCAACAGTGAAAAACTTTCAAGATGTCTAAGTAGAAGTGAAACTGGAGAATTTACTACCTGTAAGGATCTTGTATTTTAATTTGAAAATTATTTTATTTGCATAATTATACATTTAATCTGTATATAAAATAATCCATGACACATTAGGGGAGAATAGCAGTAATTGTGAATTATAGGTTAATGCAGCACATTGACATGAATTCAGAAACTCACACAAAGCTGGTGGAGAACTTCATCAAGTGATGAAGTTTGTACATATACAAGCTTACAAAAAATTAAAAGTTCAACGCAGCACTTCATCTGGTCTGGAGACTTGTGTTTAGAAACTCCAGCTTGCTCGAGAATCGCTGTTTTGGTTATATGGAGTTCCCGATTCCCAGTGGAAAAGATTTGAGGCACTGATGTGCATCTCTGCCCTGAATTGGAGGGAAGGTAAAGGTTGTCAACTTCAGGTATCTCCTCACAGGAAGAGAGTCACCAACCAGGCCCCATCAGAATGTCAGAGTAAATAAGTCAAATCAAACGTGAATGATCAGGGGCCACTTTGTAAGACTCAGTGATAAGTTATTCTAAGTTTGAGAATATTCAGAAGAGGGAAAGCTGAACCTTTTTGCTGAGATGTTAATTCAGCAACTGTTCCTGGCATTTGCTAATCGTGACACAGAATGCAAGCCCAAATTTGTTGTCCAGACACGTTCCTCTGCTGACAAAGGCAGGTGATGATTTTATTCTATTTTAGGTTGATCCAAGAAAAGGAGGAGGACACGGATCAGCGGGCCAAGGGGACTGAGAGCAGGGTGGGCAGGGGGAGCTTAAGCAACCTTCGGCGCTTTAAATCCTCGAACTCCCACAACCTGAATCCCGCCTCCTCTCGTGCCGGCTCCTGCCCGCCCAGCAGAGGGTGCTCCAAGCTGGAAAGGAGGTGGCACAGCCCTGAGCGGGAAGTAGACAAGCCGGGCTTCGTGACTGTGGTACCTGTCTGCCTCCTCCCTGCCGCGTCCCTCTCCGAGCACACTGGTTTTCTTTTGTTTGTTTGTTTTTTCTCTTTTTACCCAGAAGAAAATCAGGTACATCTGCTATGCTCAGAGGTCTAAGATTTTTAAAAGTGCCTAGTCTTGAATTGGGCTTTCCTAGTGCCTCAGGAGACCCGGGTTCAATCCCTGGGTTGGGAAGATCTCCTGGAGAAGGAAATGGCAGCCCACTCCAGTATTCTTGCCTGGAAAATCCCATGGACTGCGGAGTCTGGTAGGCCACTGTCAATGGGGTCGCAAAGAGTTGGATATGACTGAGCGAAATCATTCGATAATCGCACAGCGAGAAATTAGTCTTGATAGTTGGACCCCTGGCTTAGGAATCTAAACTGGTCTGCTTGCTGATGGGCCCTGTCGCACACTCAGGCCAGCTCTGCGTGTGAAACCAGGTTAAAAGCCCGGTGCCCCAGGGCCCCAATGAAGAAGTCTGGCTTCCTCACTCTTCCAAGTCTGCAAACGGGATGACGACCTAGGGCTTTTGGTGGCAGAGTGTGCGGCTCTAAAGCACATATTCCAGCTTTCTTCCATGTTTAGCTTAGGTTTTGTGAATGCATTGCTGTTTACCCCATGAAATCATGTTTACAACACTCTGCTTTGTAACTGCACTTGTATTATCACTTTTTTTTGGTTACCACCCATTTCATGTTAGCTGCATTGTTGGTCAGCATAGAATTAAATTAACTGTGAATCATTTAGCAGCATGTGAAGTGGTAACTAGTCCATTTTGTGGTCTTTTGAGACACTGTTTTTATCATTTGCATCATTGGCTAATTAGTTGATATTTAAAATTCTTTGACCATTTCTCTGTAGTCTCATGACTGATTTCTTTCCGAGTATTTGTAAAAGAACAGTTCTGTATATTTTGTCCTGCTGTTGGAATTCTCTGACGGTGTGTCTGCTTTCATCATTGGTTTTGATTTCCTGGCTCATCCTGTTGTCTGCTTAGTGGTTGTCAATCCAGACCCCAGCTTCACACCACTGCCCTTTTTTAACTTAATACATTGTGAAGATTGGCTTGTTGTAAGACAGTGATCCAAGGACATGTGTTTGAGTTTTTCTCATCTCAACAGTATATTTAAAATGTTTTCTTTAGACCTAGTCTTGGCAGTTATAACAGTTTACAAAACAGGATAGAACCCAAAGGCCCGCCTTGTGGTGAGCAGGGGCCCTGGGTCTGGGTGTAGCTGGGTGGCTGGGGGCCCCAAGGCCTGCCTGGTGCCACACCCGCACAGCTGTGCCTCCTGTCCCGAGTTCACGTTCAGAGTGGCCACAGGCCGGTGACCCTGCACAGGACCCGGCCGATCTGCTGGTCAGATTGTTCTCATCCCGTCACCCCTGGCTGAGGTGCCCGTTCCTGCTGGTCAAGTGCAAGGGGCTCGGGGAAAAGGCAGGGGTAAATGGCACAACCGGCATACGCAGATGGTGCCGCCTGCACTTTTGACGCTGAGACAGACTGCTTTGTAGGTCGTGTTTGAGCACAGACAAGCTCAGGAAGATTGTCTCTCCTCATCCCCATAGGAAATTTGGAGCGGTTATATATTAATAGTTTTATTTTTACAGAAAGTTGTCAGGTAAAATTGATTTTTCCTTATGCAACAAGTTGACTTGATGTAAATGGTAAATTGTGTCCATCAACTTGTCAACAGTGAAAAACTTTCAAGATGTCTAAGTAGAAGTGAAACTGGAGAATTTACTACCTGTAAGGATCTTGTATTTTAATTTGAAAATTATTTTATTTGCATAATTATACATTTAATCTGTATATAAAATAATCCATGACACATTAGGGGAGAATAGCAGTAATTGTGAATTATAGGTTAATGCAGCACATTGACATGAATTCAGAAACTCACACAAAGCTGGTGGAGAACTTCATCAAGTGATGAAGTTTGTACATATACAAGCTTACAAAAAATTAAAAGTTCAACGCAGCACTTCATCTGGTCTGGAGACTTGTGTTTAGAAACTCCAGCTTGCTCGAGAATCGCTGTTTTGGTTATATGGAGTTCCCGATTCCCAGTGGAAAAGATTTGAGGCACTGATGTGCATCTCTGCCCTGAATTGGAGGGAAGGTAAAGGTTGTCAACTTCAGGTATCTCCTCACAGGAAGAGAGTCACCAACCAGGCCCCATCAGAATGTCAGAGTAAATAAGTCAAATCAAACGTGAATGATCAGGGGCCACTTTGTAAGACTCAGTGATAAGTTATTCTAAGTTTGAGAATATTCAGAAGAGGGAAAGCTGAACCTTTTTGCTGAGATGTTAATTCAGCAACTGTTCCTGGCATTTGCTAATCGTGACACAGAATGCAAGCCCAAATTTGTTGTCCAGACACGTTCCTCTGCTGACAAAGGCAGGTGATGATTTTATTCTATTTTAGGTTGATCCAAGAAAAGGAGGAGGACACGGATCAGCGGGCCAAGGGGACTGAGAGCAGGGTGGGCAGGGGGAGCTTAAGCAACCTTCGGCGCTTTAAATCCTCGAACTCCCACAACCTGAATCCCGCCTCCTCTCGTGCCGGCTCCTGCCCGCCCAGCAGAGGGTGCTCCAAGCTGGAAAGGAGGTGGCACAGCCCTGAGCGGGAAGTAGACAAGCCGGGCTTCGTGACTGTGGTACCTGTCTGCCTCCTCCCTGCCGCGTCCCTCTCCGAGCACACTGGTTTTCTTTTGTTTGTTTGTTTTTTCTCTTTTTACCCAGAAGAAAATCAGGTACATCTGCTATGCTCAGAGGTCTAAGATTTTTAAAAGTGCCTAGTCTTGAATTGGGCTTTCCTAGTGCCTCAGGAGACCCGGGTTCAATCCCTGGGTTGGGAAGATCTCCTGGAGAAGGAAATGGCAGCCCACTCCAGTATTCTTGCCTGGAAAATCCCATGGACTGCGGAGTCTGGTAGGCCACTGTCAATGGGGTCGCAAAGAGTTGGATATGACTGAGCGAAATCATTCGATAATCGCACAGCGAGAAATTAGTCTTGATAGTTGGACCCCTGGCTTAGGAATCTAAACTGGTCTGCTTGCTGATGGGCCCTGTCGCACACTCAGGCCAGCTCTGCGTGTGAAACCAGGTTAAAAGCCCGGTGCCCCAGGGCCCCAATGAAGAAGTCTGGCTTCCTCACTCTTCCAAGTCTGCAAACGGGATGACGACCTAGGGCTTTTGGTGGCAGAGTGTGCGGCTCTAAAGCACATATTCCAGCTTTCTTCCATGTTTAGCTTAGGTTTTGTGAATGCATTGCTGTTTACCCCATGAAATCATGTTTACAACACTCTGCTTTGTAACTGCACTTGTATTATCACTTTTTTTTGGTTACCACCCATTTCATGTTAGCTGCATTGTTGGTCAGCATAGAATTAAATTAACTGTGAATCATTTAGCAGCATGTGAAGTGGTAACTAGTCCATTTTGTGGTCTTTTGAGACACTGTTTTTATCATTTGCATCATTGGCTAATTAGTTGATATTTAAAATTCTTTGACCATTTCTCTGTAGTCTCATGACTGATTTCTTTCCGAGTATTTGTAAAAGAACAGTTCTGTATATTTTGTCCTGCTGTTGGAATTCTCTGACGGTGTGTCTGCTTTCATCATTGGTTTTGATTTCCTGGCTCATCCTGTTGTCTGCTTAGTGGTTGTCAATCCAGACCCCAGCTTCACACCACTGCCCTGCCTCGCCCCCGAGGCTGTAGTTGACCCATCCATCTCCCCTTCCCCGTCCTCCCACCTGCTCTGGTCATAGCAGTGCTGTGGTCCACAGCAGGTGTCCCCTTAGTCGGGTTTGTGCTTTGTCTTCATGTCTCATCAAATGGTGATTTTCCCCCATAGCAGTAAGTTTGAATTAGCATATCACTATGCAGTTACAAGCATAATGTAGATGGGATCCTAAACCACATATCATGTGTAATTCATAAACGAGATTATCCTTACATAAAGAAATGATCTCCTTAAGTGTAGACTTAGTGGACTTTTGACACAATATCCTTTCTGTGTTGGTGCTTGTTTTTAAGACTATAAATCTCATCAGCTTTTGCACAGTTAATGTTTCTACTAGACTCTTTAAAAAGCATCTTCTATGGTGAATAAAATGTAAAGACTGCACCTGCTATTATGCTAGCTTTCTTTCTTACATATTTTCACAGGGAACCTGCTTTAATAAATTTATTTTGAGAAGTTTTAATTCAAATTCTAGGTAAGCATTTTATGTAATTGTCCAGTAGGTGGTTCGATTTGTTCAGTGTTCAGATAGGTATTATGGTAACTTCCTCATCAGTTAAATTACTATTTTAAAGTATAACATGTTTTTTTATGAAGAGAAACTAACTTATAGAGAAGTTTGGCTGAGAATAGACAACTGTTCAGGGCCTTTATTGTGCAGAATGCTGTGCTTTAATAAATGATGATGTTGTAATAGAATAGTATCTTCCTGAGTAATAATTTATATTGTTTCTCTAGTAAATCTTGAATAGCTTATTTAATTTCTGTGGTCAATAAAAGTTCTGTTTCCAGTTATATTTTCTCTAAATCTTCGTCTCACTTATATGTTTGCCATCAGTTTTGCTATACTGTATTTGTCTATACTGATTCTTGAATTTTTAGCTTCAAAGTCTCAATAAATCTGGTTTCTCTTCATTTCTTTGCATGCATCTGTCAGCCTAGTGATTTAAGGAAGCATTGTCAAAAGGTAAACTATTTAGTAATTTAGCATGCCTTTGTTTCTCTGTGAAGTATTAGAGAGCCCTTATCATTTTACATGAATGAACACTGTGTGGTTATGTCCCCAGGCTGGGGACCCAGAGCCTTCCTTAGGAGGAGGCCCGGGGGAAGGGGCTGGCCATGGTCCCTGACTCTAAGGCAGGTGTTTGTCTCCACTGAGTCCATAGTCAACCCAGGTGTGTCACTTCCCTGCTCTGTTCTTTGTTGTTTTCTGATTTTTATAAATGCTTATTTTCACTTGAATTTGAGATTGATCCCTGTTCAGTTCCATGTGGATAATTTCTAGCCTTTGTAGCCTTCTGTTGTCTGAGGTTTCTTGGTAGAGATCAGGGGAGGGTGCCCAGTTTATCCAGCTGCTGTTAAACAAGTTCAGCTGTATTTTGCACTAAGTCACTTTGTTGTCACCAAGCTCCTGTGGGGCTGCATGGGATCAGTATTCTTTACAGTATCGCATTAAAAAAGGACTGGTTAGTTGGTTAAAACAACACACTCATTGTTTATAAAAATACTCGCCATGCATGTTTCCTCAAACCTCCCCTGCTTAACCACACACCCAAATGTATAAGTGAGACCTGTCTGGACCCCGAAGAGGTTCATCTGTTCCCCACACTGTTGCCACCACTGTCTTTCCTATCTTCAGACCTAGGACTAGCGGAAAAGCTGGGAGTCCAGGCGAGATCATCTTTTTTTTTTTTTTTTTAAATTTGTTTATTTTTTAATTGAAGGATAATTGCTTTACAGAATTTTGTTCTTTTCTGTCAAACCTCAATATGAACCATCCATAGGTATATATACATCCCTTCCCTTTCAAACCTCCCTCCCATTTCCCTCCCCATCCCACCCCTCTAGGTTGATACAAGATTATTTCTTAGTGAAGACCTAGGAGAGCTTTATGTAAACCACAGTGAGCAAATGACACTCAAACTGGGTGTAAGCACTTCAGTGTGTAGCCCCCGGTCTGTATGTTACTGAGAAATACAAGCCAGACACGTGGTGTTCGCATGGAGGGCTTAGGTACCTTTTCTGTGTTTCACTTGTTGTCATGGGTTCAGTAACCTGCCTCATCACTACAAATGATCTTGGGTGGTGGTACAAGCTGTTTCCTTTTCTCCTTCAAATAGAAAGGTCTGGATGGCTTTGCTGAGAGGTTTCTCACTCTTGCTAGTGGTGCTTCTGAGCAGCATCTGGCGATGAGCACAGTTCTTTCATCAGGGCAGTTCATGCCATGCAGGGTTCACGGTGCTGGCATGGCTCTGCTGTCCTGTCTGGCAGGGCCATCTGGTCGCTGGATTCCAGGGAGTGTGGAGCCCAGCTGCAGGGAGGCTCCCGTCCAAGGTCTCTGCGTTCATTGGGGTGCTCTTGCTGCTCCATGGCCCTGCTTCTCTTGAACAAACAGTCCTTTAAGATGGCATTAAGCTAGAACAAGGCATTTTTTGGTACTTGGTGGATAGTATAGCTAATATATTTTCAAATAAGTTTCTGGTTATAATGTAAAGCCTGTGTGCTCGCCTTTTTCGACAGTCTATTGTTAGCCAAGAGAAATAGAGAGACAAAGAAAGAGATAAGAGGGGAAGGAAGGGCAGACAGAGAGAGATTAAGAAAAAGATCAATGTCATAAATACTTTATACCCAGAAAGTTTCAAAAGTATCAATTAATAGACGTGGGTAAGAATTTTACACTTACCTCACTCCCTCTGCTGCCAGCTTTACAAGAAGAGGTAGAAGATGACACGACCAAAGTGTGAAACCTCGACCTCTGCCTTGCTGCGGTCCCTGCGGCTGGACAGGCTGGACACGGGGTCACTGCGCACAGCCAACGACGAGGACATCAGGGACGCCCACAAGTAAGGGGCTGCTCGCCTCGTCGTCAGTTTCAGGAGCCCTGCGCCTCTTGTCTTGAAAGAGTTGCGAGGACGATGGTAAAGGAATCCCACTGGATTCGGTGCCTGTGTTTAGTGGTGAACTTCAGGTGCTGGGGTAGAAGAGCTCAGTGACCTCAGTGATTTTAGAAAACATCTGTCTCTACGTATTGACTCCTGTGGGAGATTTCTTCCTGCTCTTGCTAGAGGTCTGCCCGGTCTGGGGTGCGTTCCTGATGGTTACGCCTCCGTGCCTCTCTGATTTGCTCTTGAGGGTCCCTCCCTTTTCCTCAGGCGTCTCCTCTCAGGAGACTGTCTGTCCCCTCCTGTGACTGGCACTGTCCTCATTCAGACCCCCACCTGCTGAGCTCCCGTCATGAGCCAGGCAGCACTCGATGGAGGGCACATGTGGTCACCTGACCAGCAGACCTGCACAGTGACCGTCGCTCTCCTGCCACGGCCAAGAATGGTCACCCTGCAGGAGGCGGGGGAAGCTGCCCAGAAACTGGGGAGCTCGCCTTCTCTGGGAGCGTCGTCACCTGCGGAGCAGCAACCCTGAGGGAGGGTTGGAGCACCCTCTGCACCAGCTGTCTGGAGTGAAGCCCTCCTCGGGGGAGAGCTCCAGTCAGAGAAGCTTAGCTTCCTGGGGCCGTTGTTTGCGGCCGGAAGCCTGCATTGCTTGTGTGGAGAATGGTTGGTGAAGGAGACTCCACTATCTGCTGCGAGGTTGAGGCGCGGGTGTTGCTGGGTGGCTGGTTCTATCAGTAGGTTGTGGAGGGGTGTGTGTTTGCACAAGGGTGCCGGTTAAAGGTCGTTTTCTCTCCCCGAAGCTCAACAGACTCTCAGGACCGCCCCGGGGGCAACCCCAGCAACAGCAACAGCAGCCAGGACTTGCTGCAGAAAGCCCCAAAGAAGAAGGGCATCAAGTCCTCCATCGGTTGTTTGTTTGGCAAAAAGGAAAAGGGCCGGCCTGGACACACCAGCAAGGAGGCGTTAGGACCAGGTGGGTGCTTGACCGTTCAGAGGGAGGAGGGTCTGCATGTATGTCCCTTCTGTGTCTCCCTTGCTGTCCCCGCGAGGCTCCTGTCACTCATGCTGGGTGTCCTCCTGGGAGGAGCAGAGGAGGCGTCTGTCTTCTTTAGGGTCTGAGATGATTGGATCAGTTGATGAGTGGATGGGTGGATGGGTGGATGGATGGATGAATTAAGAGTGGATGGGTGGATGGATTAGTGAGTGGATGGCTGGATGAAAGGAGCATGGAATGAATAAAGCAGATGTTTATACTCCAATGCTAGAAACATATTCTACAAAATTGATTGAGTAGGAGCTGGGCAATGGTTGTTTCCTCTAGAACAGTGACAAGTGTTTGGAAATGGCCTAAGTGCTCATCAGTGAGGAGTGAGGTACAATCTGTGGACACTCCACAAGGAAGAGCACCCCCTCCTTCCTGCCACTTTCCCCATCCACAGGAGCTCATCAGGGGTTCTGCTCATGCCCCCCCACCCCAGCCCATAACCACGCATGTCCTCCTGGAGTCTCCTCATCACACAGTGTTATCATCAGGCCCCCATCTCGCTCAGCTTCATCTCCTTAAGGACAGGGTATGTTCCTGCCTCTTTAGCCAGATATTTGTTGAGTGTCTTCTTTTTGCTGGGTGTGGGATTTATAGGGTAAGTAAAACAGATATGGTCTGCAGCACAGTTAAGTGAGAAGAGAGAAAAAGGAGCAGATTATTAAATGCCGTGATGCAGAGGTTAAAAGCATCTGCCTGCAACGTGGGAGACCTGGGTTCGATCCCTGGGTTGGGAAGATCCCCTGGAGAAGGAAATGGCAACCCACTCCAGTATTCTTGCCTGGAGAATCCCATGGATGGAGGAGCCTGGTGGGCTACAGTCTATGGGTTGGTTGCAGAGTTGGACACGACTGAGCGACTTCACTCACTCACTCACTCATCCCTATTATTAATAAATACAACACTGAGATGGATGGCACATTGATTGTATACCAGATGCTGTGTGTGCCCCTTACCAAGCAGGTGCTGCCACCTCCCGATTTACACAGGAGGAGACAGTGATGGTCGCGCAGTTAGGGAGTGGTGAGGGCAGGTTCACATCCACGCAGTGGGACCATGTGCTTTGCCGAGCCCCAGCCACCTCTCTGGTGGATGCAACAGGAATGAGATGGTTCTATGGCATCACTGATTCGATGGACATGAGTCTGAACAAACTCCAGGAGATGGTGAATTACAGGAAAGCCTGGAGTGCTGCAGTCCACGGAGTGGCAAAGAGTCAGACACAACTGAGTGACTGAACTAAAACCTGAGTGTGTGCTAAACTGCTTCAGTCGTGTCTGACTCTTTGTGACCCCAGGGACTGTAGCCCACTAGCTCCTCTGTCCATGGGATTCTCCAGGCAAGAATACTGGAGTGGGTTGCCATGCCCTTCTCCAGGGCATCTTCTCAACCCAGGGATCGAACCCACATCTCTCGTTATCTCTTGCAGTGGCAGGGAGGATCTTTACCGCTAGCGCCACCTGGAAAGCCCCAGGGAGCGCTGACAACTAGGAAATGCAGAAAATGAGGGCTGCTCCTAAGTTAAACTGGAAGAGCAGCAAACACAGGTTGTAAAGAGGAAAACACACGATGAGCGACAACAGTGCCAACAGAAACAAGCCGGGATGCGTTCACCCACAAAGAAAATATCTGTGCCATTCGGAGGAGGAGCCCGTCAGCCCTTGGAGGGACAGTTGGAACCAGAATGAAAACCGAGGCCATGGTCAGCAGTGCCCACCCACACAGCTTGAGTGGCGTGGTGTCACTCACCAGCTTCCTGCGTCCCCAGAGCTGCTGGGGGTGACATCTGAGTGCTGAGGCCAGGCCACGTCCCCGAGTGAGCTAAGGCATTCCCGCTCTCCTTCCAGTGCTGCTGTGGGGCCCTCTGTGGGCAGTCACCCTCATCCCCTGCTCTGCCACCTGCTGGGGCCCGGCTTGTCCCCTTGGGATCCTTTCAGCCCTTGAGCTTGGGTGTTCCCAGCCCTCTGCCATGCCAGACTGGGATGCAACTCAGGACTTGGGCTTGAGATATCAAGGAGACCATGAATCTGGAAGGACTCAGCCCTGGGCCATCGACTGACCATGTGAGAAGAGCAGGAGAGCAAAGCCCCCTCGGGGAGGAAGCAGAGCTGGGGAACGTGCCCATACCCACCGCTGCCTCCGGCACAAGTGCCTCTTATTTGCCTCTCCTTGGCCTGAAATAGACCCCAGCTGCTGCTCCGCAGGTGATTCCTAAAGATGCACATCCTGCAAGAGCTATTGTCCTGCTGCTCTGGGGCTGCCTAAGTGTGCTCAGCAGCATCAGACAAGTGGGGCTGCCACATCTGATGCTGGGGGAGGGCCTGATGCTGGGGGAGGGCCTGATGCTGGGGGAGGGTCTGATGCTGGGGGAAGGTCTGATGCTGGACTAGGGCTTGATGCTGGAGGAGGGCNAGCCAGATATTTGTTGAGTGTCTTCTTTTTGCTGGGTGTGGGATTTATAGGGTAAGTAAAACAGATATGGTCTGCAGCACAGTTAAGTGAGAAGAGAGAAAAAGGAGCAGATTATTAAATGCCGTGATGCAGAGGTTAAAAGCATCTGCCTGCAACGTGGGAGACCTGGGTTCGATCCCTGGGTTGGGAAGATCCCCTGGAGAAGGAAATGGCAACCCACTCCAGTATTCTTGCCTGGAGAATCCCATGGATGGAGGAGCCTGGTGGGCTACAGTCTATGGGTTGGTTGCAGAGTTGGACACGACTGAGCGACTTCACTCACTCACTCACTCATCCCTATTATTAATAAATACAACACTGAGATGGATGGCACATTGATTGTATACCAGATGCTGTGTGTGCCCCTTACCAAGCAGGTGCTGCCACCTCCCGATTTACACAGGAGGAGACAGTGATGGTCGCGCAGTTAGGGAGTGGTGAGGGCAGGTTCACATCCACGCAGTGGGACCATGTGCTTTGCCGAGCCCCAGCCACCTCTCTGGTGGATGCAACAGGAATGAGATGGTTCTATGGCATCACTGATTCGATGGACATGAGTCTGAACAAACTCCAGGAGATGGTGAATTACAGGAAAGCCTGGAGTGCTGCAGTCCACGGAGTGGCAAAGAGTCAGACACAACTGAGTGACTGAACTAAAACCTGAGTGTGTGCTAAACTGCTTCAGTCGTGTCTGACTCTTTGTGACCCCAGGGACTGTAGCCCACTAGCTCCTCTGTCCATGGGATTCTCCAGGCAAGAATACTGGAGTGGGTTGCCATGCCCTTCTCCAGGGCATCTTCTCAACCCAGGGATCGAACCCACATCTCTCGTTATCTCTTGCAGTGGCAGGGAGGATCTTTACCGCTAGCGCCACCTGGAAAGCCCCAGGGAGCGCTGACAACTAGGAAATGCAGAAAATGAGGGCTGCTCCTAAGTTAAACTGGAAGAGCAGCAAACACAGGTTGTAAAGAGGAAAACACACGATGAGCGACAACAGTGCCAACAGAAACAAGCCGGGATGCGTTCACCCACAAAGAAAATATCTGTGCCATTCGGAGGAGGAGCCCGTCAGCCCTTGGAGGGACAGTTGGAACCAGAATGAAAACCGAGGCCATGGTCAGCAGTGCCCACCCACACAGCTTGAGTGGCGTGGTGTCACTCACCAGCTTCCTGCGTCCCCAGAGCTGCTGGGGGTGACATCTGAGTGCTGAGGCCAGGCCACGTCCCCGAGTGAGCTAAGGCATTCCCGCTCTCCTTCCAGTGCTGCTGTGGGGCCCTCTGTGGGCAGTCACCCTCATCCCCTGCTCTGCCACCTGCTGGGGCCCGGCTTGTCCCCTTGGGATCCTTTCAGCCCTTGAGCTTGGGTGTTCCCAGCCCTCTGCCATGCCAGACTGGGATGCAACTCAGGACTTGGGCTTGAGATATCAAGGAGACCATGAATCTGGAAGGACTCAGCCCTGGGCCATCGACTGACCATGTGAGAAG
The DNA here is from genome assembly GCA_006410535.1 of Litocranius walleri. Taxonomy (NCBI): domain Eukaryota; kingdom Metazoa; phylum Chordata; class Mammalia; order Artiodactyla; family Bovidae; genus Litocranius; species Litocranius walleri. The sequence continues at coordinate 457,047 of SJYG01001119.1, read as the reverse complement.
AGCAGGAGAGCAAAGCCCCCTCGGGGAGGAAGCAGAGCTGGGGAACGTGCCCATACCCACCGCTGCCTCCGGCACAAGTGCCTCTTATTTGCCTCTCCTTGGCCTGAAATAGACCCCAGCTGCTGCTCCGCAGGTGATTCCTAAAGATGCACATCCTGCAAGAGCTATTGTCCTGCTGCTCTGGGGCTGCCTAAGTGTGCTCAGCAGCATCAGACAAGTGGGGCTGCCACATCTGATGCTGGGGGAGGGCCTGATGCTGGGGGAGGGCCTGATGCTGGGGGAGGGTCTGATGCTGGGGGAAGGTCTGATGCTGGACTAGGGCTTGATGCTGGAGGAGGGCCTGATGCTGGGGTGGGAATGTCTGATGCTGGCCTAGGGCCTGATGCTGGAGGAGGGCCTTATGCTAGGGCAGGGCCTGATGCTGTGGGGAATCATCTGATGCTGGACTAGGCCCTGATGCTGGGGGAGGCCCTGATGCTGGAGGAGGGCCTGATGCTGTGGGGGAACATCTGATGCGGGACTAGGGGCTGATGCTGGGAAGGTCCTGATGCTGGACTAAGGCCTGATGCTGG
>SJYG01001119.1:374942-455154 GCA_006410535.1 Litocranius walleri | reverse complement strand
GGAGGGCCTTATGCTGGGGGAGGTCCTGATGCTGTGGGGGAACATCTGATGTGGGACTAGGGCCTGATGCTGGGGGAGGGTGATGCTGGAGGAGGTCCTGATGCTGGGGGAGGGTCTGATGCTGGAGGAGGGCCCTGATGCTGGGGTGGGAACATCTGATGCTGGACTAAGGCCTGATGCTGGGGGGGAGGGCCTGATGCTGGAGGAAGGCCCTGATGCTGGAAGAGGGCCTGATGCTGGATGAGGGCCTGATGCTGGCGGGAATAGTTGATGCTGGGGTAGGAATTCCTGATGCTGGGCTATGGCCTGATGCTGGAGGAGGGCCTGATGCTGTGGGAGCATGTGATGCTGGAGGACATCCTGATGCTGGGGGAGGGTGTGATGCTGGAGGAGGTCCTGATGCTGAGGCGGGAACATCTGATGCTGGACTAGGGTCTGATGCTAGGGGAGGTCCTGATGCTTGCCTAGGGCCTGATGCTGGGGGTTAAATGTCTGATGCTGGTGGGAAGGTCTGATGATGGTGGCAGCCTGCTGCCAGATATACACAGTCGTGATTATAAGTATGAGAAATCTTTTTTTCATACTTTCCTGACCACCTTGCCATGTTCTTTTTTTCTAAAGCATACTTGCTGTGCAATATCGGTTTGATTTCTGCCGTACAGCAACATGAATTAGCCATAGGTGTACATGTGCCCCCTCCCTCTTGAATCTCCCTCCCACCTCCCCCTGCTACATTCTTGTTTGTATGGGTATATGAATAATAAAGACTGTTGACTAAAATAGCATAAAAAGCTCCCACACACAAGCGTGCACACGCACACTCCCTAGCACATCATTCGGGTCCGCGTCAGGGTTGCCCTCCACCACCCCGCCCTGGGATCCACGATGGGCCTTGACACATGCATTTTGTTCCCACCCTCGGCCCGCTGCCAACGCCTCAGCAGCAGAGGGGCCCTGTCCCCACAGATGCTGAAGTGATGGAGCCTCTTGTCTCCGGAGCCAAGGACTTGAATACCAGGTCGGTCATCCTTTGGGGACCCCTATACTTTCACCTTCTAGCCTTTCCATTGTATCCATCCGTTTCTCTTAACAGAATGTCTGTGTGATGACACAGGCTCCCATTATGAGCTCTGGTCTGTTCTCATTGAGAGTATAGCTTACCCTCGGCACTCTTTATTGGCAGTGGGACATTTTGCTTCAGTACTTTATTGAAAGAAAGCAATAAATATTGTGATAAAAAATAGTTCAAAAGTAGACTGTACATACTTTGTCACATATTCAGGAAGTTCACAAAAGATTAATAGAATAACAGAATGGTAACAATGAATTGTACAAGTAAAGGCAGAACGCACATGTAAAGAGACATGCCGTATCTGTCTACCAAGATATCAGCTGCATAATAAGGCACCATGATCTGAATGCATCTCTTGATGGCTTTTTTAATGTGCTGCTGAAAAAGTAAAAGTTACATTTGCTACTTTTACTATCCCAAATGGCTATGTCATCAAAATCTAAAAATGTACGCCTAGGTCCATTCTGTAAACATGTTTACAAACAGATGTAAAAAGATGATTTACATCCGAAAAATAAGGCCTTTGTCAGAGCTGCACTATGCTGTCTGTCTGTTGGGGATGTGGCACCCTCACTGTCCAACTCAATGGCTCCACAGCGGGTGCAGGCATCGTGATTGGTCCTCGAAGAGTCTCACAGGAGAGGAGGGATCCAGGTCCAGAGACTAGGTTACAGGAGAGATTTTCATAGTTATCTTCTAGTCATCCTTTCAGTCCAAATTTTATTATAAGCTCACATTGAACACCAAGTACTTTTAAATCGCTTCATGCTGCAGACAAAAAGCATTTCTTCCTAGAAAGAAAGTACAGTTTAGGTCAGTCATTTCAGAGTGATTGTTGGAGAGCTTGATTACATTCTGGAAGGATAATACACACCATGTCATGATGATTTTACAATCGCAGTAAAACCCCTTCTCTCATGGTTTAACATTTAAAAAGTAAACAAGAATAATTACAATAAATGCATCACTTACAAAAGCCATATATTTGTTCATAGGATTTATATAGACAAGTATTATAGTACATACATTTGAAAGACTAAAATCAGGTATCAGAACATGAACTGATCTGAAAGGATATTCATAGCCTGGATATACAAGAAAAAGTAAGTATATAAATGAAGTCATAAGTTTAGATAAATATAATAAACATTAAATTTTAAAATATTTTCTCTGGTATTCACGAAATTTTCACTAATTAAAAACTGTAATAAAATATCTTAAGGTCCATATAATAAGCATTAACAGATTAAAGATTGCATTAAGTTCAAAATGTAGTCTTTATCATATTCTGGATGCTGTATAATCACTTGCAGAAGTAGTGCGGGTAAACTGGAAACAAACACACAGAGTCAGTCCTGGGATGGCGGCTGGTGCCCGAGCCCCTCCCCTCCAGACACCCCCCAACACACCCCATTCTGGGCTTCAGCTACTTTGAGAATTCAGAGAAACGTGAAGGTCCAAGCAGATCAAGGAGAGAACTCTGTGGCTGACTTTATTCTGACATATAGCTAAAAGCTGCTGGGAAAAAAACTTATAAAACCCAATCCAGCTTTCTAGCTGAGACATGAACAGGACAGAGCAGACAGCCTCCTGCTCTCAGAGAGACTCAAGCAGGGCTGGGCTCCCGGGCTGGACCCACCAGAGGACCACCAAGAGCAGCACCTTCAAGGGAGGGTGGCCCCTCAGTGGCGGCTGACCCTCAGATGCCCCGGTGCACTTCTGTGTTAAACACTGGCCTCCGGATGGAGAGGCCCAGGGCAGGGCAGCGTCGTGAATCCTGATGCCCTGGGACCTGTTCCCTCCGAGAACGTGCACGCAGGGCATGGCCAGCAGCACTGCTGCTGTGGGAGGGACACCGGTGTGCAAGGATGTGAGGGGGACACTTGGGCCATGCTCTGACCACTCAGGCGGCAGCCGGGCACCAAAGTCATGTTCTCTGCTGCTGAGGGCTCTCCCGGGCACGACCTTCGGAAACCTGCTGACCCTCCACTCCTAGGGAGTGGCCTCCATGCCCCTGTGGGACCAGGCCGGCCTGTACTCACCCCGAAGCTCAGCAGGAGTAAGTGATGACTGTAGCAGAATCCAGCCTCTGCGTTCCCGCCATGCTGCCTGGTCCCACCAGTGTGGGAGGAAGAGTGCAGCGCCTACTCCTACTGAGGGTCTGGGGAAACTTCTAGAGGGTAGATGAGCTGGAGAGAGCGAGCCTGGGGGCTGCCACGTGGGGGTCCCTGCCACGTGGTGGGGGGCAGTCACACTAGAGCATCAACGGCACATTCAGTGACAGAAACACCGACATGGGGACAGCTACTCCACAGCTACTCAGCTATTCACAGAGCTCCAGATTCACACATATTCGACACAGTCTATTGTTATCCAGTTTTACACGTACCTCATTCCCTCAGCTGCCAGCTTTATGGGAAGAGGTATGAGATGACAAGACCACCATCAAATGTGAAACCTTGACCCCCACCTCTCTGTGGTCCCTTTGGCTGGACCGGCTGCAGATGGGGTGCTGTGCATGGCCAGCCACGAGGACATGAGGGATGCCCGCAAGTAAGGAGCCTGTGCACCTTGTTGTCAGTTTCAGCAGCCCTGTACCTCTTGTCTTGAAAGTGATGGAAGGATAATTTTAAAAGAATCCCAGTGGATTCGGTGCCTGTGTTTAGGGATGTGTGTGTGTGTGTTTTCTAGTAGGCAGGTTTCTCTGGATCTGGTGTTAAAGTGGACATCTAACTCTGTGTGTGTGTGTTTGTGTGTGCGCATGCACAAATGGGTTGTTCTTTGCTCTGTTGCTACATGTGGCAAATTCCAGGATGTTCTGGTGGCTTCATAGAGAACAATTCAAAGTACGAGGATTTTCCTTCTGACAACAGTGGGTAATCTCAGCTCTGTCAGTCAACCAGAGACAACATTGACTACAGGGAAAATGCCTTACATATAAAACGTGAAAAAATAGTTTAGTATTCCAGAAGAAATATCACTTGAATATAGTTTAACATTTATGGCATTATAGTTGTGAGAATCAGTTTGTTTCTCAAAACCATTTTCTTTCTACTAAGCCCTAATTTGTCTCAAAGGTATTCTTTTACTTGCTAAATTTATGCAGCCAATGCATCCCCTTTCAGAGAATTTTTGAGGGTTGGTGAATCTCAGATTTTCACGTTCTGTGGAAACCCAGGGAGAGCACTGCAGGCTCACCATGGATGTGCTCCATGAGGAGTGGAGGCCGAGGCCACTGGGACCATCCGCGTCCCTGTTGGTCATTGCAGTGTCCTGGGCTTGCAGGGACTCCCCTCGGGCATCATGTACCTCCTGCTCTAAATGCTGTCTTTCCTCTTTCCTTGGTGGACACTGTCATGTGCCAGCTCGCAGGGGAAGCCGAGTCAGCAGGTTTGCTGAGCTGTGTGCGTCCTGAAGCCTCCCCGTGGGGCTCGTCCCTGGCTCCAGGCTCTGAGCTGAGCAGCGCTGCAGGAGTGGGGCATGCTGTTGGTGAAGGGGAGCCCAGCGAACCCTCGTAGGAGGTGCTGGGCTGTGCGGATGGTCAGTCTCAGAAAATAAGGCCACACCTGTTGTCTGGGTGGTGCCACATGTGTAGCATTTGATGGGAAGAAGCTCACACAGCCATCTTGTTAGGAAAGACAGCTTGACCATGGTGCTCATGTCCTGCTTTGAAGTGCCCATTGTCATCCACAGATGGTGTGGCTTTCTCTTGTGCGTCTGTTCCCCATAGAATTCACTGTATTTCTGAATGTCTTTCTCTTGTGACTCTAATTTTAAGGCGAGGATGCATGCCACATCAGCTTACTTCGCTAAGCAAGTGTTTTAACGAATTGCACTTGGGGACTCAAATTTGATCCTTGAAGGGGCAGAGGCAGTCCTAGCTAAGTAGCCCCACAGGGCGGGCCAAGCATCTCTTCGCAGCAGAGCAGGCAGCCCCCCAGGCTCGTCTCTGAAGCTGTCTCTGTAAAGAGAGGTTTCAGCTGAGAGTGAGCCGTTGACAGCAGAGTGACACGATATAGCCGAGGAAGGAAATATACCCCAGCAGAAGCCAGGCGAGTCTTCCATTTGCTTCTGGATGGTGGTTGTGGTTGGGATGCAAACTCCAGGCATGTGGTACATGCTAGTTCCCCTGGGATACGGGAATTTAAAAAGTTTGCCTTTTTAAAAAAACTCTCCTGGTGCTATTAAGGGGCTTCCCTGGTAGCTCAGACGGTAAAGCATCTGCCTGCAATGTGGGAAATCTGGGTTTGATCCCTGGGAGATCCAAGATCCCCTGAAGAAGGAAATGGTAACCCACTCGAGTACTCTTCCCTGGAAAATTCCATCGACGGAGGAGCCTGCTAGTCTACAGTCCATGGGGTCGAAAAAAGCAGCACACGACTGAGAGAATTCACTTTCACTTTCACTTTTTGAGCTATTAAGATACATGTTGTATTTTCTGGTATAATTATTCCTAGAAAATAAAATAGTTACTATTCTAGGAAACCTAAGGTTGACTTAAAGGAATAGTTACTTGAAACTTGATGTGAAGCATTTCGAGCTTTAACCATACATAGACTTCACAGTCTTAAGTAAAGTCTGATGCTATCTGAGTGTATTGAAAAGCCACTGTGTATCTTTAGGGAATTCCCTAGCAGTCCAGTAGCTAGCACTCTGCAATTCCACTGCAGGAGGCCTGGGGTTTGATTCCTGGTTGAAGAACTAGGGTCCGGCAATCCACACAGTGGTCTAGTCAAAAAAGAATAACCAGTATCTTAATTTAGCACATAGCTAGTTATCTGAACAGCAGTGTAGGATAGAAACAGCCCTTATCCAGCCCTCTCCTTGCTTGCTGTGTTATAGCATTCTCTGTTGAAAGTCTGTGTTGCTCTTTGTGTGTCTGTTGTGAAATGATGTGCATTCCTGAAGCTCTCTCAGGGACAGATTCCTCTACTCAGATCCCGGTGTGGTTTCCTCTTCTACGTATCTGTCCTCACTGTTTAGAAAGGGAAGAGTGGATGTTTTTCCTTGACTACCCTCCTCCCTTGGATGTGCAGACTTCTGAATCCTTTAAGGTTGGCAAGAACTCATCGGGAAGGAGGTGATTCTATAAGGAATTGCGGGGCCTCATTCAGCATTTCATGACTCAGGTGTTCTTTGTAATATGTCTGAACTCTCATTAAGTAGATGGTTTAGAAGATTAAAGGAAAATGGTGAGAGCCATACTATTTCATTTTTCAAATTTATAAAGAGAATAAATACTTACGTTGACTTGATTTATACCAGTGTGATTCTTGAATTTTGAATGTTTTGTTACTTGTAGGCATGAGTTGCTGGAGGAAGCAGGGAGACAAGGCGTGCCTTCGCACAGTGGGGCGGGCCAACTGTAGTGGTCTGGCTGGAGGTGTGTAGGCGCCCCATCCACACCCACACCCGCACCCCCGTCCTGGGCTGGGCATGTCAGTCCCTCCACAGCCACGCATAACCTCCTGCCTCCTGCCTCCAGTCCCCAGCTCTGGGTCAGGATTCCGGCCTGGTAGGTGGCTGCTTGCCGAGCCAAGAAGCGGTGAAAAGCGGCGCCATCATGTCCAGCCTGTCGCCCTGTTGGACACGGAGATCCAGCATGAGATCGGCATCAGCAACCGCTGCACCGGCTGAAGCTGCGGCTGGTGATCCAGGAGAGCATGTCCCTGACTGGCCGCTCAGCCCCGTCTAGAAGGGTACGCCTCCCTCCTTCCCTAGGGAGAGTTCGCACCCAGTTTGTGTCGCTTCCGGGGTTCTCTATACAGACATCCACTGTTCCAGCTTAAAGTTCTAGCATTCAAAACCATGACAGCTTTTCATTTGCAGCAGTAGTGTTGTTAAAAGACAGATGATTGAATGCTTCAGACAGATTATTTTTGTAACAGCTGGGCTGCAGTGACATTGTTAATAGAGAAATGGGAGTTTTTGAAAACATAAAAAAGGGACTTTTGAAAATATGAAAATTGTAAAAAAAAAAAAGGAAGTTTTTGAAAATGTATTAAAAGAAATGTAAATATAAATGTCAAGAAAGTGAAAGAGAAAAGGCTTAGCCCCCAGGCTGCATTGTTTTTCCCTTATTTGCCTTGTCCGGCCTGTCCTCTTTGGCAGTTTCCTTTTCGGGAGCTGTAGACCCGGGGCTCTCAGGTCACAGCAAATCGTATCGTGCTCATCCAAGTTTCCCCCACGTGGGAAGACCTTGAAAGTCCTGTAAGAGGGTCCTCCTAGTTGGAAAAGTTAAAATGCATCTGGTAGAAATGTGGATTGTTGCCAGGAGATCAGGGCCGGCCAGCTCATTTCTCGAGTGCAGACTCAGGATACACCTCAGTCCCCATGCTTGGTGTGTCCACTCTGGAGAGGAACTCTGGTGAGGAGACATGACCTCCCAGATGTACCTGCCCTGAGGAGCAGGTGGAGCCTGACTCAGGCTCATGGTTATTTTATACAAAAAGCGTGAAGGCTTTCTTGTCCATTTGTCTTCCTTGTTTCTAAGTGTGAGCTTCAGGGCAGTCAACTCACCCCTCACTGATGCACTTGTTCTCAGCGTTATCTGCTCTGCTTTCTGTGCCCCAGAGGGTTCACTAGAGCCACCTTTTTAGAAATAAAGGTGCTGAGGGTTTTCTGGAGATTTTATTAAAGTATTTCACTAAAGGGAGCGTTTTATGAGTTGAGTTTAACCATGAACTCAAGCAGCAGCCCCCCCCCCCCCGCCCCAGCCCGTGAGGATAGGGTTGGGGGCGGGGCATCGGCAGAACCCTTGATGAGCTCCTGGGGATGGGGAAGGTGGCAGGAAGGAGATGGAGGGCTGTTCCTTGTGGGGTGTCCACAGGTTGTACCTCACTCCTCACTGATGAGCACTTAGGCCATTTCTAAACACTTGCCACTGTTCTGGAGAAAACAATCATTGCCCAACTCCTATTCAATTTTGTAGAATATGTTTCTAGAATTGGAGTGTAAACGTCTGCTTTATTCATTCCATCCTCTGTTCATCCACCCATCCATCCATCCAGCCAGCCATCTGTTCATCCATCCATTTACTCACTAATTCATCCATCCACCCACCCATCCACTCACTAATTCATCCATCCATCCATCCATCCACCTGTCCATCCAGTCAGCCAGTCATCTGTCCATCCATCTACCTACTCATTAATCCATTTATCCACCCATCCATCCATCCTCCATCTATCAATCCATCCATCTATCCAACCACCCATCTGTCCATGCATCTACCCAACCACCCATCCATCCATCCACCCTTCCACTCATTTATCCATCCATCCATTCATCTATACAAACTTCCCTCCTCTCTCCCTCGATCCCTTCCTTCCATCCTTTGTTCCTCAGTAGAACTTTACATTTTTGTGCAGACTGGTATTTTATTCCTCTTAAATTTAATCATAGGGTATTTCTATTCCCCCACTACCTTGCTCTTTTGGATTGCACCTTTCCCCACTGCAATTTCCAGCAGTTACACTGATTCTTTTGCCAACAATAACTCTAGAGAATTGTTAGCATCTGACTCCCTGACAGAGCTGTTCTATTATCACCATGTTTCATCTGCTTCTTTCAGGTTTTTCAGGTAGCCCATCATATCAGCTTTCATCAGTGGCTATTTTATTTCCCTCTTTCAGCAACCACAATTATTATGGAATTTTCTTGTCTGTTAGCACATTCTAGAACTTTCAAAGCATTGATAATTAATAGAGGTGATCACAGCACCCTTGACCTGTCCCTGACTTTAATGAGACCACTTGTTAAACATCACTATTCAGTGTGGTTTTGGCCCTTGGCTTGAAATAGATGTTTCTATAGATGTTTTAAAAGAGTTTTTAGTGAGAAGATGTTCAGTTCTATCCAATGAAGTGGGTGACAGAGGATGAGATGGTCAGGTGGCATCACAGACTCAATGGACATGAGTTTGAGCAAACTCCAGGAGATAGTGAAGGACAGGGAAGCCTGGGGTGCTCAGTTCATGGGGTTGCAAAGAGTAAGACATGACTTAGCAACAGAACAACAATAACAGTGGGAAGGTGCTGAGGTCTATGGAATCTCTTCTTCAGCATCAAGTCAGGAAAACCACACAGGGAGGAGACTGTAGGATGCCATGATTCTCCTGCCCTGGCCTGTAACTGCCCCCTTTGCCACACTGCTTTGCAACATTTCCCATTAAGAGGCACAGCATATTTCTGCAGCTTCTGGGCTGGCCTTGTGACTTGGCTTGGCCAACAGAAACAGGCAAAGTGACAAGGCTCACAGGGCCTTGAGAACATTGCTCTCTGGCCACTTCCCTGTGAACAAGCCCAGGCCAGCCTGCTGGAGGACAAGACTCCCATCATCACCCCTGCCAACAGCCAGCTTGTCCATCTTGAACTGTGCCTACCCTTGAGCAGCCAAGCTCAGTTGACCTACCAGTTGACTGTAGATGCAGGAGTGTCCCCACTGGAGATTGACCACACATCTGGCCCCAATCAGCTCCCCAACCCACAGCCTGATGAGAGATAACGGGTGGCTGTTTGTAGCCACTAAGTTCTGGGTGGTTCACTGTGCAACAGTAGATAATCACACAATGGCTGTTCTCTTTTGGCCTGTTGAACATGAACTGATGTTTACTGTTGTGTCCTGGAAATGATAGAATGAGCCTGTATGTGTGATTGGGCCCAATTTTTGGACATGCTGCCGAGTTGCCAAAAACTCAGCAAATGTGACCAGGCACTCTTGATCAGAATTGGCTGAGACTTTATAAAGTCGAAGGCTCATTTTGTCTTATTGCTTCAAAAAATGATGCTACTGGGATTTCCCTGATGCTCCAGTGGCTAAGACCCCATTCTCCCAATGCAGAGGGCCTGGGTTTGACCCCTGCTCAGGGAATTAGATCCCACATGCTGTGACTAAAAGATCTAGCACTATGCAGCTAAGACCCAGCATGGCCAAATAAATAAATATTTAAAAACTGGTGCTGGAGTCAACTTGTGAGAGGATGAGGTGTGGTCCCTGGGTTACCCAAGATGCTGGGTTCCAGGTGTGCGATGCTTAGAGGAGAATGAGTGTGATCTCCAGAGTGAGGACAAGGTGGCTGATACCCAGAGGTCTTAGGCCCCGTAGACACAGCCAGCTGAGGCCACTTTCTGACTGGGGAGGTGGGAGGGGGGCTAGCGACAGTTGGTACCATCCCGTAGTTGGTCACAAAGGCTAAGCTGAAAGAAGCTCCCAGAATACTGCTGTCCCTGAGGTTTTGCTGTGGTGGTTTTAAATTATGTCCTCAAGTTTGGGGATATTCCTCTGCTCGGAAGGGAACCCTATCTCCCTCCACTTAAGTATGGACCGAGCTTAGTGATTCGCTTCTAATGAATAGCATAAGGTAGGAATGACAGCATGTAACTTCTGAAAAGAGGGCCGTCAGAGGCATTTCAGACTCTTCTTCACTCTCTCTTGGACTTCCTGCCCTGGGTGAAGCCAGCCGCCATGTTGTGAGGATGCTCAAGCAGCCTGAGGAGAGGTCCATGTGGTGAGGAGCTGAGGCTCCACCAACAGCCCTGTGAGTGTGCCATCTTGCAGGCTGATCTTCCAGCCCCAGAACAACTTTCAGATACCAGCAGCCCTACATGATATCTTGACGATAACCTCAGGAGGGACTCCCAAGCCAGAATTGCACAGCTAAGCCATTCTGAATTTCTGACCTCACTGAAAGAACCTGAGATAATAAATACACATTATTTTAAGCCACTGGGTTCTGAGGTTGTTTGTTACCCAGTGCAAGCTAACTAATACACTTCTTATGGTGGCTCTGAGTGGTGAGTTCATCCATGTCAACTTGTTCTCTTTCATAGACTCAAGGTTTTGGCACAGTTTTTTCTGCTCTAAGATCCCACTAGCATAGACCTCTTAGTTTACTGGATACCTTACTTAAAATGTATGCTAATTCTTTGCTTGATAAAGAGTGAGTTTGGGTTTCTGAGACTGGTGTTGTTTCTGAGACTGGTGTTGTTCCTGAGAAGCAGGTCTCTGACCAAGGCTCTTCTATGGACCTCTGCAGGAGAAGACCCCAGAAGCTGCCTGACATCTATCCTAACCACCCTGCTGTTGGTCTCTCACCCTTGTGAATGAGTTCCCTGATGATGTCCACAGGTGGAGACGCTTCTGGAGTACTTGGATGGGCAGGCCTCAGGTCTGAGTAATCAAGTTGCCTAATTCTCGGGTCCCTGTGGTATGTCCAATGTCTGAGACCATACAAACAAGGGCTGGATCTTGAAATCACCAGGGGAGACTTGGTGCTTGAGTCTGTGGTGGTGAGCATGACATGTAGTTCTATGATCAGGAATGAAATATTTGTTCACAGTTGCCAACAAGATGCCAGAGACCCCTGCTATGGGCTTGACTTTTAATTGGTAGAGTTTGTTTTATTCTGGTGAAGGTTGAGATCTTTAGTTTGAGGGAGATTTCCTAGAGAATGGGGACTATATGTTGGGTTGGTTCCATTGTCAAGCCTGGATGTTGGTTCTTAGGGGCCAGCCTTGATGCTTAGATGAGCCACAAGCCTGTGTCTGAAGGAGACTGCGTATACTGTCTGCTGCAGCTTGCATGGACACTGAAAGCATGAGGAAGAGCCTGGTGCTGCAGTAAGTTCAGACCTTGTGTTTGCAGGAACTGTTTGTGGTCTAGACCACAAGGGCTAGAGAGACACTACTGAAGACATGGCACTGGAGCATGAAGTGCAGTCAGATACCTCCTTCACTTGTCTTTCCCCCACTTGGATGTTTCTCTCTTCATCCTGGGGTGCCTAGATGTGGGGTAGGAGTGGCAAGGATAATGTGAAATTGTCCTTCCTATTCAATTCAATGCATCTTAAAAAAAAAAGTAGTTTCTTTCATCAAGGTGCTGTAATGCCTCACCTGCAATGCTTTGCTTGTATGAAGATATTCTGGTGAATGGATAGTTCTTCAATTTGATGTTCCTGGGAGGGGACAGGTATAGGATTTCCTACACTGCCATCTTGTTTTGATGTCACCCTGGGAAAGTCCCTCTACTTCCTCTGTTATTGCTGCTGCTGCATCGCTTTAGTCATGTCCGACTCTGTGTGACCCCATAGATGGCAGCCCACCAGGCTCTGCCATCCCTGGGATTCTTCAGGGATATGGGGAACTCTCCAGTGGGTTGCCATTTTCTTCTCCAGGGCATGAAAGTGAAAACTGAAAGTGAAGTCTCTCAGTCATGTCCGACTCTTTCTGTTTGACCCCTGCTCAGGGAATTAGATCCCACATGCTGTGACTAAAAGATCTAGCACTATGCAGCTAAGACCCAGCATGGCCAAATAAATAAATATTTAAAAACTGGTGCTGGAGTCAACTTGTGAGAGGATGAGGTGTGGTCCCTGGGTTACCCAAGATGCTGGGTTCCAGGTGTGCGATGCTTAGAGGAGAATGAGTGTGATCTCCAGAGTGAGGACAAGGTGGCTGATACCCAGAGGTCTTAGGCCCCGTAGACACAGCCAGCTGAGGCCACTTTCTGACTGGGGAGGTGGGAGGGGGGCTAGCGACAGTTGGTACCATCCCGTAGTTGGTCACAAAGGCTAAGCTGAAAGAAGCTCCCAGAATACTGCTGTCCCTGAGGTTTTGCTGTGGTGGTTTTAAATTATGTCCTCAAGTTTGGGGATATTCCTCTGCTCGGAAGGGAACCCTATCTCCCTCCACTTAAGTATGGACCGAGCTTAGTGATTCGCTTCTAATGAATAGCATAAGGTAGGAATGACAGCATGTAACTTCTGAAAAGAGGGCCGTCAGAGGCATTTCAGACTCTTCTTCACTCTCTCTTGGACTTCCTGCCCTGGGTGAAGCCAGCCGCCATGTTGTGAGGATGCTCAAGCAGCCTGAGGAGAGGTCCATGTGGTGAGGAGCTGAGGCTCCACCAACAGCCCTGTGAGTGTGCCATCTTGCAGGCTGATCTTCCAGCCCCAGAACAACTTTCAGATACCAGCAGCCCTACATGATATCTTGACGATAACCTCAGGAGGGACTCCCAAGCCAGAATTGCACAGCTAAGCCATTCTGAATTTCTGACCTCACTGAAAGAACCTGAGATAATAAATACACATTATTTTAAGCCACTGGGTTCTGAGGTTGTTTGTTACCCAGTGCAAGCTAACTAATACACTTCTTATGGTGGCTCTGAGTGGTGAGTTCATCCATGTCAACTTGTTCTCTTTCATAGACTCAAGGTTTTGGCACAGTTTTTTCTGCTCTAAGATCCCACTAGCATAGACCTCTTAGTTTACTGGATACCTTACTTAAAATGTATGCTAATTCTTTGCTTGATAAAGAGTGAGTTTGGGTTTCTGAGACTGGTGTTGTTTCTGAGACTGGTGTTGTTCCTGAGAAGCAGGTCTCTGACCAAGGCTCTTCTATGGACCTCTGCAGGAGAAGACCCCAGAAGCTGCCTGACATCTATCCTAACCACCCTGCTGTTGGTCTCTCACCCTTGTGAATGAGTTCCCTGATGATGTCCACAGGTGGAGACGCTTCTGGAGTACTTGGATGGGCAGGCCTCAGGTCTGAGTAATCAAGTTGCCTAATTCTCGGGTCCCTGTGGTATGTCCAATGTCTGAGACCATACAAACAAGGGCTGGATCTTGAAATCACCAGGGGAGACTTGGTGCTTGAGTCTGTGGTGGTGAGCATGACATGTAGTTCTATGATCAGGAATGAAATATTTGTTCACAGTTGCCAACAAGATGCCAGAGACCCCTGCTATGGGCTTGACTTTTAATTGGTAGAGTTTGTTTTATTCTGGTGAAGGTTGAGATCTTTAGTTTGAGGGAGATTTCCTAGAGAATGGGGACTATATGTTGGGTTGGTTCCATTGTCAAGCCTGGATGTTGGTTCTTAGGGGCCAGCCTTGATGCTTAGATGAGCCACAAGCCTGTGTCTGAAGGAGACTGCGTATACTGTCTGCTGCAGCTTGCATGGACACTGAAAGCATGAGGAAGAGCCTGGTGCTGCAGTAAGTTCAGACCTTGTGTTTGCAGGAACTGTTTGTGGTCTAGACCACAAGGGCTAGAGAGACACTACTGAAGACATGGCACTGGAGCATGAAGTGCAGTCAGATACCTCCTTCACTTGTCTTTCCCCCACTTGGATGTTTCTCTCTTCATCCTGGGGTGCCTAGATGTGGGGTAGGAGTGGCAAGGATAATGTGAAATTGTCCTTCCTATTCAATTCAATGCATCTTAAAAAAAAAAGTAGTTTCTTTCATCAAGGTGCTGTAATGCCTCACCTGCAATGCTTTGCTTGTATGAAGATATTCTGGTGAATGGATAGTTCTTCAATTTGATGTTCCTGGGAGGGGACAGGTATAGGATTTCCTACACTGCCATCTTGTTTTGATGTCACCCTGGGAAAGTCCCTCTACTTCCTCTGTTATTGCTGCTGCTGCATCGCTTTAGTCATGTCCGACTCTGTGTGACCCCATAGATGGCAGCCCACCAGGCTCTGCCATCCCTGGGATTCTTCAGGGATATGGGGAACTCTCCAGTGGGTTGCCATTTTCTTCTCCAGGGCATGAAAGTGAAAACTGAAAGTGAAGTCTCTCAGTCATGTCCGACTCTTTCTGACCCCATGGACTGCAGCCTACCAGGCTCCTCCATCCATGGGATTTTCCAGGCAAGAGTACTGGAGTGGGGTGTCATTGCCTTCTCCAGTTTATTACATGGCATACTCTAACTAGTTAAAGGGGAAAAAAAATGTAAAGATGCGTGACTCAGGGTCAGAGTGAATACAGTTAGTTGAGCCACTCTGAACAAGTGTGGAAGATGTCTTCTAACTGGGAAGAAAGCAAAGTGTTACGTATGGCCATAGGAGCAGTGAAATAAATTAAGGCAAAGTGCATGTGATAAAATCATTTTTTCCCTGTAAACTAGGTTAACTAGGTATAGAAATGAACAAACTATAATTTAGTTTAAGATGGAAGAGCACTATAGCCAGGCACAGATGAGCCTTAGAAACCCTGTGTAGAGATAGTCAGCTAATTACAGGCTCATGAGGAAACTAACAGAGCTTGGAAAAATTCCAAACCATCCCATCCCATTAAATAATAAAAAAATTATGTTTTGGGGCTTCCCAGGTGGTGCTAGTGGTGAAGAACTTGCCTGCCAATGCAGGAGAAATAAGAGACATCAGTTTAATCTCTGGGTCAGGAAGATACCCTGGAGCAGGGTATGGCAACTCACTCCAGTATTCTTCCCTGGAGAATTCCATGTACAGAGGAGCCTGGTGGGCTACAGGCCATGGAGTCACAAAGAGTCAGACATGACTGAAGTGACTTAAGCATGCATGCACATTACGTTTTACCATTTTATTTTAGGATGTCTGATAATGCAACCCACTAAAAAATATAATAATCAAAGTGAATGAAGCAGGAATCTACTGTTTCATTGGAATAGAGTTAATTGACAATATTGTGTTAGTTTCAGGTGTGCAGCAAAGTGAATCAGTTATACATATGCATATACAGTCTGTTTTTGGATTATTGTTCCCATGTTAGATCGTGTTGACATTTGGAGACAAGCATTTCTGATTACTTTATTACTCAAGTTTTTTATTTTTTTCCTTCATAAAATTTTATCAGCTTGCTGATGCCTTAGACCACTTGGGCATCCTGATAGCCTACAGAACTGCATTAAAAAGTGACTTCATTGATATTCCTGTCCAGATACCAAGGAGAGCTTGTAAGAACATACATCAGTTCAGTTCAGTTCAGTCGCTCAGTCGTGTCTGACTCTCTGCGACCCCATGAATCGCAGCACGCCAGGCCTCTCTTTCCATTACCAACTCCAGGAGTTCACTCAGACTCGTGTCCATCGAGTCAGTGATGCCATCCAGCCATCTCATCCTCTGTCATCCCCTTCTCCTCCTGCCCCCAATTCCTCCCAGCATCAAAATCTTTTCCAATGAGTCAACTCTTCGCATGAGGTGGCCAAAGTACTCGAGTTTCAGCTTTAGCATCATTCCTTCCAAAGAAATCCCACAGCTGATCTCCTTCAGAATGAACTGGTTGGATTTCCTTGCAGTCCAAGGGACTCTCAAGAGTCTTCTCCAACACCACAGTTCAAAAGCATCAATATTTGTACACAAAAACTGTTGACCCTGAATGATTTGAGTAGGCAGAAATTCAAGTTCTTTCATGAATCCTGATCATGAAAACTGAAGGAATTCTATTGTATCATATGGGAGATATGAAGTGGATAATGTCACTTACTGTTCATTTTGTTTATGACAGTATTTGGAATGAATTAAGTATTTTATGTACAAAAATGGGGAAAATAATGGTTGTAGGTATCACTACAAGTTTTCAAGCAGGAGGAATAAGATGATTCAAAAAGGAAATGTAAAACAGTTTCATCAGCCCTTCACCTCAATGAAGAAACCATCTTAGACATTGACGCTGATGTTCCATACTCTTTAAAAAATTTTTCTTACAGTTTAAAAACACTTTTAATCTTTAAAGAACTATCTAGACAAAAAATTACAACTGAATCTGAAATATAAACCCTGAAACATACATTCATTTGTAGTATGTAAATTTCATCCATACATGGATAAAACTATGGATATTGTGAATGTCTCGGCATATTATCTAGGAGATGAACTGCCTGTTTATTAGTTTGTGAAATTCTTGTGTATTCCCTTCTCAGTGTTCTCTGCTTCCTATATATTATGCTACTACCTCAATTTCTTATTGTCTCTACCTATGGGTAAGGAGGTTTTCCTTAATTTATTGAGTAGATGTATAGTTTGAAAAGGAACAACATGCATAATGTTACAAAGTAGAATTTAAAGTTTGTTTCATTATTTTTAATGTCTTTAACTTGAAGGTCATAGTAAATCTATCTGTTTGTTGTGGTTTCTGTTTCTGTTTAGACTGAAACTGTCAGACATGTATTTGATAATCAGTTTTTTCTGGTAACTATGGTAGTCAATGTAGATATAGAGCCTGCTAAGAGAAGAGAATCCTGTTTAGGAGAATAAAACTCAATATCCTATTCTATATCTATATCTATATCTATATATATCTATATATACATATATATATATATATGGCACTAATACGTTAAACTCCTCATTATCAGAAACACCAATTCAGGAAGTGATATTAAAAAGGAACAATGGACATAGACATAAAAAAAAAAAACTGTAGTCTCAGGTTTTTCCTCTCTGTAATGTTATAAACACAACCAAGTTTCCAAGCTTACTTTTTTTTCCCCCCAGTAGAGTGGTAACTCAAGACTAGTCTTTTTAGTAAAAAGACATATTCAGTTCAGTTCAGTTCAGTCGCTCAGTCATGTCCAACTCTTTGCGACCCCATGAATCGCAGCATGCCAGGCCTCCCTGTCCATCACCATCTCTTGGAGTTCACTCAGACTCACGTCCATCGAGTCAGTGATGCCATCCAGCCATCTCATCCTCTGTCGTCCCCTTTAGTTTCTGCCCCCAATTCTTCCCAGCATCAGAGTCTTTTCCAATGAGCCAACTCTTCGCATTAGGTGGCCAAAGTACTGGAGTTTCAGCTTTAGCATCATTCCTTCCAAAGAACACCCAGGACTGATCTCCTTCAGAATGGACTGGTTGGATCTCCTTGCAGTCCAAGCGACTCTCAAGAGTCTTCTCCAACACCACAGTTCAAAAGCATCAATTCTTCGGTGCTCAGCCTTCTTCACAGTCCAACTCTCACAGCCATACATGACCACTGGAAAAACCATTGCCTTGACTAGACGGACCTTAGTTGGCAAAGTAATGTCTCTGCTTTTGAATATACTATCTAGGTTGGTCATAACTTTTCTTCCAAGGAGTAAGCGTCTTTTAATTTCATGGCTGCAGTCACCATCAGCAGTGATTTTGGAGCCCCCAAAAATAAAGTCTGACACTGTTTCCCCATCTATTTCCCGTGAAGTGATGGGACCGGATGCCATGATCTTCGTTTTCTGAATGTTGAGCTTTAAGCCAACTTTTTTGTTTTCCTCTTTCACTTTCATCAAGAGGCTTTTTAGTTCCTCTTCACTTTCTGCCATGGTGTCATCTGCATAACTGAGGTTATTGATATTTCTCCTAGCAGTCTTGATTCCAGCTTGTTACATGGGGTGATATTTGTCAATTAAGAAGAAATTATTCTTAATAAATTAAGGCAGTTCCATGAGATACATGGGAATTTCCAACATTTCATATCAAAGTTTGAGAAAATAGAAGGGACACAGGAGAAAAGGAATAGAAGAGAAAGCCTTTGGATATTTTTATTAATAATGAGATAATTACATTGTACAGAGCAGCTGAAAAAAATAAAAATTCTAGGAAACAAATAAAAAGGCAAATTCTACATCTACAATCTCATTATAGAATCACAACTACTGACTCTCAAACTTTGAGCCCTGTAGTCATGGGCATTTCTTCAAATCCAGTATAAATGGTGTTTTTTGGACTCACCATCACAAAGGGTCTTTTCAGAGCCCCCTTTATGTCTTTGTTTCTCATACTGTAGATGAAAGGTTTCAGCATGGGTGTGACCAGAGTGAGCATCACCAAGGCAGTATACTTGAGGTGGGGGTAGTAGCAGAGCTAAGGTCCACTCCTAGGCTTGTACAAAAGAATAAGGAGACAACTGAGAGGTGAGATGCATTGGTGGAAAATGCTTTATACTTCCCTTGAGCTGATGAGATTATATATATATATATATATATATATATATATATATATATATAAAATACTGGCTTTCATAGCAGCAGTGTTAGAGTGACAGGTAGGAAGGCAGAGATTTTAGTGGTAGAGTTGGTGGGTGGATTGCTATGGAGGTGCATCCCTTTAGAAAATTGTTTCTAAGTTCTTCTGATTTCTCAGGCAGTTAGGAGTCAAGGTTATCAGTTTACATAGGATGGGGGAAGATGGTGTTTAAGGTATGAAGATACAGAAGACAAGAAATAGTCATTGTGGGGTTAAAAAAAACCCCAGGAGAATGGTGGGAAGAAAAAAAAATCAGCAAAGGAAGGGAACAGGGAAGAAAGGAGGGAAGGATGAAGGGAAGGAGGCATTACAATCCTAGTGTATAGAAAGATTTTGAAAGGAAGGTCATTTTGCTCAAATGTATGTACTTGAGTTGGTGATGACATCCAATGATCTGCCCGGCAAAAATTCAGGGCTTTCAAGTCTTCCTTTCATTCTCAATTTGTTAGTCACCCCCCAGTTTCATTTCTTTCCCACCAAGACCACACACTTTTGATCAGGCATCCATCACAATTCTACTCCTTGTCCTATCATTTACTTCAAATTAGCCCATTCTTACCTAGCTGATGCACTCAATTGTCAATCAGATTCTTCTCCATAGGTATGATCCTGCATGTCTGCTAAATTTTGCTTCCTTTTCTCATTAAGAAAAAACTAGTTTTTCTTCTACTTATGGTGGACTTGAATTTTTTTCAGACCATCCTTATTTATTTTTTAAATATAAATTTATTTATTTTAATTGGAGGCTAATTACTTTACAATATTGTATTGGTTTTGCCATATATCAACATGAACCCGCCATGTTTTATAAACCCCTGGGCACTTCCTCTGCTTGGAAAAAAGTCCTTATCTATTTTTTTCCCCCAATCTAACTTCCACCATTAATGCCAACTAATCTGCACCTGTATATATCATTAATAAATGACTAATAGCCAGATATTAAGATCATTTATTTATTATTCTCTGACTGTGAAAGCAGAAAAATGTTTTATATGTTAGTGGAAATCTTAAAAAATTGAATCTCTTAAGTGTAGATAGAAGTTGAAGTCAGAGCAAAGGAAATACCAGGAAATAATAGAAAAAGCATGGTCTACACCTACAATCTGGTAAAAAACTAGTGATTTCTTATTGCAGTGTTTTTAGCCTGGCAATCATTTACACTTCTTCAACCAGAGTTAAGTTGGCATTTTTAGAGATGCCATCCCAATAAATCTTCTCAGAGCCCTCTTTATGTCTTTATTCCACAGACTGTAGATGAAGGGGTTCAGCATGGGTGTGACCACTGTATACATCACTGAAGCTGTTATGTTTGACTGTGAGCTGTGGGTAGAAGCAGGGCTAAGGTACACAGATAAGACTGTACAATAAAATAAGGCAACAACCGAGAGGTGAGATGCACAGGTGGAAAATGCTTTATATTTCCCCTGAGTTGATGAAATTCTTCGTACGCAGGAGATTATCTTAGAGTATGAATAAATGATTCCAGTGAATGCACCACCACCCAGGATTGCAGCTGCAAAATATATTACTATGTCATTAAGAAAGGTGTCAGAACAGGCACATCGGACAACCTGACTGAGTTCACAGAAAAAGTGAGGGATTTCTAACACTGTGCAGAAGGACAACCGCAGCATCATTAAGCTTTGTAACAGGGAATTCAGAGAACTCATCGCCCAGGACACCAGAACCAGCAGTCCACAGAGCCGGGGGTTCATCATGACTAGGTAGTGCAGAGGGTAACATATGGCCAAGTAACGGTCATAGGCCATCACAGTCAAGAGAAAGTTATCCAGCCCTGCGAAGAGTAGGAAAAGGTGTATCTGGCTAATACAGCCTGCATAACTTATATGTTTGCTCTGCCTCTGGATGTTCCACAGCATCTTTGGGATGGTGGTGGAGGTGAAGCAGATGTCTACAAATGATAGGTTAGAAAGGAAGAAGTACATGGGGGTGTGGAGTTGGGGGTCTGAGCTCACAGCCAGGAAGATGAGCAGGTTTCCAAACACAGTGATCAGGTACATGAAGAGGAAAAGCCCGAATATGAGGGGCTGCAGTTCTGGTTCCTCTGAAAATCCCAGAAGAAGAAATTCTGAAATTTGTGTATGGTTTCCCAATTCCATGTAGTTCAGGGCACTACCTAGGAATAAAAATAATAATAAGACTGATTTAACAAAAACAGACCTTGCTGGCATAATTTAAAATGTACAGTTTATATTTTGTGGTCAAGAAATCAACACCTACAGTTTTGGTGTGAAACTTTTCCCTTTTGGGACATCCTCTGATTACAAATTCCTGTTCATCTCTGTCTTTTCACCAAGAGGTCATGTATTGTAAACTTTGAATGAGGAATTCTGACAAAGCACTGAGGCTATATATTGAGTACTCACCATCTCCTGAATAAGCAGAGTATGCTTAGAGACACAAGTCCCTATAGTTCAATGATGGATAAAGAATGTAAACAAGTAGAAATATAATAAGATGTCAAATGAAGAAAAGTAGAGAAGGTTATAGAAGATAGTAGTAGAGGTGGTATTTTTTTTACTGAGTGTTCAGCTAGTCTGGCAAACAATGTAACATTTGAACAGAGATATCAAGGAAGAAGGTTTTGGGTGTCAAGGTTATCTCAGAAAATGTGGGCCTGGCAGGAGGAAGGGCCAGTGCAAAGACTCTGAGGAAGGCCATTGTTTCTAATAGTCAAGGCTCAAGTGCAAGTTTGCATGTCAAGGGGAATGACCAAGAGGGAGAGTGATGAGAAATAGGACAGAGTGCTAAGGAATGAAGATACAGGCAGTCCAACATTCACATGTTGTTTTTGCACATTATAAATTTTTTTGATTTTATTTAATATATTTTTGCTCTAATATTATGATGGCCATCATTCTGATTTTGTATTTAATTGAAGGGTAATTGCTTTACAGAATTTTGTTGTTTTCTGCCAAATAATATGATGCCATAAGTATACATATGTCCCCTCCTTGAACCTCCCTCCCATCTCCTTCCCCATCCTACCCCTCTAGATTGTTACAAAGGCCTTGTTTGAGTTCCCTGAGTCATATAGCAAATTCCCATTGGCTGTCTATTTTACATATGGCAATGTAAGTTTCCATGTCGCTCTCTGCTGTCTGTATTTTAAGGAGAATAATTTGTGTATATGAGTTCAGATCCTCCTGCCATAAGGACTCTCATACCTCACAACACACACACACACACACACACACACACACACACAGCATCTTCTCAACTTCAGCTGCAAAATTAGAACAGAAATAATACAAGGTGAACTGTCAAAACCAGATTATCTACACCCTCAATTATGGGGAAGTAGTACCCAAATTCCAGTTATTAAGTTTTCTACGCACAGAGTTGGACACGACTGAAGTGACTTAGCAGCAGCAGCAGCAGCAGCATGGACAGTGAAACATGGCTCTCCATTTTAATATGACTATTTTCTCTCTTTATTTGATGAAACATTTAAAAAAGTTCAAAAAGCATAGTTGTAGGAAAGAAATAGACTTGAGGGAGAAAAATGACCTAATAAACTCAGGTGGTCTCTGAGAGAAGGAGATGAGGAGAGAATGTTAATTTCTGTTATTGCCCTGTCCATAGGATTTTCCAGAATACTGAGGTGGGTTGCCATTTCCTTCTCCAGCGATCTTCCCCACCCAGGGATTGAACCAGTGTTTCTGGCATCTCTTGCCTCGCGGAGGATTTTTCACCAAGAAGCCCCATGATGCCCAGAATAACCAGTAAAGCAGCAAAATACCAATTTATTCAAAAGAAAAGGACTGATGTCCTTATGATGCAAAGATAGTTTACTGAATGAAGTAGGAAAATGAGCAAAATGAATAAACACATAATTCAGAATAGTGAATCACTACTGGAGAAGGAAGCCAAAATTCTGTAGCTTAAAAGGATACTCACCCTGTGTGCTTTCTATAAACTTCACATTCACATTGACCTGCTCTTGGCCACACAGATATAGTAAACATTGAACTTGACTGCTTCTTTCTTTCTTTCTTTCTTTTTTTTGAAGTTTATTTTATTTTTTTAACATTTAATCAATTTAATTTATTTTTTTAAAATTTTACTTTATTTTACTTTACAATATTGTATTGGTTTTGCCCTACATCAACATGAATCTGCCATGGAGTCACTATAATACTTCTTTCCTTTTTTCGAGTCTCATTCACTTTCTTACTTGGAAATGTTCACACCTCCTTTGTCTTCAAAAACTCCATCTACACTTTCACATTGCTTGTAGGAAGCTCTTTCATGAACCATTTTTAAAATTAATAATTCTAAAGGAAAGGGACATTTCCTCATACACTTAATTTAATTGTATATGCCCTCGATGTCTACTTCTAATTCCTTGTTATTTTCCTATGCTGTGAATATCTTGACACATGTAATGATGCTATACTTACTCATTGCCATTCTGACCCCACCCACACCAGACTTAGTTGGAAATGGTAGATGAATAAATATATATCACCAGAATTTGAAAGATTATGGTCCCACAAAATTGCCAAGGCTGAAAGATGAAGAAAGGATGAACAGAGGCAGGAAATGCTAAAATAGGTATGGAGGACACACAAAATGAATATTTTCCATATTCTGAGGTGAGGACCTATTAGGGAATACACACACACACACACACACACACACACACACAGCATCTTCTCAACTTCAGCTGCAAAATTAGAACAGAAATAATACAAGGTGAACTGTCAAAACCAGATTATCTACACCCTCAATTATGGGGAAGTAGTACCCAAATTCCAGTTATTAAGTTTTCTACGCACAGAGTTGGACACGACTGAAGTGACTTAGCAGCAGCAGCAGCAGCAGCATGGACAGTGAAACATGGCTCTCCATTTTAATATGACTATTTTCTCTCTTTATTTGATGAAACATTTAAAAAAGTTCAAAAAGCATAGTTGTAGGAAAGAAATAGACTTGAGGGAGAAAAATGACCTAATAAACTCAGGTGGTCTCTGAGAGAAGGAGATGAGGAGAGAATGTTAATTTCTGTTATTGCCCTGTCCATAGGATTTTCCAGAATACTGAGGTGGGTTGCCATTTCCTTCTCCAGCGATCTTCCCCACCCAGGGATTGAACCAGTGTTTCTGGCATCTCTTGCCTCGCGGAGGATTTTTCACCAAGAAGCCCCATGATGCCCAGAATAACCAGTAAAGCAGCAAAATACCAATTTATTCAAAAGAAAAGGACTGATGTCCTTATGATGCAAAGATAGTTTACTGAATGAAGTAGGAAAATGAGCAAAATGAATAAACACATAATTCAGAATAGTGAATCACTACTGGAGAAGGAAGCCAAAATTCTGTAGCTTAAAAGGATACTCACCCTGTGTGCTTTCTATAAACTTCACATTCACATTGACCTGCTCTTGGCCACACAGATATAGTAAACATTGAACTTGACTGCTTCTTTCTTTCTTTCTTTCTTTTTTTTGAAGTTTATTTTATTTTTTTAACATTTAATCAATTTAATTTATTTTTTTAAAATTTTACTTTATTTTACTTTACAATATTGTATTGGTTTTGCCCTACATCAACATGAATCTGCCATGGAGTCACTATAATACTTCTTTCCTTTTTTCGAGTCTCATTCACTTTCTTACTTGGAAATGTTCACACCTCCTTTGTCTTCAAAAACTCCATCTACACTTTCACATTGCTTGTAGGAAGCTCTTTCATGAACCATTTTTAAAATTAATAATTCTAAAGGAAAGGGACATTTCCTCATACACTTAATTTAATTGTATATGCCCTCGATGTCTACTTCTAATTCCTTGTTATTTTCCTATGCTGTGAATATCTTGACACATGTAATGATGCTATACTTACTCATTGCCATTCTGACCCCACCCACACCAGACTTAGTTGGAAATGGTAGATGAATAAATATATATCACCAGAATTTGAAAGATTATGGTCCCACAAAATTGCCAAGGCTGAAAGATGAAGAAAGGATGAACAGAGGCAGGAAATGCTAAAATAGGTATGGAGGACACACAAAATGAATATTTTCCATATTCTGAGGTGAGGACCTATTAGGGAATTGAATTATCTTTTCTAAGAATTAAATATAATAGATTAAATAAAACACAAAATAACTTATCAAAGAGCATCCTTCAGAGTAAGGATACAGACAAAATCATATCAGGATTCTCTTTGTTCAGTCCCTTGTATGTCAGTATATCTGTCTGTGTATGTACATATGTGTTTTTTCTATATTTGCATATACTGCAATATAAAAGGCATGTAAAACAATGTACAAGGCATGTCTTCTTCTCTACATAGTCAAAATATCTAAAATTCATGGCAGTATGGGAAGTGTTTCTATTTTTGTTTATTTTTATTTTTTAAGTTGTTTGAATTGGGGTATAGCTGCTTTATAATATTGTGGTGGGGAACAGTATGGAGATTGCTTAAAAACTAAGGATAACATTACCAGTTGACCAAACAATCTCACTGCTTGGCATAAGCCCTGAGAAAACCGTAATTGAAAAAGACAGTGTACTCCAATGTTCATAGCAACACTATTTACAAAAGCTATGGGCACAGTCTAGACCTGATTCTGTTGCTAGTCCAACATGCAGAGGCTTCTTCACAC
The DNA here is from genome assembly GCA_006410535.1 of Litocranius walleri. Classification (NCBI taxonomy): domain Eukaryota; kingdom Metazoa; phylum Chordata; class Mammalia; order Artiodactyla; family Bovidae; genus Litocranius; species Litocranius walleri. The sequence goes on along the minus strand of SJYG01001119.1, from coordinate 429,684 downwards.
CAGATTCCATAATATCCTACAGAGGCCAAGATAATATCTCCTTTTAACATATAATTTATCTCTGAGGACAGTATTTCACATTTATGCATCTATATGATTGCAATAAACTTTTTCTTTTATGATTTAATATTCAAATGAACAGAGGCCTCATATTTTATTCAGCTTTGTGTTTTAAAGTGTGTATGTTTATATATAGAAAAATATTGAGGAAATGATAATTCATAAAATAAAAATGATGCAAAGAAAGAAAAACCATGTGAAGACTAGTAGTTTCAATTAATTGTATTAGATGATATTTAATAAGACTGAAATAAAATAAGACATATAAAATACAATTTTAATTGTATTATTTGGGTCTTTAATTATAGTTCAAAATGGCAAGGGCCTATTAATGAAAAATGTAAAGACACAATGCTTGAAAAGCAAAAAAAGAAACAGTATCTAAAGTTTTACTTCTATCAATATAACAATAGAAAGATTCCAGAATGCTTATGAAAAAGAAGCAGTAGTTAATTGAATGAAAAAAAAAAAAAAAAGCCTTCCACAGAGGGAAGAAAATGACTTCTATTTTTAAAAACAAATCTAAGCATAAAGGCAAAAATACTACCATTAGGGAAATGCAGATGTGAAATAAGAACACAATACATATAAAGGACTGTTGTTACTGCCAAGGATACAGAAAAATTTCCAAATATATAAAATATAATATGAGAGGACATGATTAAATAATAGAACTAACCACTCAATAAAGCAAGCTCTGGGAGTTGGTGATGGACAGGGAAACCTGGCATGCGGCAGTCCATGGGGTCACAAAGAGTCGGACACGACAGGCAACTGAACTGATTGACTGAATCACTCAAAATGTATATATTTTCACAGATTTCCCCCTAAAACATATACATATTATGTAATCATGGGTACCACATTTTTTGGCTTCTTATAACATTTGTTCAAAAATTTAAGAATGTCTCCCTTTACTGCAAATTAAGAGCTGTCATTTATGCTCTCATATAGAATATCTGTCAACTATTTTTAAAAATTTAGATATTTTAATGCTATTTAACCTGAGATTAACATCTTATAGGCACTGTGTGACTTAAGTTTTAGAAAATTTTGTGCTGGGAAATAGTATAGAATAGACCACATGTCAGCACACATACACACACACACACACACACACACATATGAATTAATGTCAAGGAGTAGTTAGTGCAAAATATCAATTTTTTCTGAAAATATAGAGCAAAAACAATATTTGAAAACTCAGGCACCTGTATATAAACTGTGGAAAAAACTTTCATATTCAATTCACAATAGAAAAAAATGTGTACCCCCCCCCAAATATCAATATATGTGAACTCATCAGTAATGAAATAACTGCAAAGAAAAAGTATTCTTCGGATTTATTAAATGCATTTTTTTATGTGAGCACACAACATAAGAGAAGATATTGTGAAATAGATGTCTCACAAAGTGATGTTGCAGGTAATATCTACCTCTTTTGATTTGGATGTTTTTATTTAATTTTTAAATTTTTATTGTATTTATTATTATTATTTTTACTTTACAATACTGTATTGGTTTTGTCATACATTGACATGATATTTGGATGTTTTTAAAGTGAATATAGAATATGCTCAAATTAAAAAAAAATTCAAATTGCTGCATAGGCCTCCACATATAATGCTATATATGTTCTTATTCTGCTGAACAGCAAAACTCATATATATTTTAATTTTACTGGAAATATGTTATTTATCTCACTTATATTACATTGTCATCAAACTAGACCTTCATTCCCGTCACTTAATCATCAACTTGGATTGCAGATTCAAAAAAACACATTATTATTAACAGATTAAATAAATAAACTGTACATTATTAGTTAACTAAGAATATAAATACAGTCTTCTCTCATCTCCTGGCTAGGCTCTTTAGGCTCTTAGCTGAATTCAGATAAAAGTTCTCAGGTTTAATATATTCTGAATCTTTCCTGAAGTAACTCCTCTGCTCTCAGACTTACCTAGATGGAGTTTCTTAGAAGGAGGTCCCTTGTGGAATCTGAGTCACTGGGTGGCTGATGATGAAGACTGAAGCTCTGTCACCAGACAAGACAGCAGAGTGTAGTAAAGCATTGGCCTCTGATCCAGACTTTTGACTCTGAAAGCAACTCTGTGTCCTGTCCAGCTTGAGGATGTAAGCACTAAGGGACCTCAGCAAGGGAGATATTAATAGCTCTCTATACCTGTTCATTAGGCATATTTCCCTCCAGTTAGTTCTTGCACTTCATATATGATTTCTCTCTGGGCCACTGCAATAAAGTGAAAGAAATATTTTCCTAATGATTCTCTGATCCCAAGAGATCAGCTTCAAAGTCAAGTAAATCCAGTCTTTATTACTCCTTGTGCTTGATCTTGTCTGTTTTTCAGAGGTCTAACCTGGACAGCTGTAGCCTAACACTAAATTAGTTGTTTTCCTAACCCTGAGACTAAGGGAACTGTTAGGACTAGGTCCCTTTGATCCTTAAAGGTTAATTTGTGGTGAGCACGAAGTCCTTTAATTCTCATAAAATTGCTTTTTTTCTTCAACAATAAGAAAGTGTTTCTTTGATATGTAACCACATTTGTTGACTTCTTGTAACATTTGTCCAAAAATTTAAGAATGTTTTCCTTTATTGCAAGTTAAGAACTGTCATTTATTCCCTCACATAAAATATTTGTTAACTGTTTTTGAAAAATTAGATGTTTTAATGCTGTTTAACCTGAGACTAATAGCTTTTAGGCACTTCATGGCATATGTTGTGCTCTATTTCCCACTGCAGAAATAAGTGTGCCTGAAGCAGTTAAATGATTTGTTGAAAGGCTCAAACTGAGGCAGGAAAGGGCTTTGATCAGAATTCTGTCAGGATACTCCCATGTTTCAACTGTAAGTCACTGGTTCTCAACCAGAGATAGTTTTGCCCTTGAGATATTTGTCAATATCTGAGGCAAGACTGCTACACACCTACAGTGCTCAACACAAGTGATTACCCAACCTCATTTGTCAACTGGAGAAGGTGAGAAAACCTGTTCCAGATTGGCATGTCCCCAGCTTCACTGTGTGTACGAACCATGCAGGATTGTAGTTCTGACACAGAAAAGGTTTCATCAGGTTCTGGTGGGCACAGAGATTCTGAAAAAAAAAAAAAATCAAAAAGACCTCTGGGTAAAGTTGATTTTACAGGTCTTATTCTGGGGAACATATTTAGGGTAGCAACATTCTATCCAAATGCAGTAAAATATGCATTCTTCTCCAGTGCACATGTAAAATTTTCAAGAATAGACCATATGTCAGGGCATAATACAAGTCTCAATAAGTTTAGAGTGCTGAAATTATATCAAGCATTTTCCATCATAACGGTATGACTCTACAAGTCAACTATAAGGAAAAAAGGTGGAAGAATCACATATATATGCAAGCCAGACATCATGTTATTGAACAGTATTGGTCAACCTATGGCTGATTCATGTTGATGTTTGGCAGAAACCAACACCATTCTGTAGAGCAATTATCCTTCAATGGAAAAGTAAATGAATTAAAAATAAAAAATAAAGAAATCAAAGGAGTGACTAAAAAACCCAGAAGACAAATGAAAATGAAAGTATGACATATTTAAATCTCTGAGATAAAGCAACGGTGTAATAAGGGGGAAGTTTATAATAATAATGCCTACCTCAAGTAACAAGAAAGATCCTTAACAAAGAATTTAACTTTATATCTAAAGGAGGTAGTAAAAGAAAAGCAAATAGACCAATGTTGGAAGGAAGGAAGGAAATAATAAAAGGAATGCTGTAATAAAAATCAGTGCAGAAATAATGAAAATTTGCTTATTAAAATTCAACATCGTTTTGTAATAGAAATCCTTATGAAGGTAGGTATAGAAGGAAGATATCTGAAAATAATAAAACTATTTTTGATAAATGCACAATTGATATAATAGTCAACATTGCAAAGTTGAAAGCCCCCACTAAATTTGCTAAAATCTGCAACAAGATAAGGATTCCCAGTCCCTCCACTTCTCTTTAATATAGTATTGGATGTCCTACCTACAGTAATCAGACAAGAAAAGGAAATTAATAAAAGTATTCAAATTGGTAAGGAAATGGTAATATTGTTATTAAGCATGGGTAATATGATTCTATCTATGTAGGAAACCCTAAAGATCCCACACAAAAACTAGTAGAACAGATAAATTTATCAAGGTACAGGATACAAAATTGAAATACAGAAATCAGTTGCATTTCTTTATATTAACAAATAAATATCAGAAATGGAACACAAACAGGAAAAACTCATCTAAAATCTCAATGAAAACACTTCAGAATCTCATCAAGGAAGCAAGGGGCTTCCCTGATAGCTCAGTTCAATTCAGTTCAGTTCAGTCACTCAGTTGTGTCCAACTCTTTGCAACCCTATGAACTGCAGCATGCCAGGCCTCCCTGTCCATCACAAACTCCCGAAGTCCACCCAAACCCATGTCCATTGAGTTGGCGATGCCATCCAGCCATCTCATCCTCTGTCGTCCACTTCTCCTCCTGCCTTCAATCTTTCCCAGCATCAGGGTCTTTGCAAATGAGTCAGCTCTTTGCATCAGGTGGGAAAAATATTGGAGCTTCAGCTTCAACATCAGTCTTTCCAATGAACACCCAGGCCTGATCTCCTTTAGGATGGACTGGTTGGATCTCCTTGCAGTCCAAGGGACTCAAGAGTCTTCTCCAACACCACAGTCCAAAAGGATCAATTGTTTGATGCTCAGCTTTCTTCATAGTCCAACTCTCACATCCATATGTGACCACTGGAAAAACCATAGCCTTGACTAGAAGGACTTTTGTTGACAGAGTAATGTCTCTGCTTTTGAATATGCTATCTAGGTTGGTCATAACTTTCCTTCCAAGGAGTAAGCGTCTTTCAGTTTCATGGCTGCAGTCATCATCTGCAGTGATTTTGGAGCCCAGAAAAATAAAGTCAGCCACTCTTTCCACTGTTTCCCCATTTATTTGCCATAAAGTGATGGGACCGGATGCCATAATCTTTGTTTTCTGAATGTTGAACTTTAAGCCAACTTTTTCACTCTCCTCTTTCACTTTCATCAAGAGGCTTTTTAGTTCCTCTTCCCTTTCTGCCATAAGGGTGGTGTCATCTGCATATCTGAGGTTATTGATATTTCTCCCAGCAAATTTATTCCAACTTGTGCTTCTTCCAGCCCAGCATTTCTCATAATGTACTCTGCATAGAAGTTAAATAAGCAGGGTGACAAGATACAGCCTTGACGTACTCCTTTTCCTATTTGGAACCAGTCTGTTGTTCCCTGTCCAGTTCTAACTGTTGCTTCCTGACCTGCATATAGGTTTCTCAAGAGGCAGATCAGGTGGTCTGGTATTCCCATCTCTTCCAGAATTTTCCACAGTTTATTGTGATCCACATAGTCAAAGGCTTTGGAATAGTCAATAAGGCAGAAATAGATGTTTTTCTGGAACTCTCTTGCTTTTTTGATGATCCAGTGGATGTTGGCAATTTGACTCTGGTTCCTCTGTCTTTTCTAAAACCAGCTTGAACATCTGGAAGTTCCTGGTTCACATATTGTTGAAGCCTGGCTTGGAGAATTTTGAGCATGACTTTACTAGCATGTGAGATGAGAGATACCAAGGGAAATTTCATGCAAAGATGGGCTCAAAAAAGGACATAAATGGTATGGACTTAACAACAGAAGCAGAAGATATTAAGAAGAAGTGGCAAGAATATACAGAAAAACTGTACAAGAAAGATCTTCATGACGAAGATAATCACGATGGTGTGATCACTCACCTAGAGCCAGACATCCTGGAATGTGAAGTCAAGTGGGCCTTAGGAAGCATAACTATGAACAAAGCTAGTGGAGGTGATGGAATTCCAATTGAGCTATTTCTTTCTTTTTTTTTTTTTTTTCAAATTCTAAAAGATGATGCTGTGAAAGTGCTGCACTCAATATGCCAGCAAATGTGGAAAACTCAGCAGTGGCCACAGAACTAGAAAAGATCAGTTTTCATTCCAATCTCAAAGACAGGCAATGCCAAAGAATGCTCAAACTACCACACAATTGCTCTCATCTCACATGCTAGAAAGTAAATCAACTATATTCCAATAAAAAAAGAATGGCTATTACCCCAAAGACAAGAAATGACAAATGTTGGAAGCATTTGGGGAAAAAAAGGTAACCCTCATTCACTGCTGATGGGAATGTAAATTATTAGAGCCACTGTGGAAAACAGTGTGGCGGTTCCTCAAGTTTTAAAAATAAAATTACCATGTTGTGCACATGTGCTCAGTCATGCCAGAGTCCGCAAGCCCATGGGCTGTAGCCCACTAGGTTCCTCTGTCCATGGAAGTTTCCAGGCTAGAGTACTGAAGAGGGTTCCCATTTCTTTCTCCAGGGGATCTTCCTGACCCAGGGATCGAAGCCATGTCTCTTGCATCCCCTGCGCTGGCAGGTGGGTTCTTTACAAGCTGACCCACCAAGGAAGCCTAAAATTACCATGAAGAGTGGAGTGAAAGTGCTAGTCACTCAGGTGTGTCCCACTCGGCGAATCCATGGACTGTAGCCCGCCAGGCTTCTCTATCCATGAAATTCTCCAGGCAAGAGTACTGGAGTAGGTAGCCACTCTGTTCTCCAGGGTAATCCAGCAATTCCACGTCTGGGTATTTAGCCCCTTCAAAAAAAAAGGCACAAAGCACTGACTTGAAGCACTAATTTGCATACTAGTGTTTATTGTGGCATTATTTATAATTGCCAAGTCATAGAAGTAGCCTAAGTGTCTATTGATAGGTGAATGGATAAAGAAAATGTGGTGTGGGCACAATGGAGAAGTACTGAGCCATAATTAAAGAAGAAATCTCGCCACTTGTGACAAATGTCCATCTGGATCTTGAGGGAATCATGGAAGGAAATGTCAAGTGGAAAAAGACCAACATCATATGATTTCATTCATGCCTGTAATACAAAAAATAAAAATAAAAATATTAAAAAAATAAATACGTGAACAATTTCAATAAAAACAAACAGATACAGAAAACAGAATAATTGTCGAAGGGGAGAAAGAGGGTTGGGGAAAAATGGGTAAAGAGGGACAGCTATGTTGTGCTGGTTGGAAACTAACATTTTGATGGTGAGCATGTTGTAGCAGAAGTCAAAATATCTTATATACCTAAAGCTTAAGTAATGTTATAAACCGATATCACCTCCTTACAAAAAGAATGCAGAAATAATACACAAATTCCAGTTGATAAGTCTCTCAATGACATTTAAACAAGGAGATCCATATTTATACACCCATTTTATATCTGGTATTTAAGAAAATTAAAAAAAAAAGCAATTCAAAAAGAGGGAGTGAGAGGGGAGACTTACACATCAGTGGGCAAAAAGATCTAGAATGCTCAGGTGGTTCCAGGAGGATTGTGATGAGAATATTTTTTTGTTCTGGCAACATTCCAACCCTAGTTATATCCTCTTCAATCCCAGAATACCTAATAAAGTGAGGGGAAAACACACACATTTTTTTTTCCAGAGAATATCTTATGACTTTTACTGATTAAACATTCCATTAGATAATAGGTATCAGGAAATAAACTCACAGTTTATAACAGAAACTATACAAGGTACAACAGTGATGGAATATTTTTTAAAGTTGAAAAGGTGAGATATCTTAAAAATAAACAAAACTATTGCATACAAGACTTTGGGCATTAGAAAACTAAGTTTTGAATCTTAGATCTACCACATATTATTCATAGATTTTTGGCATGGGGAGCCAAGTGAAACACTGTAAATGCTAATATTCTCTTTTAAGTAGTAAGGGGAGTAGTATCCACTGTCCAGAGATGCTTGATAGATTTATTCAATATGTGTAAAAATCTTAGAATAGTTCCTTTCTGTTAATAGATTAATGGTTATCACTGTTGATGATATGTGGCTCATTTTTGCTTCTCTCTGTTTGAAAAGTCACTGTTGCTTCCCCACCTCTAGATAATAAAATAGTTGTAAAGTAAAGCTTGTTAGCTTAATCCTTTTTCTTATTAAGTACAATTTGTTTTTCGTATGAATATCCAACATAAGGGTATCTGTGAATTCTTTGTCTTGGGAACTGATGTTGCAAGCTAATATCCACCTCCCTTAGTCTGAGGTTTCTATTAAACATGAAAATATGTGCATGTGATACATGCACAAACATGAAAATATTTGGTAAAGATGTAATCAACAAAGGGTTCATCTGTAAAATTTACAAATATCTGTGTAACTCAATATCGTAAAACAATAACCCAATCAAAAAATGAGTCTTTCTAAAAAACACACAAATTTGCTCAAATACAACCCATCTTAAATGTTAAAACAATGGCTTCAGTTTTCTGCATAAGCCTCCAAACCTAATATTCTAGCTTACTAGGTCTCTTAACTGTAAATCTCCTCAGCTATGTTCTAATTTTAGTGGAACCACTTTATGCCTCTTTTTCTTTCTTCATTCTTATTAATCTGAATTTCCTTTCCCATCAATTAGCTGAATGATCCTTGTATTTCTGAGGTCAAAAGACACTTCTCTTTTCAACATATTAAATAAATTAATTATAGACTAATTAGTCAGCCTATCATAGAAACATGACAGTCTCTTGATTCTGGGCGAGGGTGTTTCTGACTCTCAATGACATTAAATAAAAGTTCTCAGGTTCATTTTCCTCTGAACTTTTCTTCATGTACTGAGCTCTCAGACTTACCTGGCTCTAGGAGGAAATTTTCTGTGTGGAAGTGTGAATTACTCCCTGGAGGGTTGATGATGGAGACAGAAGCTCTGCTCCCAGATTAGGCCAGAAGGAAGGAGTACAACTTTGGTTCCTGAGCTATGGTAAGGATTCCAAAGGCACCATCCAAGTCATGTCCGGCACCTGGGATGCACACGCTGAGGGACATAGAGGAGACAGTTACAGCTCCCTAGACTGTTCCTTAGGCATTGTTTTCACTGTTACCCCAACTTCTAAGCTCATATTTCCCTGTCTGAATACAAAGAAAAATGATTCCTACTGAGTCTTTGTATCCTAGAGACCAGAGTAGAGTCCAGTCAGGTGAATTCAGTTCTTATTTCTCCATTTCCATGAACTTTTCTGCCTTCCAAAGGTCTCATCTGCTTATACCTTCTTCCACACTTGAGTTAATATTTTCACCAAATCTGAGACTGATAACCTGTGTTGTCTACGTCCCATAGACCTCCAAAGTACTGCCTTGTGACAGGGAATGCCGCTCAGTGTCTCTAGAAAATTATTGTTCCTCTCTTCAACTTGGAAAAGAGATGTGTTTCTTTCTTATAAAATCATGGATGCTCTGATTTTGGCTTCATGGTGTTTTTGACCAGAACTTCCCCAATATCAAAGTGTACATGAATCACTAGGGGATCTTCTTTAAATAGAGATTCTAATTTGGGAGAACTAGGGTGGCTCAGAGATTCTGAATTTATAACAAACTCCCAGATGTTGTTGATGCCAGGATCTGGCATCATGAGGAACCTAATAGCTTGGAACAATTCCAAACCATACCATCTCTCTGAAAAGAAATACATTAAGTTTTGGGCTTTCCAGGTGGCACTAGTGGTAAAGAACCCAGCTGGTGCACGGGATGATCCAGGGAGATAATATGGGTTGGGAGGTGGGAGGGGGCTTTGGCATTGGGAGATCGTGTACACCTGTGGCTGATTCATGTCAATGTATGGCAAAACAAATACAGTATTGTAATGTAGAATAAAAAAAATAAAAAAAAAAATAAAAGAAGAAGAAGGAAAAAAAAAGAACCCAGCTTCCAAGTAGGAGACATAAGAGACATGGATTCAGTCCCTGGGTGGGGAGGATTCCCCTGGAGTGGGGCAAGCCACTTCAGTATTCTTGCCTGGAGAAGGGCCTGCTAGGCTACAGTCTATGAGGTCTCACAGATTGGACACGACTGAAGTGACCTAGCACACATGCACACACATTATGTTTTACATTTTATTTTAGGGTGGTTGATAATGCAACCCACTAATATTGCAATAATCAAAGTGAATGATGTGGGTAATAATTACTGCTTCTTTAAAAAATATATTGAGGTATAGATGATTTACAAGGTTGTGTTAACTTTGGGTGTACAACAAGGTGAGTCAGTTATACATATACAGAATTCACTCTTTCTTGGATTATTTCCCTTGTTTGATCATATTCTGACATATGGTGACAGCATTTCTGATTATTTTGTTACTCAAGTTTCTTTTTTTTAAAGTTTTTTTTTTTTTTCACAGAAATGTGTTAGCTTGAGTCTGGTGTCTTAGACCGCTTGGCTATCCTGACTGCTCACAGAACTGTCTTAAAAAGTGACTTCACTGATGTTCCAAGGAGAGCTTGCAAGCATATACATGTTTGTACACAAAAACTGTTGACTCTGAACCTTATGAGTAGGCAGAAATTTAAGTTCTTTCATGAGTCAGTTTTGATCATGAAAATTGAGGAAATTCTATGGGAGCTATATGGTGGATACTACCACTTGTTTACTCCTCATTGTATGGCAATATTTAGAATGAATGATTATTATCTTTCTAAATTCCATATGTATGTGTTAGTATACTGTATTGGTATTTTTCTTTCTGGCTTACTTCACTCTGTATAGTAGGCTACAGTTTCATCCACCTCATTAGAACTGATTCAAATATATATATATTTAATGGCTGAATAATACTCCATTGTGTATATGTACCACAGCTTTCTTATCCATTCATCTGCTGATGGACATCTAGGTTGCTTCCATGTCCTGGCTATTATAAACAGTGCTGTGATGAACATTGGGGTACAGGTGTCTCTTTCAATTGTGGTTTCAGCAGTGTGTATGCCCAACAGTGGGATTGCTGGGTCATAAGGCAGTTCTATTTGCAATTTTTAAAGGAATCTTCATACTGTTCTCCATAGTGGCCGTACTCATTTGCATTCCCACCAACAGTGTAAGAGGGTTGCTTTTTTTCCACACCCTCTCCAGAATTTATTGCTTGTAGAAATTTGGATTGCAGCCATTCTGACTGGTGTGAAATGGTACCTCATTGTGGTTTTGATTTGCATTTCTCTGATAATGAGTGATGTTGAGCATCTTTTCATGTGTTTGTTAGCCATCCATATATCTTCTTTGGAGAAATGTCTATTTAGCTCTTTGGCCCATTTTTTGATTGGGTCATTTATTTTTCTGGACTTGAGCGGCATAAGTTGCTTTGTATATTTTTGAGATTAATTGTTTGTCAGTTGCTTTATTTGCTATTGTTTTCTCCCATTCAGAAGGCTGTCTTTTCACCTTGCTTATAGTTTCCTTTGTTGTGCAGAAGCTTTTAATTTTAGTTAGATCCTATTTGTTTATTTTTGCTTTTATTTCCAGTATTCTGGGAGGTGGGTCATAGAGGATCCTGCTGTGATTTACATTGGAGAGTGTTTTGCCTATGTTCTCCTCTAGGAGTTTTATAGTTTCTGGTCTTACATTTAGATCTTTAATCCATTTTGAGTTTATTTTTGTGTATGGTGTTAGCAAGTGATCTAGTTTCATTCTTTTGCAAGTGGTTGACCAGTTTTCCCAGCACCACTTGTTAAAGAGATTGTCTTTTCTCCATTGTATATTCTTCCCTCCTTTGTCGAAGATAAGAATGAATGAGAGTTTTTATTTAGAACAATGGGGAAAATCATAGTTGTAGGCATTGCTGCAAGTTTTCAAGCAGGAATAGTAAGATAATTCAATGCTGCTGCTGCTGCTGCTAAGTCACTTCAGTCGTGTCTGACTCTGTGTGACCCCATAGACGGCAGCCCACCAGGCTCCCCCGTCCCTGGGATTCTCCAGGCAAGAACACTGGAGTGGGTTGCCATTTCCTTCTCCAATGCATGAAAGTGAAAAGTAAAAGTGAAGTCGCTCAGTCGTGTCCGACCCTCAGCGACCCCATGGACTGCAGCCCTCCAGGCTCCTCCATCCATGGGATTTTCCAGTCAAGAGTACTGGAGTGGAGTGCCATTCAATAAGAAAATAAAAAACAGTTTCATCAGTCTTTCACCTTAATGAATAAATTGCCCTTTGCAATGAAACCAATATTCCATACTACTTAAAAGTTTTTCTTTTATAATTTAAAAGCATATTTTAAAATTTTTTTTTTTATTGAAGGATACTTGCTTTACAGAATTTTGTTGTTTTCAAGCCTCAATATGAATCAGCCACAGGTATACATATATCCCCTTGCTTTTGAACCTCCCTCCCATCTCCCTCCCCATCCCATCCATCTAGGTTGATACAGAGCCCCTGTTTGAGTTTCCTGAGCTATACAGCAAATTCCCGTTGGCTATCTATTTTACATATGGTAGTGCAAGTTTCATGTTACTCTTTCCATACATCTCACCCTCTTCTCCCCTCTCCCCATGTCTATAAGTCTATTCTCTACGTCTGTTTCTCCATTGCTGCCTTGTAAATAAATTCTTCAGTACCATTTTTATATATTCCATATATTCTATATTCAGTTGGAATATGATATTTATTTTTCTCTGACTCACCTCATTCTGTATAATAGGTTCTAGGTTCATCCGCCTCATCAGAACTGACTCAAATGCATTCCATTTTATATCCAAGCAGGAATAAAATGAAAAAGAAATGAAAGAAACAATAGTGAAGATTAATAAAACTAAAAGCTTGCTCTTTAAGAAGATGAACAAAATTGACAAGCCTTTAGCCAGACTCATTTAAAACATATTTAATCTTTAATTAATTATTTAGACAGAAAATTATAACTGAATCTGAAATATAGACCCTGAAACATTTATTTTCATTTGCAGTGTGTAAATTTCATTCATAAATGTGATATTGCTGGATGTTGTGAATGTCTCTATTTGATTCCCAGCATATAGTCCAGGAGAGGAACTGCCTGTTTATTAGTCTATGAAACTCTTGTATCCTCCCTTCTCACTAGACTGTGCTTCCTATCTGTGCATGTGTGCTAAGTCACTTTAGTCGTGTCTGATTTTTTTGCAACCCTATGGATTGTAGCCACCAGGCTCCTCTGCCCATGGGGATTCTGGAGTCAAGAATACTGGAGTGGGTTGTCATGCCCTCCTCCAGGGGATCTTCCTGATCCAGGGATCCAGGCAAGGTCTCTTCTGTCTCCTGCATTGGCAGGCAGGTTCTTTACTACTAGCGCCAGCTATATATTATGCTAATACCTCTATTCCTTACTGTCTCTACCTATGGGTAAGGAGGTATTCGTTACTTTAATGGGTATATGTACAGACTGAAAATGAATGCCATGCATAATATTATAAAGTTTACATTATTATATTCAATATCATCTCTGACTTGAAGGTCATACTAAGTCAATTCTTTGTGGCTTAGATGGTAAAGAATCTGCCTGCAATGTGGGATACCTGGGTTTGATCCCTGGGTTGGGAAGATCCTCTGGAGAAGGGAAAGGCTACCTACTCCAGTATTCTGGCCTGGAAAATCCCATGGAATGTATAGTCCATGGGATTGCAAAGAATCAGACAAGACTGAGCAGCTTTCATTTCATTCACTGCTTCTGTGTAGACTATAAGGGCAGATATGCATGTGATAATCAGTTTTGCCAGTGACTTTGGTAGCCAATGTGGACAAGAGAACAAAATCCTAATTAGAAAAATAAAACCCAATGGACTGTTATAAAACACATAATTATATAAAGGTCTACACCATCAAGAACACCAGTTCAGGAATGATATAAAAAGGGATGGGCATAGAAGTGAAAAATTATACTCTCGGGTTTTTCCTCTTCTATAAAATTATAAACATGGCTTAGCTTCCAAATTTAGTTTTTTCCAAAGGATGATTCTTTTAGTAAAACAAGTGACACAGTAAGCTAGGGTGATATTTGTCGTTCGAGAAGAAATTGTTCTTAATAAAGGACAGAAACAGTATGGACCTAAAAGTAGCAGAAGATATTAAGAAGAAGTGGCAAGAATACACAGAAGAACTATACAAAAAAAATCCTAATGATCCAGATAACCATGATGGTATGATCACTCACCTAGAGCTAGACATCCTGGAATGTGAAGTCAAATGGGCCTTAACAAAGTTAGTGGAGGTGATGGAATTCCAACTGAGCTATTTCAAATCCTAAAAGATGATGCTGTGAAAGTGCTGCACTCAATATGCCAGCAAATTTGGAAAACTCAACAGTGGCCACGGGACTGGAAAAGGTCAGTTTTCATTCCAATTCCAAAGAAAGGCAATGCCAAAGAATGCTGAAACTACACAATTGTGCTCATCTCACACACTAGCAAAGTAATACTCAAAATTCTCCAAGCCAGGCTTCAACAATACGTGAACCAGGAACTTCCAGATGTTCAAGCTGAATTGAGAAAAGCCAGAGGAACCAGAGATCAAATTGCCAACATCTGCTAGATCATTGAAAAAGCAAGAGTTCCAAAAAAACATTTTATTCTGCTTTATCAACTACACCAGAGCCTTTGCCTGTGTGGATCACAGCAAACTGTGGAAAATTCTTAAAGAGATGGGAATACCAGATGGCCTTACCTGCCTCCTGAGAAGTCTGCATGCAGGTCAGGAAGCAACAATTAGAACTGGACATGGAACAACAGACTGGTTCCAAATTGGGAAAATAGCACATCATGGCTTTATATTGTCACCTGCTTATTTAACTTATATGCAAAGTACATCATGCAAAATGCCAGCTGGATGAAGCACAAGCTGGAATCACAATTGCTAGGAGAAATAACAATAATCTCAGATATGCAGATGACACCACCCTTATGGCAGAAAGTGAAGAGAAGCTAAAGAGCCTCTTGATGAAAGTGAAAGAAGAGAGTGAAAAATCTGGCTTAAAACTCAACATTCAAAAAACTAAGATCATGACATCCGGTCCAATCACTTCATGGCAAATAGATGGGGAGACAAATGAAAACAGTGAGAGATTTTATTTTGGAGGGCTCCCAAATCACTGCAAATGGTGACTGCAGCCATGAAATTAAAAGATGCTTGCTCCTTGGAAGAAAAAGTATGACCAACCTAGATAGCATATTAAAAAGCTGAGACATTACTTGGCTGACAAAGTCCTGTCTAATCAGATCTGTGGTTTTCTACTAGTTATGTATAGATGTGAGAGTTGGACCATAACGAAAGCTGAGCACTGAAGAATTGATGCTTTTGGATTCTGGTGTTGGAGAAGAC
The DNA here is from genome assembly GCA_006410535.1 of Litocranius walleri. Lineage (NCBI taxonomy): Eukaryota > Metazoa > Chordata > Mammalia > Artiodactyla > Bovidae > Litocranius > Litocranius walleri. Next base: position 414,431 of record SJYG01001119.1, on the reverse strand, counting down.
TCTTGAGGGTCACTTGGACTGCAAGGAGATCAATTCAGCCAATCCTAAAGGAAATCAGTCCTGAATACTCATTGAAAAGACTGATGCTGAAGCTGAAATTCCAATTCTTTGGCCAGCTGATGTAAAGAACTGATTCACTGGAAAAGACTCTGATGCTGGGAAAGACTGAAGGCAGGAGGAGAAGGGGCAAAAGAGAATGAGATGGTTGGATGGCATCACCAACTCAATGAACATGAATTTGAGCAAAGTCTGGGAGTTGGTGATGGCCGGGGAAGCCTGGTGTGCTGCAGTCCATGGGGTCCCAAAGAGATTAAACTGAACTGATTCTTAGTAAATTAAGGCAGTTCCTTGCAATACATAGGATTTTTCAAATGTTTCATATCAAAGTTTAAGAAAAAAGTAAGGAAACCTGAGAAAAAAAAGAGAAGAAAGCCATTGCATATCTTCATTAATAAATGAGGTAATTCCATTGTACCAGATAGTAGAAAAAATAAAAATTCAGGAAATAAATAAGAGCAACTTTCACTTCCACAGTCTGATTAAAGAATCACAACAACTGACTCTGAGACATTGAGCCCTGCAATGATGGGCATTTCTCCAGACCCAGAATTATTTGCCTTTTTGGACTCACCATCACAAAGAGTTTTTTCAGAGCCCCCTTTATGTCTTTATTTCTCAGACTGTAGATGAAGGGATTCAGCATGGGTGTGACCACAGTGTACATCACCGAGGCTGTTGCACTTGAGTGTGAGCTGTGGGTAGCAGCAGAGCTAAAGTACACTCCTAGGCTTGTAGAAAAAAATAAGGAGACAACTGAGAGGTGAGATGCACAGGTGGAAAATGCTTTATACTTCCCTTGAGTTGATGTGACTTTACGTATGGAGGAAACAATCTTTGAGTAAGAGTAAAGGATACCAGCCAGGGCACCACTACCTAGCAGGACAGCTGTAAAATAAATCACCATGTAATTAAGAAAGTTGTCAGAACAGGCAAGTTGGGTCATCTGACTGAGGTCACAGAAAAAGTGGGGAATTTCCACATTAGTGCAAAAGGAAAGCTGCAACACCATTAAGCTTTGTAACAAGGAATTCAGAATACACGTAATCCAAGACACCAGAACCAGTAGTCCACAGAGCCGGGGGTTCATGATGATTGTGTAGTGCAGCGGGTGACAGATGACCACAAAGCGGTCATAGGCCATCACTGTCAGGAGGAAGATGTCCAACACGGCAGACAGTAGGAAAAAATAAGTTTGCGTGATGCAGCCTTCATAGGTTATAACTTTGCTCTGGGTCTGGATGTTCCACAACATCTTTGGGACAGTAGTAGAGATGAAACAGATGTCTACAAAGGACAGGTTGGAGAGGAAGAAGTACATGGGGGTGTGGAGGTGGGGGTCTGAGCTGACAGCCAGGATGATGAGCAGGTTTCCAAACAGGGTGATCAGGTACATGGAGAGGAAAAGCCCGAATATGAGGGGCTGAAGCTCTGGTTCTTCTGACAATCCCAGGAGAATAAATTCTGAAATTTGTGTATTATTACCTGGTTCCATGTGTTTGAAGCAACTAATGGGAAAGAAAAGAAATGATATTACAAATACTTACAGAAACTTGAATGAAATATATAATTAAAATTGTCTTTACACTTGGTCATCAAGAAACTAATTTTAATATTCTGTGTGCAGATCTGACTTAGTGTTTTCCCTGTGCCACCTGTGACTTGAAATTTTTGTTCCAATCAACTTTTCCCCCCAAGAAGTCATGTATCCTATAGTTTTAATGAAAAATTCTTCATGATTTCAGGAATGTAAATTGAGGTCTGACCATGATTCATTAATAGTTACTATCTAGGCAATTTCTTCAAAGAGAGCAAAAGTGCCTACAGTTCAATGATGGAGAAAAATATGTAAGCCATTAATAACATTATACAATACTTACAGATGGCAACAAGTGGTACAAAGAAATCTAAAGCAGCTATAAAGGAGACAGTGGATAGTGCATTCACTTTGTCATGGGTATTTAAGCAAGACCTGAAAACAAGGTGACATGTGAGCAGTGACTTCACGTAAGAGGAGGGAAATGAAAGACTGTGTGGAACAGTGTGTGCCTGGCAGAGGGAAAGTCCAGAACTCAGATAAATAAATTCAAAAATAAAAGGAGATTTTACAACTGATACTAGAGAAATGTAAAGGATGATGAGAGACTTTTGTGAGCAATCATATGTCAAGTTGGATAATCTAGAAAAAAATGGAAAAATTTCTAGAAAAATACAAACTTCCAAGACTAAATCATTATAAAACAGAAAATGTGAAGAAGCAAATCACTAGTAAGGAGGTTGAATCAATAATAAATAACCTCCCAACAAACAGATATCTAGGATGAGATGCCTTCACTGGTGAATTCTACCACACATTCAAAAAGGAATAAATATCAGTCTTCAGAAAGTATTTGAAAACTAGAAGGGGAAGAGACTCTTCCAAACTCATTTTATAAAGGCAGCATTACCCTTATACCAAAATCAGACAGGGACTCTACAAGCAAAGAAAATTACAGACCAATATCCCCAGTGCAAGCATTCTCAACAAAACACTAGCAAAATTAAATAATGCATAAAAAGGATCATGTATCCTGATCAAGTGAACTTATTCCTGGCATGCAAGAATGGATCAATGTCTGTGATCAATCAATGTGATATAATACATTAACAAAATGAAGGATAAAACTTGTATAATCTTTTCAACAGATGCAGAAAAACCTCTTGACAAAATCCAGCATGAACATGTGTATACCTGTGGCAGATTCGTGTTGATGTATGGCAAAACCAATACAATATTGTAAAGTAATTAACCTCCAATTCAGTTCAGTTCAGTTCAGTCGCTCAGTTGTGTCCCACTCTTTGTGACCCCATGAATCGCAGCATGCCAGGCCTCCCTGTCCATCACCATCTCCCAGAGTTCACCCAGACTTACGTCCATCGAGTCAGTGATGCCATCCAGCCATCTCATCCTCTGTTGTCCCCTTCTCCTCCTGCCCCCAATCCCTCCTAGCATCAGAGTCTTTTCCAATGAGTCAACTCTTCACATGAGGTGGCGAACCTCCAATTAAAATATATGAATTTATATTTTAAAAAACTAAAAAAAAAAAAAAACCAAAACAACCTCTCAGCAAATTGGATAAAGCAGGAACAGAGCTCAACATAATAAAGGCCATGTATCACAAGCACAGAGCTAACATATTCAATGAAGAAAAGCTTCTCTTCTTTGAACAGGAGCAAGACAAAAGTCAGCTGTCTATTTTTCCAGTTTTATTTAAAAAATAATTGATATATACCACTGTGTAAGTTCTCGGAATATAGCAAATATATTGAAATAATTTGCATATATTTTGAAATGATTACCACAGTGGGTTAAGCTAACATCTATCTTCCCATATAGATACAATAAAATAAATTAAGAAATAAAATAAAAAAGAAAATAAAAAATTGCTCATCTCAGGAATGAGCTGGGCTCTCCAGCACTGGCAGGCAGACTCTTTACCAACTGAGGCATGAGGTAAGCGCCTCCTAGTGATCAGAATTCTTATATTTACTCTCAACAATTTCCCTATATATCGTACAGCAATGTTAGTTAGGTTGTTGTCTAGTTGCTAAGTTGTGTCCAACTCTTTTGTGATCCCATGGACAATAGCCCACCAAACTCCTCCGTCCATGGGATTTACCAGGGAAGAATACTGGAGTGGGTTGCCATTTCCACCTCCAGGGGATCTTTCTGACCCAGGGAGCAAACCCACATCTCCAACACTGGCAGGTGGATTCTTAACCACAGACCCATCAGCAAAGCCCAACATTAGCTATACTCATCACTTTTTACATTGCATCTGCATCTAGTACTCATATCTGGAAGTTTTTGTCTCTTGATTACTTTTTTTCTGTTTTCTTAAGACTCAGTACTCTGCTTCTGATAGACACAAGTCTGATTTTTCTATGAGTTTTCTGTTGTTTTTATTTAAATTCAACATATAAGTGAGATCATATAGTATTTGATTTTTTTTGTTTGTTTTACATCTTTCAGTTAGTATAATGCCTCCATGTTTCATTCATGCTGCCAGAAGCCAGAGGGTTTCCTCTGTGTGTCATTTTTTATGGCTAAGTATTATTTCATTGTGTACATTCACCATAACACTTCATCTGTTTATCCATCTATTGAACCTTAGCTCATTTCCGTATCTTGGCTTTTGTGAACAATGCTGCTATGAATATCAGTTGCAAATCTGTTGCATTTCTCTACATTAATCATGAACTATCAAAAATAGAAATTAGGAAATAGCACATTTTCCAACTGCATCAAAAAGAATAATACACCTAGGAATAATCAAGCAGGTGTAAGACCTGTACACTGAAAAGTACAAGACATTGGTGAAAGAAATTGAAGACACAAATATATGGAAAGATATACCCTACTCATAAGTGAGAGAATTAATATTGTTTTTTAAATTAATTAATTTTAATTGGAGGCTAATTATTTTACAATATTGTGGTTGTTTTTGCCATACATTGACATGAATCAGCCATGGGTGTACATGTGTCCCCCATCCTGAACCCCTCTCCAACCTCCCTCCCCACCCATCCTTCAGGGTTGTCCCAGTGCACTGGCTTTGAGTACCTTGTTTCATGCACCAAACTTGGACTGATGATCTATTTCACATATGGTAATATACATGTTTCAATGCTATTCTCTCAATTCATCTCTGCTCGTCTTCTCCCATGAGAATTACTGTCGTTCAGATGCCCATACTACCCAAAGAAACCTATAGATTCAATACAATTCCCATCAATGAATAAATGAAAAAATAAGAGAAGTCTCTTTAATTTAACCATAAAAAGTAATGAAATATTGCTATTTGTGATAGCATGGATGGACCTTGACTGTTTTATGTTAAAGGGACTAAGAAAAATACTAATACTATATAATCTCATGTGTGGATTCTGTGGTGTCCCGAGGACAAAAGAACAGAAGAAAAACAAGGAGGGCCTTGGAATGCAGGAACAGGAAAAAAAAAGAGTCTTATTGTCCCTCCCTCCCCCATGCTGTAACTATTAAAGAATTTCGGGTCCTCCTGAGCAGTATAACCTGTCTCCCCTCTTACCCATAGGGAGAAGGCATTTGCCTTACTCTTCCCCCACCTCATTCAACCAGCAAATGACCTGTAAGACCCCTACCCTGCTCATTGTATCCTTGGTATAAAAATGGACTAAGTGCCCCTGTTCAACATCAGCTCTCCCTCGAGCTGGCCCACTGTTCTAACAGCATCTCCCAGTCTAATATTTTATTCTCCTCTCATTACACCTCATGTCTGGAAATTCTTTTCCAACCTGCACACAGATCATGACAATTTCTAAAATAACAAAAACAAAAAACACTAACCCTAACAAAAAATGAGCTCATAGAAAAGAGAAAAATTGGTGGTTGCCAGAGAAACATGAGTAAAATGGGTAAGAGAAGTAAAAATATGCAAACTTCCAGTTATATAAATTGTCATTGGGATGTAATGTACAGAATAGAGTCTATAGTTTATTTAGTTGCATTTTGAGATTTTTATCTTTTTAATGAATTTTATTGGAGTATATTTGCCTTACAATGTTGTGTTAGTTTCTAATGTGCTTCAAAGTGAAACAATTGTATTTATACATATATATTTTTCCTTTTTGGATTTCCTCCCCATTTCTGTCACCACAGAACACTCAAAACTAATAAGTTATCACATCACACCTGTCAGAATGAACATCATCAAAAAATCTACAAACAGTAAATGCTGGAGAGGATGTGAAGAAAAGGGAAACTTCTTGCACTGTTGGTTGGAATGTAAGTTGATACAGTCACTATGAGGACAGTAAGGAAGCTTCTTAAAAAATAAAAAATAGAACTACCATATGACCCAGGAAGGGGCTTTCTCTGTGGCTTAGCAGTAAACAATCTGCCTGCAGTGCAGGAGATGAATGAGATGCTCATTGGATTCCTGGGTTGGGAAGATCCCCTGGAAGAGCATATGGCAACCCACTCCAATATTCTTGCCTGGAGAATCCCATGGACAGAGGAGACTTGCAGGCTACAGTCCACAGAGTCACAAAGAGTTGGACAAGACTGAAGCGGCTGAATATGCACGCATGCAATATCCAGCAATTCCAGTACTGGGGATGTATCCAGAGAAAGCCATAATTCAAAAGACACATACACTCCAATTTTTATTGCAGCATTATCTAAAATAGGTCAAGTCATGGAAGTCATCTAAATATCCATCAACAGAAGAATGGATGAAGAAAATGTGGTACATATAATTAAGAACACTGGTGAGTTTCAAATTCATGTCTTGCTTTCTTTGAACTCTCTGGGATTTCCTGGAATATTTCTAATTTATTGTTGGGTGAATCCATAGATGAGGACCCCACAAATTCAGAGAGCCAAATGAAGTAATGTATGAGGGTAGGATATGCCAGAAAAATGTTTCCCACATTCTAAGATTGAGACCTATTAGTGTTGCAGAATAAATAACATACAATCAAATACTTGGGGAGTATCATTCATAATTCTTGCAAAATTGCTTCACGGTTCTCTTTGTCCTGTTCTGTGTGAATATGCATGTGTGTGTATATGTTCACTTTTTAAAGTTTTTGCGGGCAAGCTTGCAGGCTCACAAAATAAAGGCCTGGATTTGATACATAGTCAAAAACATCTAGAATCCAATGCATTAAAGGCAAGAAAAGTTTAAGAAGAGATGTTCTAATAATGAGGGGAAAGCAACATAAATGAGGAGCCCAACAGAGGGGCCAGGCTGCAGACAGAACAGGCAGCAGTGTGGGTGCTGACGTCACCCCAGTCTCGAGGGACCAAAGACTGACTGGCCCTTTATCGCGCCACTTGCTTCACCATGGAATCCACCTCATGAGCCTGGTCTTACTGAGATTTTATACCTATCTTTGTTTATTTGACAGATGTTAAAAAAAAATCATGCAGCTGCGCATGTGCTGGCCCTTCTCGCACTTTTCTTCGTGGCATTCCTTTCTGTGTTATTATTTAGCTTTGGCTTTGGTCATTTTGACACCTCTGATGGGCATGCTCTAGACCTGCTTCTGTTCCGAGTCTTAACATGCAGAGGCTTCTCCACACCACACTCCATAACGTACTACATAGGCGATAAAGTTTGTCTTTTAGCACGATTTATCTCGGAGGGCAGTATATCATCTCCATGCATTTATATTGTGTCATAGGCCTTCCCATTATGATCCCAAGGGACAGACTTCATATTTTGTTCACTTTTGTGTTTACAAAATATGTGCATTTATATAGAAAATAATTAAAGAAATGAGAATTCACAAAATATAAAATATGGTAAGAAAAATAAAACCATGTGAAAGCTGTGGATTCAAACAATTGTATTAAATGGTATTTAATAAAAATCTAAGACTGATTATGAAATAAGACATATAAAGTAAACATTTAATCACATCCACATGGGTCTCTTAATTAAAGATTATGTAAGAAATATAAAGATACGATTTTTGAAAAGTAGAAAAAGAGACTATATTAAGTTAAACTTTCTATCAATAAAAACATAGATTCCAATATGCTTATGAAAAAAGGCAGTAGCCAGTAGAATGGCAAAAATGTCTTCCACAAGAGGGGAGAAGATGATTATCACTCTTAAAAACAAATCTAACTACAAAAGGCAAAAAAGCTGCCATTAAGGAAGTACAGCTGTGAAATAAGAGCACAACTCATATAAAAGTCTGCTATTACTATCAAGGATGCAGAAAATTTTTCTCCATATAAAATGTAATTATATGTAAGGGTGTGACATGATTAACTAATTGAACTGATCATACAAAATGTGTACATTTTCACACACTCCCCACATATATCTAATTTTTTAATATAAATTTATTTATTTTAATTGAAAGTTAATTACTTTACAATATCGTATTGGTTTTGCCATGCATCAACATGAATCCGCCACAGGTATACATGTGTTCCCTATCCTGAACCCTTTATATTTAAAATAATTTACGTCAAACAAGAAACCTAGTGGGGGAAAAAAATCACATTTTTCTGAAAACGTGAAAAAAATATTAAAAAACTTGCAAGGGTGTGTGCTCAGTTGTGTCTGAGTCTTTGCTACCTTATGGACTATAACCCTCCAGGATCCTCTAGTCTGTGAGATTTTCCAGGCAAGAATACTGTAATGGTTTGCCATTTCCTCCTCCAGAGGATCTTCCCAAGCCGGGGATCAAAACTGAGTCTCCTGAATCTCCTGCATTGGCAGGCAGATTCTTTACCACTGGGCCATGTAGACCCTTATACATAAACTGTGTTAATAATTTTTACAATCAATTTGCAATAGAGAATGTAAACCTGCCACTTGCTCAGTCATGTCTGACTCTTTGCCACCATGGACTGTAGCCCCACAAGCTTCTCTGTCCATGGAATTCTCCAGACAAGAATGCTGGAGTAGGTTGACACTTCCTTCTCCAGGGATCTTCCTGACCCGGGGACTGAACCCAAGTCTTCAACATTGCAGGCAGATTCTTTACTGTCTGAGCCACCTGAGAAGACACTGGTCCTGGGAAAGACTGAGGGCAGGAAGAGAAGGGGCGACAGAGGATGAGACAGTTTTATAGCATCACCAACTGAATGGACTTGAGTTTGAGCAAACTCTGGGAGATAGTGAAGGACAGGGAAGCCTGGCATGCTGTAGTTAATGGGTCGCAAAGAGCTGGACGTGACTTAGCGACCAAACAACAACAAAACTGCTGTTGGAAGGTATTGTCTACCTCCTTTGACTTGGAATTTCTTAATGAATGCAGAATGTGCTCAAATATACTGCAACTTGAGATGATTTGGGAGAATGGCATTGAAACATGTATAATATCATATATGAAACGCATCGCCAGTCCAGGTTCGATGCATGATACTGGATGCTTGGGGCTGGTGCACTGAGACGACCCAGAGGGATGGTTCAGGGAGTGAGGAGGGAGGGGGGTTCAGGATAGGGAACACATGTATACCTGTGAAGGATTCATGTTGATGTATGGCAAAACCAATACAATATTGTAAAGTAATTAACCTCCAATTTAAATAAATAAATTTATATTAAAAAAAAGAAATTTGAAAAATATTCTTTATTTGCTGCATAGTCCTCCACATGTAATACTATACTTTCCTACTCCTCTGAAGAGCAAATCTCACATATGTTTTAATTTTACTGGAACCATACTTTTATCTCACTTATTTTACAATGTCATCATACTGAACCTCCATTCCTATCACTTCCTTGTCAGCTTGCACTGCAGATTCAAACAGACATATCCATATTATCATAGTAAATAAATCAATTATACTTCACTAGTTAATCAAGAATACAAACACAGTGAGCCTTCATTTCTGGGCTAGACTGATTAGGTTCTCAGGTTCTTTCCTGGAGCATCTACTGGGTTCTCAGACTTACCTAGATGGGGTCTCAAAGGAGTTTTCTGGTTAAAATCTGAATTACTCCTTGAATTGTTGATGGTGATAACTGAAGCTCTGTCACCAGACAAGACAGTAGACAGTAGTGGTAAAACATTGGCTCCTGATCCAGACTTATGACTCCAAAGCACCTGTCATGTCCTGTCCAGCTTAGGGATACAAGCACTAAGGGACTGCAACAGGGAAGACATTAATAGCTCTCTATACCTGTTCATTAGGCACATTTCCTTCCCATTATTCCAATCGCTAAGTACATGATTTCTCTCTGGGCCTCTGGAATAAACAGAAAGGCAATTTCTCCTAATGGCTCTCTGTCCCCTAGAGATCAGGTTAGAAGTCAAGTGAATCCAGTCTTTTATTACACTTGTCCTCAATGTTTCCTGATTTTTAGAGATCTAATCTCAATCACATTATCCCAACCCTGAATTAATATTTTCTCCAAAGTCTGACATTAAGGAACTTGTCAGGACTAGGTACATTTGATCCCTAAAATGTTGCTTTATAGTCAGCACATAGCCTTGTTGTCCTCAGAAAATTGTTATTCCTCTCTTCAGCAAAGGGGAGAACTGAAATGCAATCTGGGGCACCACAATCTCTGGCTTCTTAAACCACTTGTCCAAGAATTAGGGATTTCAAATTTCATCACAAGCTAAGAGCTGATACTTAGCCCCTCATTATAAAATATTGTGCTAATTGTAGATGTTATGTATAGATATTTCAATACTATTCACCTGAGGTTGGCATCTCTTAGGCATTGTCCAAATTACCTTTTCAGTTCAGTTCAGTCGCTCAGTCGTGTCCGACTCTTCACGATCCCATGAATCGCAGCATAACAGGCCTCCCTGTCCATCACCAATTCCAGGAGTTCACTGAGACTTACGTCCATTGAGTCTGTGATGCCATCCAGCCATCTCGTCATCTGTCATCCCCTTCTCTTCCTGCCCCCAATCCCTCCCAGCATCAGAGTCTTTTCCAATGAGTCAACTCTTCGCATGAGGTGGCCAAAGTACTGAAGTTTCAGCTTTAGCATCATTCCTTCCAAAGAAATCCCAGGGCTGATCTCCTTCAGAATGGACAGGTTGGATCTCTTTGCAGTCCAAGGGACTCTCAAGAGTTTTCTCCAACACCACAGTTTAAAAGCATCAATTCTTCGGCCGCTCTCACTGCTGCTGCTGCTAAGTCGCTTCAGTCGTGTCCGACTCTGTGCGACCCCATAGATGGCAGCCCAGCAGGCTCCCTCGTCCCTGGGATTCTCCAGGCAAGAACACTGGAGTGGGTTGCCATTTCCTTCACCACTCTCACTGCTCCCACTTAAATCATTAATTACCAGAGGTCCTGGTCAATGTAATATGATTTTCTTCTCTGAACTTATGGATTATTTAGATGTGACTTTTATGGCTTTGAATATTTGGTAGTTTTATTCTTTGTTTGGTTTGTTTTAGTTTTGTTAATTTTTGTTATTGAACTTCATAGGGCTGTGGTAAGAGAAGACAGTCTTAGAATATCAATTATTTGGAATTTTTGGAAGCTTCATTTCTGTGCCTTACTACATAGTAATGTCTCCTTGGTGAAATGTACACTTTATATATGTATATATGCATGTATATATTCAATGTGGAACTAAAATTTTTGTGTCCTTAATTTATAAAGATGTCTTTAATTCATCCTAACTCTTGAGTGATAGTCTGAAAAGGCATATAATGAACACAAGGTATTTTTCCTACAGCTATCTATATATACTTACTGTTTGATATCTGTCATATATTTCTAGAAATAAGAAATCTGTCATCCATCCAAGTAGCAAAGTTTCCTTACAGAAAATCAGGCTCTTATAGGAAATAATTTTTACTAAAATATATTTTAATTGCTGCTAACAGTAGCAAAGTTCATAATGTGTAGAGATGTGGATTAGGCATTTGGTGGACTTTTTTCTTTAATGTGACCAGTCACATAATTAGTTCTGGGAAAATTTCAGCTCTCATATCCTCAAATATTATCTCTTTGTAGTCTTTCTATTTTTTTGTTTTCTGAAATTTGGCAGATGTATGAGCTCCTCATGTCTCTTAATCTCTCTCTCTTTTTCTCTGTTTTAGTTTCTTGGAAATTCTCTTAGTTCCATTTTCTAGCTTATTAATTTTGTGGTTACATTTCTTAGAGATTTACCCTATAGTTTGAAGGATTTTAAAGTTTTCCTAACAACTCTATTTTTGTATTTACAAATTATTAATTTATCCTTTTTCTGGTCTGCTGTTTTATAATCACTTATCACTTTCATAAAAATCTTTTTTCTTTATCTCTTTGACATATTTAATTATTTTTAAATAGTTATTTTTTATTTATTGGCTAGGCCACATGATATGTGGTATCTTAGTTCCTCAACCAGGGACAAAGCCACACTCTAAGAACAGAGTCTTAATCACTGGACCACCAGCAGATATTTAAACAATGCTTTTAACATTTTTCTTAAATTATTAACTTAATTTTCTGGGTTCCAATTCTCTCCTGTTGGAAGCAATGAACACTCTTACATTTTATCTGTTTATTATGTGTTTAATTTTACTTCTGCTGGTACATAATGTTTGCTCCATGAAGGTGCTGATTTGTTAACTACTTTTAAAAAAATCATTTTTTTTATCAGTCTCAACATTTAGGCATATAGTAGGTGCGTAATAAATATTTGTTGCATCAGTAATATGAGCTTTTTGGTGGCTCACATGGTAAAGAACCTGCCTGTAATGCAGTAATGCTTGTGCTTTTGTTCTTTTTTAAATCTTTTCTGTAAACGCACCCTAAATGTATTTGTAACTGTCTATGTGACTGCTTTGTATTTATTTCTTCTCTAGGTTTATAAGGTGCATAACTTGAACGTGGTAAACGTTTGGCTTAAAACTCAGTCTGTGGGATGCCTCATATTCATGCTGCACACAACTAACTTTTCACCTGTGCTAGGCTGTAGTCTGGTAGTTTCTTTCCCTTTTCATGGGAAGAGGGGACAGACCTGGCTCCCAGGTTTGTATCAGTCTAGCCCGTGATTTCATAACCTGTATTTGCCTCTGTATTCATAGGCTACATAACTAGAGTTTCAATTTCTTTCTTTCTCTTGCTTTTACTTTTTCTAAGCTATCCTTTTTCTCCTTCCTGGATATTTACCTATTTACTCGATGAGTTTGTCTCCATATTTTAAACAATAAAAAAAAATAAGCTGTTGCCTGTCATTTCTTCATTTTGAGAATAGAAGAGATAATTCTATATGTTTTTTCTTTCTGTCTTCAACTAAAAAATGTTTGATTTGTTCACAAAATTCAGAATTATTTATACATCTTCTTATTTCAGCCCCAAAGAGAAAAAAAAATGCTTTTCTAGGTGGTAGCATGGAGCTACAACAAATAAATTCATACTTTTCATGAAAAGACAGCTAGTCTAAGTGGTACTGTGAAAACTGGACTGCTGCATGTAAAAAAATGAAACTAGAATACTTCCTAATACCTTATACAGGTTACCTTTTAGAAAACTTTATATTGTGAAGTAGTATTACTATAAGCACCATTCCACATGGCGGGAATATGTTTAAAGGAGTTTAATGATATGCCTAAAGGTTCAAACTGAGTATAGAAAGGACCTTAATCAGAATTCTGCCAGGATACATGCAGCTATCAAACTGTAGACTGATAAGCCCAAGGTCATTTTGCCCCTGGGAATATTTGTCAATGTCTGAAGGAATGCTGCTAAACACCTGCAATTATCAATACAAATAATTATCCCATTTCAACTGTCATCATGAGAATGTGAGAAAAACCTCTTCTAGACCATCATTTCCCCATCTTCAGTGTGCATAAGTGTCACCTATGGTTGTATTTGTAATACAGATTCTGACTCATCAGGTCCTGGAGAGCCCAGATATTCAGATTGTGGACCACTCTGAGTAGCCAGGCTGTGGGCCTATGCAACTCAGGTGTAGGTAGTTTTAGCTGTTCTGAATGAAAATTCATGTTTGCATGTTATTTTGAATGAATATTGTATTTTTTTTCCTGCACTCTGTATCTTTATTTTTTTTTAATACTTTATTCTACTTTACAATACTGTATTGGTTGTGCCATACATTGACATGAATCAGCCACATGTGTACACGATCTCCCAATGCCGAAGCCCCCTCCCGCCTCCCACCCCACACCATCTCCCCAGATCATCCCGTACACCAGCCCCAAGCATCCTGTATTCTGTATTGAACATAGGCTGGCGCTTTGTTTCTTATATGATAGTATATATGTTTCAGTGTCATTCTCCCAAATCATCCCATCCTCTCCCTCTCCCTCAGAGGCCAAAAGTCTGTTCTATACCTCTGTGTCTCTTTTGTTGTCTCAGATACAGGGTCATCGTTACTATCTCTCTAAATTCCATATATATGTGTCAGTATACTGTACTGGTGTTTTTCTTTCTGGCTTACTTCACTCTGTATAATTGGCTCCAGTTTCTTCCATCTCATTAGAACTGAATATTGTATTCACTCATTCCAGAGGCTGTTATAACTTCATTGCCCAACAAGCCAGGCATACCACAACAAAGATAATGACAGGTTGATTCCACCAATGAATATATATGCAAAAGTGCTCAACAAAATATTAACAAACCAAATTCAGCAATGCATTAAAAGAGTCACACACCAAGAACAATTGAGATTTACCCCAGGGATGCAAGGGTGGTTAAATACCAATAGACTGATCAGTGTGGTACTTCTAATTAACATATGAAGAATAAACTTTGTAGTATCATCTGAATAGATACAAAAAAACTTTTTGACAAAATGTAATATGTATTCTTTTTAATGGCTGAGTATATTCCATTGTACCACAGCTTTCTTATCCATTAATCTGCTGATGGACATCTAGGTTGCTTCCATGTCCTTGTGCACTGAGATGACCCAGAGGGATGGTACGGGGAGGGAGGAGGGTGGGGAGTCCAGGATGGGAAACATGTATACCTGTGGCAGATTCATGTTGATGTATGGCAAAACAAATACAACATTGTAAAGTAATTAACCTCTAATTTAAATAAATAAATTTATATTTTAAAAAATAAAAATTCAGTATGTATTTATAATAAAAACTCTCAACAAAGTGGGTATAAAGGAAAATACCTCAACATAAAAAAAGGCCATTTATGACAAAACAATAGCCAATATTATGCTCACTGGTGAAAAATTAACAATATTTCTCAGAAATATTGGCAAATCAGAAACAAGGCAAAGATACCCACTTTTGATGATTTTATTTAACATAATATTAGAAGTCCTAAGCAGAGCAATCAAAGAAGAAAGAGATATGAAAATAATCCAACTGGAAAGGAAGAACTGTTACTGTTTGCAATTGACATGATATGTACAGGCTCAGTCACTAAGTCACATCTGACTCTTTTGCAACCTCATGGACTGTAGCTCACTAGGCTGCTCTATCCATGGGATTTCCCAGGTACGAATGCTGCAGTGGGTTTCCATTTCCTTCTCTTTAGGATCTTCCTGACCCAGGGATCAAACTCATGTCTCCTGCATTGGCAGACAGATTCTTTACCACTGAGCCGCCATAGAAGCCTGATGCTGTATTTAGAAAATCCTAAAGACACTACCAGTAATAACACATGTTTTCAGTAAAGTTGCATAGTACAAAATTAATAAACAGAAATCTGTTATGTTTCTGTTTGTCAATAATGAACTATAAGAAAGATGGGAAAATATAATTTACTGTCACATCAGAGAATAAATAACTGAAGAGTAATTTAAAAAAGGGGCAAAAAACTTGAACTTTGAAAGCTGTAAAACTTCCATGAGAGAAACTGAAGATGACACAAAAAGAAGAAAGATATACAATGAAATAATTAATATTGTTAAAATAACCATACCACCCAAAGCAATCTCCAGACTCAATGGAATCCCTATCAAAATAACAAAGGCACTTTCTTCTTTACAGAACTAGGAAAAATAATTCTAAAAGTCATATGGATAAAAACAATAGACTGAAAATGGCCAAAGCAATCTTGAGAAAGAATCAGCTGGAGTTACCACAGTCTCTAATATCAACATATATTACAAAGCTACAGTACACAAAACAGTATGGCACTGGTTCAGAACCAGGCAATTTCAGAGGATATGGATCCATATGCAGCTGCACATTTGGTGTGTCTGTGGATGGAGGTCAGTGTCTGATCTTCTTATGCTGCCAACTTGAACCACCTTCTAACATTTGATACTGATCCAATGAGACTCATTCGCTTTACACTTTTGATATCCAGAACTGTAACAGCACATATTTGTTTATTGTAACTAATAGTTTGGGGATATTTTACAACAGCAACAGAAACCTAATATAGATGTTCATGTAATAAAATTTGTTGGCAAAAATTGAGTTTAACATTCTCAACTCATTCATTAGTTACTTTAATAAGAGCATTTTATGTTGAAAACCCACATAAGTAGAAAAAAACTTTAAAATCAGTATGAAGTTATTTCATACCATTAGCTGATACAATGATCTATGCATTACATAACTGTAAAAGTTGCCTGACTATGATGCCTTGTGACATTAAAGCAGGAAATGTAATCCAGTATGAAGACAGAGGTCACCCACTGTATTTTTGTGTCTATATTTCTATATTCTTTTCGCTTATATTAATTGAAATGTTCATTCTTTTTGTTTCTATTCTCTCTACTTTTCTAATTTCCTTTAAAAAGAAAAGATGGAATCCTAATCTCATCTGTGTGTGTACATATGTGTATTGTTTGTGGTTGTTTTAGTCACTAGATCATGTCCAAATTTTTGGCTACGCTCTGGACTGCAGCTACCAGGCTCCTCTGTCCATGGGATTTCCCAGGCAAAAATACTGGCTTGGGTTGTCGTTTCCTTCTCCAGGCTATCTTCTCACCAAGGAATTGAAGTATGGACTCCTGTATTGGCAGGCAGATTCTTTTTCACTGAGCTACTAGGGAAGCCCTTACATTTATGCGTAGGATTGTGCTTATTTGAAAGAAAATTGTAGCCACACACACACACACACACACACACACACAGAAACAGAACATTTGCACTTGAGTGTTTTCTTTAGACTAAAAAATGAATATAGGAATTCATGAATTTCTATATTCATTTTGTTTATTTCTCAGAACATCTATATGAAGTTACATTTAGTATCCCACATTGCCTTCAGAAATAAGGAGACAAGAAGTTCAGAGAGCATAAATTGTTTGCAACTACGTAACAAAGCATTTAAAGCTGTTATCACTGTCAAATTATACACACATATAAACATGCAGTATATTCTCTTATACAGAAAACTGAGCACCAAAGAATTGATGTTTCATATTTTGGTGCTGGAGATGACTCTTGGACTGCAAAGAGATCAAACTAGTCAATCCTACAGGAAATCAACTCTGAATATTCATTGGAAGGAACTGATGGTGAAGCTGAAGTTCCAATATTTTGGTCACCTGAGGCTAAGAGCCAACTCATTGGAAAAGAGCCAGATGCTGGGAAAGATCGAAGATAAAAGGAGCAGAGGACAGCAGAACATGTGATTGTTAAATATCATCACCAACTCAAAGGATATGAATTTGCGCAAACTCTGGGAGATAGTGAAGGACAGAAGAGACTGGCGTGCTGTAGTCCATGGGGTTGCAAAGAGTCAGACGCAACGTAGCCACTGAACAACAACAAATGTTCTCTTAATTTTTGTAGAAACCTTACAATTCATCAAGTTGCTCACTTTAAATACTCAGTTTATTGAATGCAACTGTACTCCACTAATTTAATTAAATAGTAAAAAATCTAATGGTGCATGAGTAAGATTTGAATCTAGAACAAAGGCAACAGTTCCTCACTTAAAAAGGTGGGAGATATATCTTCTAACTGGGAAAGAAGCCAAGTCTCAGTTATGGATATAGAATGGGTGTTATTAAATGTAAGTAATTCAAGAGATAAACTCTTTTCTATCTGTAAATAAAAGCTTAACCTAGATATAGAAATGCAGTAAACTGATAATAAATTGATTCAAGAGAGAAGATCAATACAGTCCTACTCAACATCATGGATGAGCCTTACAAATACAATGTAGAAAAAATCAGTACAACTCCTCCACATTATGTAATTTCTTTTGGTTAAAAGAAAAGTACTATTATACATCCCTTTGCTATCGAATGACTTGTTAGGCATCAATAGCTAACTGACACAACAATGAAAATGAATAGAAATGAGGGCAATTTTAATACTCTGTAGCTTTTTATTTTTGGCATATATTCTGATACTTGAGAAGAACATCCATGATCATTCTGTTATTCAAATATATTTCAGATCAGTGTAGTAACAAGTGACTACCTTGACGTTCTCTTCTAGGTGACTAGGAGAGATAGATAGACACACATGTTTGTGGAGAAAAACTGGTGACCTGGGCAAGATATCAATGTCTGGGCAGGATATCAGGCTCTTGTGTGTGGATCATCCTCTGATCACAAAGAATGGACTGATTTCTGAACATAAAGGAGATGGGAAATGGATGAAGTGACATCATTCAATTGCTATCCCTTTTCGTGTTTATTACAAATATTAGGAAAGAGGAGTTAGTTTTAGAACAATAAGAAAAGTCATATAAGTCGGTAGCATTAGATGTTTTCAAGCAGAAAGAGGATAAGAATTTAGTAATAAAATATGGTAACCTAACCCCCACTTCAATGAATAAACCCTTTCATTCATAGGCCCCTATCTTCCATGATTTAATTAATAGATGTGTGTTATGAAAAATAAACATTTTGCATCGTAATGAAATGTGTGATTTAACATTTTTTCCTCACATTTATGGTCATCTGTGACACTAAGATAGTAACAGGTAAATTTATTCCAGTTTGTCTTTCCATGTAGGTTTCACTGGGATATATATATATATATATATATATATATGTGTGTGTGTGTGTGTGTGTGTGTGTGTGTCTAAAAATCAATTTTTTTCTAACAGCTACCTTCCTTGGTGGCTTGGATGGTAAATAATCTTCCTGGAGTGGAGGAGACCCTGGTTCAATCCCTGAGTTGGGAAGATCCCCTGGAGAAAGAAATGACTACCCACTCTAGTATTCTTGTTGGGAGAATCCCATGGACAGAGGAGCCTGGCAGGCCACAGTCCACGGAGTCACAAAGAGTCAGACATGACTGACTGACTGGGCACACTTGTGATTACCAAGGTGAATAATTGAATGAAACCAGAAGTGCAATTATGAGGCACTAGCAAGTTTGCAAAATTTAAGTATCTGGCATTAAGGTTTCGACTACAATTTCAGTTCAGTTCAGTTCAGTTCAGTTGCTCAGTCATGTCCAATTCTTTGCGACCCCATGAATTGCAGCATGCCAGGCCTCCCTGTCCATCACCAACTCCCGGAGTTCACTCAGACTCACTTCCATCGAGTCAGTGATGCCATCCAGCCATCTCATCCTCTGTCGTCCCCTTCTCCTCCTGCCCCCAATCCCTCCCAGCATCAGAGTCTTTTCCAATGAGTCAACTCTTTGCATAAGGTGGCCAAAGTACTGGAGTTTCAGCTTCAGCATCATTCCTTCCAAAGAAATCCCAGGGCTGATCTCCTTCAGAATGGACTGGTTGGATCTCCTTGCAGTCCAAGGGATTCTCAAGAGTCTTCTCCCACACCACAGTTCAAAAGCATCAATTCTTCGGCGCTCAGCCTTCTTCACAGTCCAACTCTCACATCCATACAATTTAAGAGCCAGTAATTCAGCTTTGGATTTCTGAGGCATCCTTTCCCCCTTTAGAAAGCCCCGAGTAAATAGATAACTGAACTCAAGAGTGCCTGCCTTTCCTTGGTTATGCCCTCATTCCGCCTTATGTATTCATCATTAAATAATAAGCTAGCAGAATCCTAACCACCTTATCCTCAGAACTCAATAAAGCACAGCCCCCACTTGGATCTTTCTCTCTCTCCATCTGTCTCTCTGCTGCTTCTGCTGCTGCTGCTGCTGCTAAGTCGCTTCAGTCGTGTCCAATTCTGTGTGACTCCATAGATGGCCTCCTACCAGGCTCCCCATCCCTGGGATTCTCCAGGCAAGAACACTAGAGTGGCTTGCCATTTCCTTCTCCAATGCGTGAAAGTGAAAAGTGAAAGGAAAGTCACTCAGTCGCGTCTGACTCTTAGTGACCTCATGGACTACATGGACCTACAGGCCACCAGGCTCCTCCATCCATGGGGTTTTCCACGCAAGAGTACTGGAGTGGGCTGCCAGTGCCTTCTCTGAGGGTGCCTACTATATAATAGTTAATCTATAAATGTTTGCTGAATTAAGTACAAAAATTCTAATACAATGAAATAATCTGAAATTATCTGAAATGGAATTTTGCTTTTGACTAATATGTTTTCCTATCAGTAGAAATACATTAAAATATACCATGGATATTAAACGTTACATCAAATACCATGTGCGAGTCCTAAGGCTCTTTGAACCACTTCCTTAAAATATGTAATATTTTTCTCCCAACAACTGGACTGTGTGTCACACTTGTATGCCTTAGAGAGATACTGGAACGCCTGAGGAAAGAAAAAGAACAGCATTCAGAACGAGCAGAATTCACACTTCAAACTCTGCTTCCTGGAAGTCATATGGAACTAATTCCAGCTGAAAAGCCAGCCTCTGAGTCAAGAAGCACAGTCTCTGCATTATTCTCATCAAAGAAGGGATACAGATGCACATCCAGCAGCAACGAGCAGTTAAATCAAATGGGCGTGTCTGAATGGAGACACTTCCCTCCAAAAATTAAAAGGCAGGGTTTGCAAATCTCTAAGACGTATACACACTTCCCTGGCACTTGTAAACATCAGCTTAAGAGCCCAATTTAGAGAACAAGGTGTGAACTTGGTGAAAACTGTGGGATTACTGGAAGGTGAGTTAAGACACAGATGCTTAAAACAACTTTCTTTTACAACTTCCCCACCCTTGAGGGAGAAATTACAGATCAGAGAATTCAGAGTATCCTTAATGCCGCATATGCAAGAGAGGACACAATTCAAGGACAGAAAGCAGGAGTGTGTGCACACATGCGTGTGGGTATGTATTCTCCAGGCTGACAAGGCTTTGCCGGAAGCCAGCTGTGTGTACTGAAGCGGGGGAGAGAACGGCTAAGAATCCCACAGATTAGCTGTACTGTGGCAAATTCCACACTTATGCAAGTACATTTGATTTGTTGTGGATGTTTTGAAAAGAACACAAAACATTTAGTATTCCAACCCTGGAAACTCTGGAGGCCCCTTTTACATTCTAAGATAAGAAGCTGAAGGCATAACTTGAATGAAACTGGTGCTCCACTGCACTTGCAAGAAAGGGGCAGGGCAACCTTTGCACAACATTCATGTTTAGACTTTAAAAGTCCTCTCCCATAGTCTTACTGAGCTCCTTTTTCTTTCTCCTTTTCATAGTCTCCGCCTCAGGTTTAAACACTCCTTTATCCTTGTACTGTCTGCCTTAGTCTTCAGCAAGGAGCCTGCAGAAAGGGATGTGGAGTAAATAATGAGAACCAGCTGTTCACGGCTTGTAAGGAAAGCAGGTTAAAGAGACCCTTTTTGGGAAACAGAACAATTATTTAAGAAAAACTCATAAAAAGAAAAAAGATGAATGTTTACACATCCTAACCTGTCCACAATTCAGGGTGCTTATGTTAAAAGACTCTGCATCATAAGTGAAAATACGAACATATTAATCTTATCTTTCAAATTATTAGCCTCCCTCCAACATCAAAAAGGCAGATTCATCCTGTCTGTGTTCAAATGGAAGGTCAAAGCCCCAGAGGACTGGGAAGGACTCACCTTTTCATTTTTGTCAGGCTTGTCACTCTGCCCATTTCCATACACTTGGGCATACAGCCTCTAGATTTCTCCATCATTCGTCACTCTGCCAAATAACTCCTGCAGCTTTTCTCTGAGGCTAGTTGCAACATCACCACTATGATTGGCCATCCCATCCATCACTGCCCTGACCAGGATTTTAAGGATCTGAGTATCTTTGTATTTGTACATAATACTTAAGTACATAGATCTTGGTCATGCTGTGTACCTTCCAGGATTTGTTATTACTGTATTTTTTTCAGTTCACCAATAGATATTGATGAGGTTTTGTTCAGTCACTGAGTCCAACTCTTTGCAACCCCATGAACTGCAGCACCCCAGGCTCCCCTGTCCTTCACTGTCTCCCAGAGTTTGCTCAAGCTCATGTTTATGGAGTCAGTGATGCTATCCAACCATCTCATCCTGTCTCACCCTTCTCCTCTTGTGCTTGGGGTTAGTCTCTCAACTGTGTTCCTTTCCCAGCATTAGAGTCTTTTCCAATGAGTTGGCTCTTTGCATCAGGTGACCAAAGGATTGGAGCTTCACTATCAGTCCTTCCAGTGAATATTCAGGGTTGATTTCCTTTAGGAGTGACTGGTTTGATCGCCTTGCAGTCCAAGGGACTCTCAAGAGTCTTCTCCAGTCAGTCAGTTCAGTCACTCAGTCGTGTCTGACTCTTTGAGGCCCCATGAACCGCCTCATGCCAGGCCTCCCTGTCCATCACCAACTCCTGGAGTTCACCTAAACTCATGTCCATTCAGTTGGGGATGCCATCCAGCCATCTCATCATCTGTCATCCCCTTCTCCTGCCCTCAATCCTTCCCAGCATCAGGGTCTTTTCAAATGAGTCAGCTCTTAACATGAGATGGCCCAAATATTGGAGTTTCAGCTTCAACAGCAGTCCTTCCAATGAACACCCAGGACTGGTCTCTTTTAGGATGAACTGGTTGGATCTCCTTGCAGTCCAAGGAACTCTCAAGAGTCTTCTCCAACACCACAATTCAAAAGCATTGATTCTTCTGTGCTCAGCTTTCTTTAAAGTCCAGCTCACACATCCATACGTGACTACTGGAAAAACCATAGCCTTGACTAGATGGATCTTTGTTGACAAAGTAATGTCTCCGCTTTTCAATATGCTGTCTAGGTTGGTTATAACTATAACTTTCCTTCCAAGGAGTAAGCATCTTTTCATTTCATGGCTGCAGTCACCATCTGCAGTAATTTTTGGAGCCCCCCAAAATAAAATCTGACACTGTTTCCACGGTTTCCCCACCTATTTCCCATGAAGTGATGGGACCAGATGCCATGATGTTAGTTTTGTCAATGTTGAGCTTTAGGCCAATTTGTTCACCCTACTCTTTCACTTTTATCAAGAGGCTTTTTAGTTCCTCTTCACTTTCTGCCATAAGAGTGGTGTCATCTGCATACCTGAGGTTATTGATATTTCTCCTAGCAATCTTGATTCCAGCTTGTGCTTCTTCCAGTCCAGAGTTTCTCATGATGTACTCTGCATATAAATTAAATAAGCAGGGTGACAATATACAGCCTTGATGTCCTCCTTTTCCTATTTGGAAACAGTCTGTTGTTCCATGTCCAGTTCTAATTATTGCTTCCTGACCTGCATACAGGTTTCTATGGTATGTCCATCTCTTTCAGAATTTTCCAGTTTTCTCCAGTACCACAGTTCAAAAGGATCAGTTCTTCGACACTCATATTGCTGAGGGTCATAATATTGCTACAATTGCAATGAATACCACAAGGACCTATCCAACCACATTATAGACTTGGGAGGAAAATGGCTGTGTAGTCTTGCAGTACATAATGCAGGCCAGTTAAATGCCTCAGACATAGTCAGCCAAGAGCATATCTACTAATAGGCTGAGACTTGAACGGACAAGTTAATGTCTATACTGTGATGAATAGAAGATATGGTAGCAATGACAAAAATGATGGTCTGAAGTAAAATCTGTAGCTTCATACCTTCCTCTACAATGAAATTATACAAATGGCCTTAGTTGTCAGGGTAATTTGTTTGTTTTCTGCATGAGGAAAACAAGATTATTCTTTCAGGGAAATTATTTGACATAAATATGTCATCTGAGAAGAAGTAAGTTTTAAGAAATCTGTTTCCCCAGGTAAGATCTTGAATTTTTCAAATAGTTTTACTTTCCAGGCATGGGAATATTTGGGGAATATCTAAATGTATTATTTGTATGGAAATAGGGCAAAACTATGTATGTATGTGTGTATGTATGAAGGGAGGGGCAAATTGTGTAGAGGACTTGAGTACAAACAAAGGGAACTTCCAGAAAGTAAGCAGAAAGAGCAAGTTGTATTTCAACAATCTGATAAAAAAAATAGCAATTTTTGGCTCTCAGTCTTAGAGCCCTTAAATCATGGGTATTTCATCAGCCCCAGGACAACTGGCTTTTATAAAACTGTCATCTCATTGATTCTTCTCAGAACCCTCTTTATATCTTTGTTCCTCAGACTATAGTTAAAGGGGTTCACCATGAGTGTGACCACAGTGTACATCACTGAGGCCGTTGCACTTGAGTGTGAGTTTTGACTAGCTGCTGAGACAAGGTACACTCCTAGGCATGTACAATAAAATAAGGAGACAACTGAGAGGTGAGATGCACAGGTGGAAAATGCTTTATACTTCCCCTGAGCTGATGAGATTCCTCTTATGGAGGAAACTATCTTAGAATTGGAAGGACTGATGCTAAAGCTGAAACTCCAATACTTTGGCCACCTCATGCAAAGAGTTTACTCATTGGAAAATACTCAGGTGTTGGGAGGGATTAGGGGCAGGAGAAGGGGATGACAGAGGATGAGATGGCTGGATGGCATCACTGAGTCAATGGACATGAGTTTGAGTGAACTCCAGGAGATGGCGATGGACAGGGAGGCCTGGTATGCTACAATTCATGGTGTCACAAAGAGTTGGACATGACTGAGTGACTGAACTGACTAATCTTAGAATTTTAGTAAAGAATCTCAGTGAGTGAACCACCACCCAACATCACAGCTGCAAAATACATCACCATAACATTAGGAAATGTGTCTGAACAGGCAAATTGAACCACATGATTAATTTCACAGAAAAAGTGGTAGATTTCCAAGTCTGTACAGAAGGACAGCCACAACATTGTTAAACTTTGTAACAAGGAATTCAGGATACTTATCATCAGCACCAGCAGTTCAAAGAGCCATGGGCTCACGATGACTGTGCAGTGCATGGGATGGCAGATGGCCACAAAGACCATCACTTAGGCCATCACAACAAGGAGAAAATTGTCCAGTCCAACAAAGAGTAGGAAATGGATGCAGCCTTCATAGGTTATAATTTTGTTCTTTGTCCGTATATGATTCAGCATCTTTGGAATGGAGGTGGAGGTGAAACAGATGTCCACAAAGGACAGGTTGGAGAGGAAGAAGTACATAGGGTGTGGAGGTGGGGGTCTGGGCTGACAGCCAGGATGATGAGACCAGCTTTCCCAACACAGTGATTAGGTACATGTGGAGAAAAAGCCCAAATGTGAGAGGTTGCAGCTCTGGTTTCTTTTATAATCCCAGGAGAAGAAATTCTGCTATTTGCGTATCATTCCCTGGTTTCATGTGGTGAATGCGACTGCCTGGAAATACAAAATAGCACAGTTTTCTCAAAAATTGACATTGTAAGCACAACTGAAATTCTACAATTTATATTTTGCACTCAAAAATTCAGTATCCATATTTTTCAATGAAATTTCCATGTCTAGGGATCATCCATGAATCTATGAATAGGACTTCCCTATTGCACACTTATCTATTTCCCATACCAGTTCAGTGATAATCCAGAGTGCAGCATATCACGTCAGGGTATTTTGGTTTTCTTTGTTCAGTTCTGTGTTTGTGTGTGTGTGTGTGTGTGTGTGTGCATGCGCACATGTGTGTATGTTGGCATGTGCAAACATGTATTGCTTGCTTCGTTGTGCACACATGCTGGATCACAGGTAAAAGGTATGTTTTGCTATTGGACTCAGTCCAAAATCTCTCTAATCAGTTGCTTAATTGCAAGAATAGTTTTTTCTTTTTTAAACTAGTATCTGCTGAGGGAAAAGAAATGTGAATTAAGAGTTCAGCAGAAGAGAGAGATTGCAGAGAGAACAGGCAGCAAGGTGTTCAGACTCAAGAGACCACATCTTCTTTCTCCATTAAAATGTGAGACCCGGGAAGGTGGAAAACATGGCGGAGGAATAGGAAGGGAGGAACACTTTCTCCCTCTCTACCTCATCAAAAGAACATTTCAACACTGAGTAAATTCGACAAAATAACTTCTGAATGCTGGCAGAGGACATCAGGCATCCAGCAAAGCAAATCATTGGCTTCAAAACCAGGTAGGAATTATTTTATAGGATGAAGATAGAGACAAAGGAGGTAGGGAGGGAACCCCGGCATGGGAAGGGAATCTCATCCCAGGAAGAGACTCTTAAAAAGAGAGGTTCCCTAAAAATTCGGGAACTTTCTCACAGCTGTGTATGGGGCGAGCCCTGGAAGCACAGAGGGCAACATAACAGGAAGGAAGAACAAATAAATAATTAAAATCAACAGATTACGAATTCAAAAGTATAACCCCCAGTGGATAAGCAGCGCAAACACCTGCGACCGACAGCAGTGGGGATTGGGCAGGGAGGAGCACTCCGTGACAGTGCTTTCTAAGAATTGGGCCACGGGAGACGTAGGCTGCAGGGCTATTCTCGAGAATCGGGGTGTAACGGGGCCAGAATCGGGTCCGCGCGTGGTTAGAATAATTTAACTCGGACTAGCAACCAGACAAGGGGATAACTAACACGCGAAACACTCGAACATAAGACACCGACAGGCCCACACACAGAACAAAGGATGGATCGGAAATAGCCGGCTGGAGACCATTCCCCACCAGCGACAGGCAGCCAAAGCCTTAAGCGCTGGAAGAGGGCAGTCGCAGCTCAAGAGAGTCATTACCTACCAAATTGCAAGCAAGTTTCTTTACTGAGACTTAACAGTCATCATCTGCCTGAGAAAGAGCCCCGGCGGAGCTCCCAGAAAATTGAGTGACCTGGAAAGCCCAGAAGATGCAACAATAGTGCGCGCCAAACTCCCTAGCCACTCGGACTTGGGAAGGGAACATAGCCCAGGATCAACCAAACCCGACACCTGGAGGGGGCTCCCTGAGCGGCTTAGACCGGGGAAGTGCATGAATATTCCGTGGAGCGAGAAGGGGCAAGCCCGGTGCAGAGCTCACCACCACCCTCCCTGTGGCAAGACAGAAATCAGACACAGAAGAGGCCAGCAAACAGAGGAAGTCAAACAGGGAACTGCCTTGGTAGCGACCCCACACAGTCTACAACGACAGAGAAAACGCGAGATATACTGTTACTACTTTTATGATCAATTTTTTTTTTTTTTTGGGGGGGGGTATGATGTGGAAGCGTGATTTTTTTTTTTTGAAGATTTTTTTTTCTTTCTTAAAAAATTTTTTTTTCTTTTTCTTTTTTAAATTTGTTTTTACTTCTTTTTCATCTTTTTTTCCTTAAACTTATTATATTTTACTTTTTTTCTCTATTTTTTTTTAATTTCTCTCTCCTTCTTCTTCTTCTCTTCAACATTCTATCTTTAAAAATCCAATTTTTACTCCAGATTTTTAATCTTGGCATTTTGGTATTTGTTGCCAATTTGGTACTTTTAAAAACCTAATCTTCAGTACCCAGTTTTACATGAGTGCGAGACTACTGGCTTGACCACTCTCTCCACCTTTAGAATCTCTCTTTTCTCCACCAGGTGGCTTTTGTCTCCCCCCTCCCCCTCCTCTTCTCTACCCAACTCTATGAATCTCTGTGTGCTCCAGAAGGTGGAGAATTCTAAGAGAACTGGTCACTGGCCGGATCTGTATTCCTCCTTTCCACCTCCCTCTTTTATCCTCCTCTCCACCTCTATCTACTTCCTCCCTCTCCTCTTCCATGTATAACTCTGTGACCACCTCTGAGCAGCCCAGACGTCGGAGCGCACACAAGAAAGTGGTTACGGGCTAGCTTGCTTTTTCCACTTTTGATCCCACCTCATCCCATTCCACTCACCTCTAACCCTCTTCTCTCCTCCAAGTAACGCAGCGACCCTCTAGGGACGACCCTCAAGCTGGACAATCCTATCATCATTAACCTAGATGTTTAAACATTAGTGCTGAATAGATGGAGAAATCATGAGGCTATTGTAAAAATAAATCTGAAAACCAGAATCAGGAGTTGTAAGTCCAAATCCTGAGATCATCAAAGAATTCCTGAATACAGGGAACATTATCCAATAAGAGCTCATCAAACGCCTTCATACCTATACTGAAATTGAGCACCGCCCAAGGGCCAACAAGCTCCAGAGCAAGACACACCACGCAAAATCTCCAGCAACACAAGAACAAGCCCCTGAGCTCCAATACAAAGGCAACTCAAAATACTCCAAAACCATCGACGTCTCATAACCCATTACTTCGCACTTCACAGCACTCCAGAGAGAGGAAATCCAGCTCCACCCACCAGAACTCCAACACAAGTCTCCCTAATCAAAAAACTTTGACAAGCCACTGAGATAACCCCAAACACAGAGAGGAAGCTCTATAAGAAAGAGAATTCCACAAATTCCCAGAATATAGAAAAGCCACCCAAACGCAGCAATATAACCAAGATGAAGAGACAGAGGAATACCCAGCAGGTAAAGGAACAGGAGACATGCCCACCAAACCAAACAAAAGAGGAAGAGATAGGGAATCTACCTGAGAAAGAATTCCGAATACTGATAGTGAAAATGATCCAAAATCTTGAAATCAAAATGGAATCACAGATAAACAGCCTGGGGTCAAGGATTGAGAAGATGCAAGAAAGGTTTAACAAGGACCTAGAAGAAATAAAAAAGAGTCAACATAAAATGAATAATGCAATAACTGAGATCAGAAACACTCTGGAGGCTACAAATAGTAGAATATCGGAGGCAGAAGATAGGATTAGTGAAATAGAAGATAGAATGGTAGAAATAAATGAATCAGCGAGGGAAAAAGAAAGACGAATTAAAAGAAATGAGGACAACCTCAGAGACCTCCAAGACAATATGAAACGATCCAACATTCGAATTATAGGAGTCCCAGAAGAAGAAGACAAAAAGAAAGACCATGAGAAAATACTGGAGGAGATAATAGTTGAAAACTTCCCTAAAATGGGGAGGGAAATAATCACCCAAGTCCAAGAAACCCAGAGAGTGCCAAACAGGATAAACCCAAGGCGAAACACCCCAAGACATATTTTAATCAAACTAACAAAGATCAAACACAAAGAACAAATATTAAAAGCAGCAAGGGAAAAACAACAAATAACACACAAGGGGATCCCCATAAGAATAACTGCAGACCTTTCAATAGAAACTCTTCAGGCCAGGAGGGAATGGCAAGACATACTTAAAGTGATGAAAGATAATAACCTTCAGCCAAGACTACTGTACCCAGCAAGGATCTCATTCAAATATGAAGGAGAAATCAAAAGCTTTCCAGACAAGCAAAAGCTGAGAGAATTCAGCACCACCAAACCAGCTCTCCAACAAATACTAAAGGATAGACTTTAGACAGGAAACACAAAAAGGGCGTATAAACCCGAACCCAAAACAATAAAGTAAATGGCAACAGGAGCATACTTATCAATAATTACCTTAAATGTAAATGGGTTGAATGCCCCAACCAAAAGGCAAAGACTGGCTGAATGGATACAAAAACAGGATCCCTATATATGCTGCCTACAAGAGACCCACCTCAAAACAACGGACACATACAGACTGAAAGTGAAGGGCTGGAAAAAGATATTCCATGCAAATAAAGACCAAAAGAAAGCAGGAGTAGCAATACTCATATCCGATAAAATAGACTTTAAAACAAAGGCTGTGAAAAGGGACAAAGAAGGCCACTACATAATGATTACAGGATCAATCCAAGAAGAAGATATAACAATTATAAATATATATGCACCCAACATAGGAGCACCGCAATATGTAAGACAACTGCTAACAAGCATGAAAGGGGAAATTAATAATAACACAATAATAGTGGGAGACTTTAATACCCCACTCACACCTATGGACAGATCAACTAAACAGAAAATTAACAAAGAAACGCAAACGTTAAACGATACAATAGACCAGTTAGACCTAATTGATATCTATAGGACATTTCACCCCAAAACAATGAATTTCACCTTTTACTCAAGTGCACACGGAACCTTTTCCAGGATAGATCACATTCTGGGTCATAAATCTAACCTTGATAAATTCAAAAAAATCGAAATTATTCCAAGCATCTTCTCTGACCATAATGCACTAAGGTTAGATCTCAATTATAGGAGAAAAACTATTAAAAATTCCAACATTTGGAGGCTGAACAACACCCTTCTGAATAATCAACAAATCACAGAAGAAATCAAAAAAGAAATCAAAATATGCATCGAAACGAATGAAAATGAAAACACAACTACACAGAACCTTTGGGACACTATAAAAGCAGTCCTAAGAGGAAAGTTCATAGCAATACAGGCATACCTCAAGAAACAAGAAAAAAGTCAAATAAATAACCTAACTCTACACCTAAAGCAACTAGAAAAGGAAGAAATAGAGAACCCCAGAGTTAGTAGAAGGAAAGAAATCTTAAAAATTAGGGCAGAAATAAATGCAAAAGAAACAAAAGAGACCATAGCAAAAATCAACAAAGCAAAAAGCTGGTTCTTTGAAAGGATAAATAAAATTGACAAACCATTAGCCAGACTCATCAAGAAACAAAGAGAAAAAAATCAAATCAACAAAATTAGAAATGAAAATGGAGAGATCACGACAGACAACTCAGAAATACAAAGAATCATAAGAGACTACTATCAGCAACTATATGCCAATAAAATGGACAACTTGGAAGAGATGGACAAATTTTTAGAAAAGTACAACTTTCCAAAACTCAACCAGGAAGAAATAGAAAATCTTAACAGACCCATCACAAGCATGGAAATTGAAACTGTAATCAGAAATCTTCCAGCAAACAAAAGCCCAGGTCCAGACGGCTTCACAGCTGAATTCTACCAAAAATTTCGAGAAGAGCTAACACCTATCTTACTGAAACTATTCCAGAAAATTGCAGAGGAAGGTAAACTTCCAAACTCATTCTATGAGGCCACCATCACCCTAATACCAAAACCTGACAAAGACACCACAAAAAAAGAAAACTACAGGCCAATATCACTGATGAACATAGATGCAAAAATCCTCAACAAAATCCTAGCAATCAGAATCCAGCAACACATTAAAAAGATCATACACCATGACCAAGTGGGCTTTATCCCAGGGATGCAAGGATTCTTCAATATCCGCAAGTCAATCAATGTAATTCATCACATTAACAAACTGAGAAATAAAAATCATATGATTATCTCAATAGATGCAGAAAAAGCCTTTGACAAAATT
Organism: Litocranius walleri; assembly: GCA_006410535.1. NCBI lineage: Eukaryota > Metazoa > Chordata > Mammalia > Artiodactyla > Bovidae > Litocranius > Litocranius walleri. The sequence goes on along the minus strand of SJYG01001119.1, from coordinate 383,562 downwards.
CAACATCCATTTATGATAAAAACTCTCCAGAAAGCAGGAATAGAAGGAACATACCTCAACATAATAAAAGCTATATATGACAAACCCACAGCTAACATTATCCTCAATGGTGAAAAATTGAAACCATTTCCCCTAAAGTCAGGAACAAGACAAGGGTGTCCACTTTCACCACTACTCTTCAACATCGTACTGGAAGTTTTGGCCACAGCGATCAGAGCAGAAAAAGAAATACAAGGAATCCAAATTGGAAAAGAAGAAGTAAAACTCTCACTGTTTGCAGATGACATGATCCTCTACATAGAAAATCCTAAAGACTCGACCAGAAAACTACTAGAGCTAATCAATGAATATAGTAAAGTTGCAGGATATAAAATCAACACTCAGAAATCCCTTGCATTCCTATACACTAATAATGAGAAAGTAGAAAAAGAAGTTAAGGAAACAATTCCATTCACCATTGCAACGAAAAGAATAAAATACTTAGGAATATTCCTACCTAAAGAAACTAAAGACCTATATATCGAAAACTATAAAACACTGATGAAAGAAATCAAAGAGGACACTAATAGATGGAGAAATATACCATGCTCATGGGTTGGAAGAGTCAATATCGTGAAAATGAGTATACTACCTAAAGCAATCTACAGATTCAATGCAATTCCCATCAAGCTACCAGCAGTATTTTTCACAGAACTAGATCAAATAATCTCAAGATTTGTATGGAAATACAAAAAACCTCGAATAGCCAAAGCAATCTTGAGAAAGAAGAATGGAACTGGAGGAATCAACTTGCCTGACTTCAGGCTCTACTACAGAGCCACAGTCATTAAGACAGTATGGTACTGGCACAAAGACAGAAATATAGATCAATGGAACAAAATAGAAAGCCCAGAGATAAATCCACACACCTATGGACACCTTATCTTCGACAAAGGAGGCAAGAATATACAATGGAGTAAAGACAGTCTCTTTAACAGGTGGTGCTGGGAAAACTGGTCAACCACTTGTAAAAGAATGAAACTAGACCTCTTTCTAACACCATACACAAAAATAAACTCAAAATGGATTAAAGATCTAAATGTAAGACCAGAAACTATAAAACTCCTAGAGGAGAACATAGGCAAAACACTCTCCGACATAACTCACAGCAGGATCCTCTATGATCCACCTCCCAGTATACTGGAAATAAAAGCAAAAATAAACAAATGGGATCTAATTAAAATTAAAAGCTTCTGCACAACAAAGGAAACTATAAGCAAGGTGAAAAGACAGCCTTCTGAATGGGAGAAAACAATAGCAAATGAAACAACTGACAAACAACTAATCTCAAAGATATACAAGCAACTTATGCAGCTCAACTCCAGAAAAATAAACGATCCAATCAAAAAATGGGCCAAAGAACTAAATAGGCACTTCTCCAAAGAAGACATACGGATGGCTAACAAACACATGAAAAGATGTTCAACATCACTCATTATCAGAGAAATGCAAATCAAGACCACAATGAGGTACCATTTCACACCAGTCAGAATGGCTGCGATCCAAAAGTCTACAAGCAATAAATGCTGGAGAGGATGTGGAGAAAAGGGAACCCTCTTACACTGCTGGTGGGAATGCAAACTAGTACAGCCACTTTGGAAAACAGTGTGGAGATTCCTTAAAAAATTGCAAATAGAACTGCCTTATGACCCAGCAATCCCACTGCTGGGCATACACACCGAGGAAACCAGAATTGAAAGAGACACATGTACCCCAATGTTCATCGCAGCACTGTTCATAATAGCCAGGACATGGAAGCAACCTAGATGTCCATCAACAGATGAATGGATAAGAAAGCTGTGGTACATATACACAATGGAGTACTACTCAGCCCTTAAAAAGAATAAATTTGACTCAGTTCTAATGAGATGGATGAAATTGGAACCGATTATACAGAGTGAAGTAAGCCAGAAAGAAAAACACCAATACAGTATACTGACACATATATATGGAATTTAGAAGATAGTAATGATGAACCTATATATGAGACAACAAAAGAGACACAGAGTTATAGAACGGACTTTTGCACTCTGGGGGAGAGGGAAAGGGTGGGATGGTTTGGGAGAATGGCATTGAAACGTATACTATCTTGTAAGAAACGAAGCGCCAGTCTATGTTCAATGCAGGATGCAGGATGCATGGGGCTGGTGCACAGGATGATTCAGGTAGATGGTGTGGGGTGGGGGGTGGGAGGTGGGAGGGGCTTCAGCATTGGGAGATTGTGTTCACCTGTGGCTAATACATGTCAATGTATGGCAGAACAAATACAGTATTGTAATTAAAAAAATAAATAAATTAATTAAAAAAAAAAAAAGAAAATGTGAGACCCTGATGGGTGGGGACCCCATGTGCTTTATTCACTCTGTGGTTTCATCACTATGGGCCTTAATATAAAAATAAATTTTTAGAAAATGGAATTTATAAATAAAAAGACTAGCATGGGGGATAAAACCAGGTTAAATACACCCGACTGAAAACAACTTGAAAAAAAAAATTGAATGAAATAGCAAGATGAATACCTGAAGGGAAAATATAAAATAACAATAATCACATTAACACAAGCTTTAAATATAAATTAAATAGAAAAAAACGTAACAAAGAATTTGAAATATAACTGTAAAATTGTGTGAGAAGCAGTAACTAACATTTTAATTTTAACCCAAATAAACATATATGGGCTTAACTTGATTATGAGGAAGATGTTATCTTCAGTTGAAAGCAAAAGCATATATTCCACAAGATGTCAGCAAATGATGGAAATTTTAAAAATAGATCTAACCACTAAAGGCAAAAGTTTGTGTTACTGCTAAAACATATGAAATAAGATGTCAATTCATAATAAAAGGTGATGTATTACTGCTACAGATGAGGAGAACATTCTATGTTTAAAATGCAATGGGAGGGAGAACAAAATATAACCAAATAGTAGATCTGACCACACCCATAAAAACTCTCACACACCCCAACAAATCCATTAAACAAAAATAAACACATATAAAAATTAAATGTCAAATAGCAAATTTCTTTGAAAAATTATAATTTTTTGTTTGTGGCTAATACATGTCAATGTATGGCAAAACAAATAAGGTATTGTAATTTAAAAAATAAATAAATTAATTAAAAAAATAAGAATAAAGAGAAATTGGGATATAAAATTCAGAGATGCAAGGGGAAGTGGTTGCAGCTTAGAGAAGTTTGGGGTGAAATGGTGTCATAGAAATGATGCTCAACATCACTCATTATCAGAGAAATGCAAATCAAGACCACAATGAGGTACCATTTCACACCAGTCATAATGGCTGCGATCCAAAAGTCTACAAGCAATAAATGCTGGAGAGGATGTGGAGAAAAGGGAACCCTCTTACACTGTTGGTGGGAATGCAAACTAGTACAGCCACTATGGAGAACAGTGTGGAGATTCCTTTAAAAACTGGAAATAGAATTGCCATACGACCCAGAAATTCCACTGCTGGGCATACACACTGAGGAAACCAGAATTGAAAGAGACACATGTACCCCAATGTTCATCGCAGCACTGTGTATAATAGCCAAGACATGGAAGCAACTTAGATGTCTATTAGCAGACACATGGATAAGAAAGCTGCGGTACATATATACAATGGAGTATTACTCAGGCATTAAAAAAGAATACATTTGAATCAGTTCTAATGAGGTGGATGAAACAGGAGCCTATTATACAGAGTGAAGTAAGCCAGAAAGAAAAACACCAATACAGTATACTAACGCATATATATGGAATCTAGAAAGATGGTAACAATAACCTTGTATGTGAGATAGCAAAAGAGACACAGATGTATAGAACAGTCTTTTGGACTCTGTGGGAGAGGGGAAGGTGGGATGATTTGGGAGAATGGTATTGAAACACGTATAATATCATATGTGAAACAAATCGCTGGTCCAGGTTTGATGCATGATACCGGATGATTGGGGCTGGTGCACTGGGATGGCACAGGGAGGGAGGTGGGAGGGGAGTGCAGCATGGGGAAAACGTGTACACCCGTGGCGGATTCATGTTGATGTTGGCAAAACCAATACAATATTATAAAGTAATTAACCTCCAATTAAAATAAATAAATTTTAAAAAAGAAAAAAAAAAAAAGAAAATCTCAATGGAGTTACTTTTTAATGGAGTCACAGTTATACGAAATAGACTGGAAAAACAGAGTGCTATTCAATATCAGAACTGCGTAGAATGAGAAGCAATATGTTCTTTTAATTTCCTCAGTTCTCTTCACTTGGATTATTATATCACTTTGTTGCTGCATAACAAGTTGTCCTAAGAGCAAATGAATAATAATGCACTTATTATCACATAGGACAATATGATGGAGTGATGTTCTGAGACAGCTTATCTCTTCTTCATGGGTCTACTCTCAGGCTCTATTTCGTGTTTTAAAGGCTCCTCCATGATGCTGTGTGTGGTTGTAGTGCTCTTCTCTCTTGAGCCTCTTTATGCCAATTTCTTCCTTTTATATATGTAGTAGTTGAGTCACTCAGTCATGTCTGACTCTTTGCAACCCCATGGACTGCAGCATGCAGGCTTCCCTATCCTTAATTAGATCCTGAAGTTTGCTCAAAGTCATGCCCGTTGAGCTGTTTATGCCATCCAACCATCTCATCCTCTGTTGCCCCCTACTCTTCCTGCCTTCAGTCTTTCCCAGCATCAGGGTCTTTACCAAAGAGTTGGCTCTTTACATCAGGTGGCCAAAGTATTGGCAATTCAGCTTCAGCATCTGTCCTTCCAATGAACACCCAGGGTTGATTTTCTTTAGGATTGACTGGTTTGATCTCCTTGCAGTCCAAGTGACTCAAGAGTTTTCCCCAGCACCAGTTTGAAAGTGTCAATTCTTTGGCATTCTTTATGGTTCAGCTTTCTTTGTGGTTCACCTTTCCTTATGGTTCACTCTCACATCCATCCATGGATAATGGAAAAACCATAGCTTTGACTATATGGACCTTTGTAGGTTAGTCTTTAAAGAAAATTGGTTTATCAAATGTAACTGCTTTATTTTAATTTGGCTGTTCTTATATCCATACAGGACACCTTGTTTTCTTCCTTGGTAGAAGAGATATCTCCCAGTTTTAGGTGTGAATCAACTACATGGGATTTGTTTACTACCTTGAATCATGCAAAACCAGAGGTTTTAAATTCTAACTACTTCACTGAAGTATAATTACATACATTGCACTGCAAGTTTTAAACTATACAATTTGTTAAATTTCAAAAATTAGCAGTACACACTACATGGTTCATTTTTTTAGAGTTCAAAATGTGCACAAGCTTAATAGTAAACCTTAATTCAGGTGCATGCTGTAAGGAATAAATGAATGTTCAATATATATATTGATTTATTTTAATGAGTCCAAAGAGAGTGTTCAAGAATAGTGTGTGAATGTATGTATGTGTGTGCATTTGTACATATCATTCTTTTAACTAAACACACTCACACATATGCATATATACATAGAATCATTCATCATCTCATCTACTCTACCACATTGAAAGGAAACCTGAGAGAGAGATTAAAGGGTATGACATTTGAATAAACATAACTTAGAAGAATATTTGAATAAAGGATTACTTTTTTACTACCTTAAATTCCCAAAGCCTTTGAAGTCAGAACCACATTTACATTATATAACAAGAAATTCTCTATACCAGGTAATGATATTGAATACCTCCAAATTAACTCTAATTTCTTTTATTGAAAAGGGATTTCAATATAGAATGACATGCCAAGGGTGAATGATTTGAGAAGCTTAAACTCATTTCCTAGAAACAATATTTTCTTGGTTAAGTGTCTGTATTAGATGCTGCCTGCTGCTGTAAGAAATTAACAGACTGTGACAGTCTATCTTAAACCTCTAGAGGTCAGAAGCCTAAAATAGGTTTTTAATGGGCTTAAATCAAGACATCTGGAGGGTTTGGATCTGTTAAGATGCTCCAGGTGAGAACGAATTCCTTCTTCTATTCCAGTTTCCAGGGGACATCTTCATATATTGGCTTATGATCCTTCCTCCATCTGCAGTGCCAACAGCAGAGCATCTTTAAATCTCTGACCCCAATTTTTCCTCTGTCTTCCACATTTAGAGGATCATTGTATTTACATCCCTGATAGCTCAGTTGGCAAAGGACCTGCCTGCAATGTAGGAGACCTGGGTATGATCCCTGGGTTAGGAAGATCCCCTGGAGAAGGGAAAGGCTACTTACTCCAGAATTCTGGCCTAGGAAATTGGTCACAAAGAGTCAGACAAGACTGAGCTACATTCATTTTCAAGGTGGATTATCCGGGATAATCTTATCTTAAATATATGACTAGTAATTTTATCCCATCTACTGTCTCAATTACCTTGTTATGTAACAAATATATTCCAAAGTTCTTTGGTTTAGGATATGAAATCTTTTGGAATCCCTTATGCTGCCTACCCTAAAATCTTCTTTTTTCCCATTAAAAAAATATTATTTGGCCATGGCATGTCTTAGTTGAGGCACACAGGATCTTTTTTTAAGATATGGCATGAGAACTCTAAGTAGCATATGGGATCTAGTTCCCCAACTAGGGATTGATTCCTGGCTCCATATGTCGGGTTAGCCACTGGGCCACCAGGGAGGACCTAAAGTCTTTTTAATATATATTTTATTTGATGTTACTCAAGAGCTATAATATTTTAGAGATCTGGACACAATTATTATCACTTATGAAGTGAGTGAAAATGATTCTTTCAAAATTCATACATAAAAGACCCTTCATGGAGAAGACTAAAGCTATGTGTACTTGACTAACACAGAACCACTGCGATGATATCCAAACTGGTCCACAGAACAAGACCTGCAGCTTCAACACATAAGATTTTGCTGCAAAGGCAGTCCCTGGGCCCTCTAGAGACCTGATGAGTCACTAGTGCATTTGAACCATAAACCTTGGTGATTTGTGTGCACAAAGAACCTATAGAAGTTCTGGTCTAAAGATAGATTTCCTTACTTTTTTACTTCCCTGGTGACTCAGATGGTATGGAATCTGCCCGCAACGCAGGTGACCCTTTGATCCCTGGGTGGAGAAAAATCCCCTGGAGAAGGAAATGGCAATCAACTCCAATATTCTTACCTGGGAAATTCCACCGACAGAGGAGCCTGGCTGGCTACAGTCCATGACATCACAAAGAGTCAGACACAACTGAGCAACTAAACACACACACATTCTCACTGTTGGTATTTGAGGCAGGAAAGGTACAGTGTGCTATCCTGCTGTATACTGGGAATTAGTAGCATCCTTTAGGCATTGTCAAATTCCCCAGGGACAAAATCATCTCTGATTGAGAATCACTGCCCAAAGTTTGAGAACTGAAAGTATCTTGACCAATTCCAACCAAGATTCCATCCCTTACGTGGTTTATACCTTTAATCAGAACATTAAATCTCTCTGAGTACCATTTCTGCAGTGTTGAATGGAGTTCTTATACATTCTAACTCATAGAACACACAGTTGTCAAGATTAAACTTGACAGTCCATGTAATGTTCTAAACTAGTGTTATAGAACAACATCTAAATATATCTTTTATAATTTTAATGTTATATAATGAGGGGCAAATGACAGATGTTACTATCAGTAGGAAATCCTTATTGCCTTTGTAAAACTTTCTTGAAACCAAAGATTTTAATATCCAAATTTTACATTAAAGAAGTGGAGTTAGCCCTCATTTTGAAGAGAAAAATTAATTCTCAGATATTTCAGGGGTTGTATTGCAACTGCTAATCAAAGCAATCAAGACCCTAAGGACCTAGTCAAGACATATGCCCATATGAGAAAATTTGAACTCAGGGATGTAATGAGGTTCTGGGAGGCTTAGCCTTTTGGAAGCAGAAGAGTTAAACGAGAAGAATTGATGAAAATTGAATTCACCTAACTTATAATGCAGTCTCCTAGGAACAGAGAATCGGCAGGAAAAAATTCCATTCTGTGCAGACCAATATCTCCCAGGAAAATCATGTATATAGAGGTTGGAGTGACGAGAGGAAACATGCCTAATGAGCTGACACAGGAAGCTATAAATGTCTCCTCTGCTGCAGCCCCTCAGCCCGTGCCACTGTGGTTGGATGGCACATGGTCTTTGCTTATGCAGTCCTAAATCTGGCCGAGAGACCAATGCTCTTGTCTTGTTTAGGGCCAAACTTTGGTCTCCATCACCAATTATTTAGGGGGTGGGGGATTTTGATCTTGGCAGGGAAAACTTCCATGCAGAGTTTCCAAGCAGGTGAGCCTGAGAGCTCCACAGGTGCTTCAGGAGAGGATCAGAGAGGAGGGAAGCCAGGGATGTGTACCTGAGGTCACCTGAGGACCAATCTCGCATAGCCCAGAGGCCAGAGACCATTGTGGCTGTTTGCTGGCTTTCCAAGTAAACATTGTGCCTGGAAACATGAGTGTAGCTTTTAACAATTAAATCATGCTAGTGGAAGCCCAATAGAAGAAGGAATGGGAGGCCTAAACTGCTACCAGTGAAAGTAGAACACGAGCCCAGGAATCTTGTTGATTAACAGGAGTGGACAAATAGGGAATTACT
>SJYG01001119.1:342734-354061 GCA_006410535.1 Litocranius walleri | reverse complement strand
GCAGCACAGTTCATAATAGCCAGGACATGGAAGCAACCTAGATGTCCATCAACAGATGAATGGATAAGAAAGCTGTGGTACATATACACAATGGAGTACTACTCAGCCCTTAAAAAGAATAAATTTGACTCAGTTCTAATGAGATGGATGAAATTGGAACCGATTATACAGAGTGAAGTAAGCCAGAAAGAAAAACACCAATACAGTATACTGACACATATATATGGAATTTAGAAGATAGTAATGATGACCCTATATGTGAGACAACAAAAGAGACACAGAGGTATAGAACGGACTTTTGGACTCTGGGGGAGAGGGAAAGGGTGAGATGGTTTGGGAGAAAGGCATTGAAACGTATACTATCCTGTAAGAAACAAAGCGCCAGTCTATGTTCAATGCAGGATGCAGGATGCATGGGTCTGGTGCACAGGATGATTCATGTAGATGGTGTGGGGTGGGAGGTGGGAGGGGGCTTCGGCATTGGGAGATTGTGTTCACCTGTGGCTAATACATGTTAATGTATGGCAAAACAAATACAGTATTTTAATTTAAAAAAATAAATTAATTAATTTTAAAAAAAAAGGCCTACTCCAAGACAGACATATTAAAGCTGTCGAAAGTCAATGACAAAGAAAGAATATTAAATGTAACCTACAATGGTACCTTTACTAGGGTATCAGCAGATTTCATGGGAGAAACTCCACAGAATGAGAGAGAATGGAATGACTTTCTCAAAATATTGAAAGATAATAAATGTCAGCCAAGAATACTCTATTCAGCAAGGTTAAACTTCAGATGTGTGTGTGTGTGTGTGTGTGTGTGTGTGTGTGTGTGTGTGTGTGATCAGCTGTTGTCTGACTCTTTACAACCCCACAGACTGGACTGTAGCCCACCAGACTCATCTGTCCTTAGGATGCTCCAGGCAAGAATACTGGAGTGGGTTGCCATTTCCTCCTCCAGGGTATCTTCTGGACCCAGGGTTAGAACCCTTGTCTCCTGAATCTTCTGTATTGCAAGCAGATTCTTTATTCCTGAGCTTTTGGGGAAGCCTCTATCTTTCAGATAGGAAAGCGAAATAAAGGCTTTTGCAGACGAACTAAAGCTGAGAGTTTAGCATCACTAAAATGCCTTATAAGAAAGCTGAAATGTTCTCTTTTACCTTGAATGAAAAGGCACAATGACACAAAACTATGCCTAAGGTGAGAGAATCAGAAAAATTGCAACTCATATCAAAATGAGTTGTTTAAAATTACCATGTAAGTTTTAGAGGGAAAAAGCATTAAAACAACTATAACTCCTTCAGTTTGGTAATTGAGTCACAATGTGGAAAGGAATATTTTCCAGTACCACTTGGTACAAAAGAATGAAATGGATCTGCACTACTATGCTAGTATCCAAAAATAAACTCAATACAAATTAAAAACTTAGATTTGAGACCTTAAACATTGAAAACCATAGAACAAAACATAGGCTGTACCTCTTTGCCATCAAAATTATAAATACATTTGTGGATGCATCTCTTTAGTCAATGAAATAGTAAAAGCAAGCAAAGGGAATTACATCAGACTAAAAAGTTTTGAAAAAGTGAAGGAAACCACTAACAAAATTAAAAGGCAACCTTCTCATGGGGAAATGTATTTGCAAATTATATTCCCAAAGAAGATTTTTTTTTTAATCAAAAAATACAAAGAATTCAATCAACTCAATACAAAAAAGCAACCATATTAAAACAATGAGCAGGGGATCCTCAATGGACAGTTTTCCAAGGAAGGCATCAGATTCGCCAACAGGTAAGTGAAAAGAGACCCAACATCATTAATCACCAAAGGAATGGACACCAAAGCCACTATTTAAACAAGAGATATACTTCCCATGGTTAGAATGTTGCACTGTGTTTAGTTGCTCACTTGTGTCCAATTCTTTGCAACCCTTTGGGACTGTGTAGCTCACCAGGCTTCTCTTTCCATGGGATTTTCCAGGCAAGAATACTGGAAATTGCCATTTCTTCCTCCAGGGATGGATAGAATGGCTACTATCAAAGAGAAAAAACATAAACACATGTTGGTGAGGACCACATTGGACCAGGAAAGGATACCCAAGTTTCACAATTTCTTCTCAAACCTGTGTATCTCCTCTCTGTATCTCTTATAAACACATTTGTCATTGGATTTTGGGTCCACCTGTATAATCTAAGTTGATCTCACTATAAGTCTCAACTATATCTGTAAGAGATTTTTTTCCCACCAAATAAGGTCACATTCACAGGTACGAGGTGTTAGGATGTAGACATATCTTGGTGAGGGCCCACTATTCAATCCACTATGCTGTGTTCAGTAAAAACTTTTTACTGAAACAGGCTGTGGCTACAATTGTTCTGTGATAACAGTGTTCTGAATCTTGATTTAGAGTGGAGATCCAGACAAAGGGAGTAAGTAAATCAGAGACAAAACTGCAAACTAGAAAGAATATAAAAATATAGCTCCTACACTGTTAATGGGTTTCACGTGTGTGTATGTGTGTGTGTGTGTGTGTGTGTGCGCACGTGCATGTGTGTGCTCAGTTGTGTTCAGCTGTTTGTGACTTCATGAACTGTAGCCCACCAGTCTCCTCTGTCCATGGAATTTTCCAGAAAAGAATATTAGAATGGGTTGTGTTGACTAAAAATTACAGTCACAACCTGAAAGTAGAGAGTTACTTTATTTGGTGGGACTGTCCCCAGCCTTGGAGACAGCATCTCAGTAGCTCTGAGAAAACTGCTCCCAGGAGAAAGGAGGAGTCAGGCTATACACCTTTGCAACAAAGGGAGCAGACAGGCTGAACACCAAAGTCAGATATCAAATTAAGGAGTTTAGCATTCACTGTATGGGAAGATGTAAACCTCTGGACTCACTGAATTCATTCCTTCCATATGCACCTTGGCTATCTTGGGCCAAACCTTGTTTCCTTGTTCTTCTTAAGGATGGGCAGATGTGGAAAATGGCTGCTTCTTGCATTCCCCCACTGGGGGTGTGGTAGCTTCTACTGGATTGCAGTTTTAGGAGTCCCTCCCCCCATTCAACATTTGGAGGCCAGAGATAGCTGATGGCTGTGACATTTCTTGTTTATTGATATGGCAGGTGATGTTTTCATTTTACAGTTGTTATTTGCTACTCCCAGGAGTCTTTCTGGCCCAATGATGGAACTCAAGTCTCTTGCATCTCCTGCACTGACAGGCGGGTTCTTTACCACTGAGCCATCTGTTCCCAAACAGCTGCTCCCTGTGTCAGTATGTGACAGCAGGCAGGTGGCTAAGGATGAACAGAGAAATTGAGGCAGGGCCAGGTGGCAGGAAATCCCATGTCACATAAACAGCGAGGACAATAGGCAGACAAGGGAAAGCAAGAACCTTCAGGTGGACAGAAAGCCACATGTTTTGGGTGATAACGGTTCTGTAACAAACTAGAGGGGTGGTATGGGGTGGGAGATGGGAGGGAATTTCAAGAGGAGGGATATATATATATATATATATATATATATACACACTTATGGCTGATTCATGTTGATGTTTGGCAGAAAACAACAAAATTCTGTAAAGAAATTATCCTTCAATTAAAAAGCAAATGTTTGGAAAAAATGATATATTCTGAACTGTGGTGCTGGAGAAGATTCTCGAGAGTCCATTAGATAGTAAGGAGATAAAACCAATCAATCCTAAAGGAAATCAACCCTGAATATACATTGGAAGGATGCTGGAGCTGAAAATTCAATACTTTGGCAAGCTGATGAGAAGAACTGACTCATTGGAAAAGACCCTGATGCTAGGAAAGACTGAGGGCAGGAGAAGGGGGCAGCAGAGGATGAGATGGTTATATAGCATCACTGACTGGATAGACATGAATTTGAGCAATCTCCAGTGATAATGAAGGACGGAGGATCTTGGCGGGCTGCAGTCCATGGGATCACAAAGATTTGGGCACAATTCAGTGGCTGAACAGCAACAATTCTGTGGGTGATTTTAAATATATATCTAAATATGTCATGTAAGAAATCTTTTTAAAGAGGAGTAAATAGCTGCTCTAAATTATAGTTAAATCTCCTGATTTGTCAAACATCACATGAAGCCAAAGATTATATATGGTTTTGTAGCAAACAATACAACTTTTGTTGAAGAGGGATTACCAATATTCTGGATTATCAGGAGCTATTGATCCTTGTGCTAGGTAGTTAGAATAGGACACAGGAGTCCAGAATTGTGGTGGCTAAAAGACAGGAAGGGAAAAGCCTGTGAAAATAGAACAAAGGAAGTTCTGAGGACCAGAGTGAGGACCTCAGGTAGAACAAATAGTGCTCCTGGCTAGCCCAATTTACATTGGACAGGCTCAGGTGGAAAAAAAAGACACATAAAAAGAGGAGCCAAAGAGCCAGGGATCTCTCTCCCACGCGCTGGGAGCTCTTCTTTTGTGTCTTTGGGTCAACATGCCTTTATGCCTTGAGGATGGATTTTCCTGCTATTTTCTAAATTATATGGAGCTGTAGCATGGAGTTGTAACACTGATTTGTCTAAGAGCTATAACATGGTCTGTTTGAAACCTGAGAGCTATAACATGGTCTGTCCAAGACCTGAGAGCTGTGATACGCCAAGGGCTTTAATGTCCATCACTCCAAATCTTTGTAGTGACAAGACAGAACTGAGGAGTCTGATACTTGGAACTAGACAATAATTTAGAAGTCCATGGAAACTAGTCAAAATGAGTTCCTCCTTTTCAGATTAGAAAATTCTAACTGAATGTTAGGATGAAGTGCAAGGAAGTTAGACCTCTGGGAGGCTAGAGAATTCATAAGAAGTAATACAAACTAGACAGAGGATGAGATGGCTGGATGGCATCACTGACTTGATGGATATGAGTCTGCGTGAACTCCGGGAGTTGGTGATGGACAGGGAGGTCTGACATGCTGTGATTCATGGGGTCGCAAAGAGTCAGATACGACTGAGCGACTGAACTGAATACAAACTAGATTCAACTGAAATCCAACCTCGTCTCCTGAGAACAGAGTTTCAGCAGGAAAATTTTTTCCTGTTTCTGGTGTCCCACAGGGAAGTGGTGTGTTCTGAGATCAGAGTAACAAAGGAAAGAGTGCCTAATGAGCAGACATAAGGAGCTGTAAATATCTCCTCTGTTACCGTCACTGTAGATGTAGAACCTTGAGCTGCGCAGGACATGGTTGATGCTTTTGGAATAAAAATTCTGGCTGAGGTACCTTCCTGGCAACAGAACTTCAGTTTTCATCATCAAACATACAGGGAGGAATTTGTATATCCACACAGATTTTCCTCTCATAGACCCCATCTAGGTGAGTCTATAGTTTAATAGGTAATTCAAGAAAGATTCAGAGAGAATGGAGGTGGACAACTTTTATTTTAATTTTTAATTTTTTCACTTAGATTTATTTATTTTAATTGGAGGCTAATTACTTTACAATATTGTATTGGTTTTGCCATACACCAACATGAGTCCGCCATGGGTATACACATGTTCCCCATCCTGAATCCCCCTCCCACCTCCTTCCTCGTATCATCCCTCTGGGTCATCCCAGTGCACCAGCCCCAAGCATCCTGTATCCTGCATTGAACCTGGACTGGCGATTCGTTTCTTATATGATATTTGAAATCACTTGAGAGCCTAATAAGTCTAGTACAGACTCAAGATATTTGCCGTGCTTGTTTGGTAGGTTGGCTAATTAATTTATAGTTCATTTTTTAATATGTTAAAAAGAGAAATGTCTGATGGACTCAGAAACATGCGTCCTTGTTGATGATTAAGTGATGGAAATGGAAGTCCAGTTGAATGAGAGTGAGGAAGGAAGTGGGAGCATAAAGTGGTTCCAGTAAAATTAGAGGATATTAAAGGAGTTTCCTAGATAACGGGAGTAAGAAAAGTAGATTTAGAGGCATGTGCAGTAAACTAAAGACATTTTTTAAAGATGTGATGTATTAAAGCATGTTCTGCATTAGTTAGAAAGATATATTCCCTTGGAGGTAGATACTATTTTGCAACAGAGACATACATTTCACAGCACATTCTCTCATGTTGGATATTTGCATGAAAAAATATGGATTTAATATGAAAACATGTATGCTACTGAGCTTTAATTTGTAAGACTTTTTTAGGAATAAGTGGGAAAGCAATGGAGAAATTTGTGAGACAGAAGAAAAAAAATCAGTTAAATCTCATCACCAATGATAATCATTCACTTAATAACATGAAAGAACTATGCTAAGCTTTTTACATATATTTGCCTACTGATGTAAAAGGATGGACATCACTATTCCCACTGAGTAAGGATATTAATGTTTATAATGGATCTATAGTCTCTCTTAAGTTCATACAGCTAACGTGTGTTAGACCTGCAGTTCAGATGCTGGCTTTCTGATTCAGTTTTTTTGTATTGAAGATCATGTAGAAAAGTCTTTCCTGAAGAAAGGAATGGCACCCTTCTCCAGTACTCTTGTCTGGAGAATTCCATGGGCAGAGGAGCTAGGTGGGCTACAGTCCTTTTACCAATTATGTTTTAAATCTTAATTTATTGTTGAACTTTGTAAATTTCGTTGCTAATATTTCTAACATAACAATGGTTTCTAATAATTTTTAATCATTTTCAAACAATAATCAATTGTTGTTAGTTTTCTAGTGCAATGTTCCCCCAGTAGGGTGTTTCTTTTTCCTCCTTTGACTGCCATTTTAACAGAAAAAGAATAAAAGCTTTTACATTATAAAGCACTATAAAAATGTTTTGACAGCATAAAGATAACGACTCATTTTTCTTTTGATAAATTGCTGTAGGCTGCTTCATTAGGCATTCTGGGCATCAAGGGGATAAAACTGGGGTTGGAATGCTGCCGCTACTAAGGAAGCTTTGTCATCACAGTCTCTCAGGGACCAACTGAGCTGATTAGACCTTGATTTGTAGATGAAGGAGTTCAGCATGGGGGTGACCATGGTGTATATAACTGAGGTCATTAGACTTGGCCTAGAAGATGAAATGCCTGCAAAACTGAGGTATACATAATCCAAGATGTGTGCTCTAAATAAGGCAACCAGTAAGAGATAGGACCCATAGGTGATCCTTGTTTTCCTCTCCACATCCTCTCCTTCTTTGTCATATTTTGAACTGCTTTTTAAATTTATCTTTTAACACAAAGCACAAAATGGTCACATTAAAATGAAGCCCCACAGGATGCTCACCAACTACAACTTAGGCACTGTTTCTACATTCTCTAGGGTAAAGATGTTTTGATGTTGACAACTTGCTTTGTATTATTCCTTTCCTAATCACTGTGGCTGGAGTTGAGAACTAGGGAGTGATGGGGCTTCCCTGGTGGCTCAATGGTAAAGAATCTGCTTGCAATGCAGGAGCCTCAGGTTCAATCTCTGAATTAGGAGGATCCCTTGGAGAAGGAAATGCAACCCACTCTAGTATTCTTACCTGGGAAATCCCACGGACAGAGGAGCCTTGGGCTACAGTCCATAGAGTCAGAAAGAGTCAGACAGGACTGAAGCAACTTAGCATGGACACACAGGGAATAATAAGCCCAGTAAGTAACCAAGTGCTCTATTTGTGTGAGAGTGTGTTGTGGGGAATGAGCAGTTCTCTGGGCAGTGGTACTTAAGTTTATCTACTCCAAAATGTGACCTGTAAAAGACAGACAACAGTGTTACCCAGAAGATGAAAATAAGGATCTGTTTGTATCCAAAGGAATCATTTTAAATTTTAAAACAAAATAAAAGTGTGAAAGGAAGAACATGTGCATGAGGCACTCTTTGTGCCTTGCAGTTTTGGCAGCAGCAGGGAGGTCATCAGCATCATTTGACGTCATTTCCCTTATTCCCCTTTCTCCTTCCGCTGAACACTTTGGCTTCCTTTGAGCCTTGATTATTTGAAACGAGTCCCACCCTCAGTGACTTCACACTGACTCTTTCCCCAACAGGGCCCTCTCCTCTCCCAGATAACATAATATCTCGCTTTGTCTTCCATCAGGTCTCTGTTCAAATTTCTCCTTGTTTGAGGTCTCCCTGAGCTCCCAGTAAATCATAACACCTCCACTCTATCTTATAAATCGAAGTAGCTAAGTAGTGTCTGACTCTTGTGACCCCATGGTCTTTCGACCCCAGAGGACCCTCCAGGCTCCTCTGTCCATGGGATTCTCCAGGCAAGAATACTGGAGTGGGTTGCCATTTCCTTCTCCAGGGGATCTTCCTGACCCAGGCATCAAACACATGTCTCCTGCATTGCAGGCCGAATCTTTACCAGTTGAGCTACGAGGGAAGCCCCTGTCTCATACCTGCTTTATTTTTCCATTTACTCTATTTTATAGAGTGAATATTTTCCACAGCATCTTTCACTATAAGACATGGCAATGTGTTTTTGTATTTGTTAATTTATATTTTTATTCACTATTGGACTGTAAGAAGCTTTGTTCTTAGCATCCTATACATTCACCCCAGAAGATAATAAGTATTCAACATCAGTTCCTCAAATGTGTGGAAGAATTTTGCATTTAAACTGGGTAATACATGAGCTGTTGGTCAAAAGCCTGAGTGTGAAATAGGAATTTCTAATTGCAGATGTCACAGAAGATACCTTGAATACTATAGAAACGTGTAATTTACAGTTTTCACTATGTTAATGCCCACATGTGTGAAAATTAATCATGTTCTTTGTTTCCTAATAGTGACCACCAAAACATGATACCAAGCAATAAAACACAAATTTCAGAATTTATTCTTCTGGGATTTTCAGAGGAATCAGCACTGCAGTCCGTCATATTTGTTTTTTTCCTCTCCATGTATCTGATCACTGTGTTTGGAAACCTGCTCATCATCCTGGCTGTCAGCTCAGACCCACACCTCCACACTCCCATGTATTTCTTCCTCTCCAACCTGTCCTTTGTAGACATCTGTTTCATCTCCACCACCATCCCAAAAATGCTGGTGAAAATACAAACACAAAACAAAGTCATTTCTTATGAAGACTGCTTCACTCAGATATATTTTTTCCTACTATTTGTACAGTTGGATGACTTTCTCCTGACTATCATGTCCTATGACCGGTATGTTGCTATCTGTCACCCTCTCCACTACACAGTCATCATGAATGCTCGGCTGTGTGCACTGTTGATTCTGGTGTCCTGGATGATAGGTGCCCTGAATTCCTTGTTACAAACTTTACTGGCCATGCGCCTCTCTTTTTGTACAGTCTTGGAAATCCCCCACTTCTTCTGTGAATTCAAAGAGGTGATCCAACTTGCCTGTTCTGACACCTTTCTAAATAAAACCATGATGTACTTTGCAGTTGGGCTCTTGGGTGGTGGTCCATTCACTGGGATATGTTACTCATACTCTAGGATAGTTTCCTCCATACATAGAATCTCATCAGCTCAGGGGAAGTATAAAGCATTTTCCACCTGTGCATCTCACCTCTCAGTTGTCTCCTTATTTTATTGTACAGTCTTAGGAGTGTACTTTACCCCTGCTGTTACCCAGAATTCACATTCAAGTGTAACAGCCTCGGTGATGTACACTGTGGTCACACCCATGCTGAATCCCTTCATCTACAGTCTGAGGAATAAAGACATAAAGAGGGCTCTGAGAAAATTCTTTAGGATGGCAACTATATTAGAACTAATTGTCTTGAGGCAGAAGAAGTGTTGACTTTTGCAAGATGCAATGCCTTAGAGGCTAAAATTGTGATTTTTCTGATCAGATTGTGAAAAGAGCACATGCTCCTTCAATTTACTGCTTAATATGTCCATTTATTTCATTTCAACTTCTTTATACAAGTTAACTAGCTCTCTTGACTAACCTTTATGCTATTTGCTATCTTTTTTTTCCTTTGTCATTTTTCTACTTCCACGAATTGATTTGCAAACTTAAGTGGAATATATGGAAATTCCCATTTATCTCATGACTCTTCATGCATTCCTTGGGAATAATTTCTTCTGAAGTGAAATGTTTTATATTGAACAATTTATTTTTCAGTTTACTAAAAGAAAAATCATGAGTTGTACTATTTCTCTGGGAAAAAGTACCAACTTGGCAACCGAAGCCATTTCCACAATTTCTTTAGACTGTCAAATATGAAACAACAGTTTATTACTATTTTCTTCATCATTTAGTTGTTCATCACAACCACACCCATGCTGAACCCCTTTATCTGCTTTCTCAGCAAGAAAGACATAGAGTGAACTCTGACGAGATTCAATGGGATGGCAGTCACAAAGCAGTTAATTGCCCTGGGGATGATGAATTGCCCTGATTTCACAAAAAATAGTCCTGCAACCAGAAGTTGTGATTCTTTGTCCATTGTGTAATAAAATTCACTCCTCTTTGTTTCTTGGAATTTCCATCTTATTTTCATTCAAGCTTTCTATACAAATCCAGTGACTCACTTTATTAAGCTTTCTCCTCAGTCAGAAGTTTTGTTTTTTTCTATTTCAAAAAGAAAACTACAGGCCAATAACACTGATGAACATAGATGCAAAAAATCCTTAACACAATTCTAGCAATCAGAATCCAACATCACATTAAAAAGATCATACACCATGACCAAGTGGGCTTTATCCCAGGGATGCAAGGATTCTTCAATATCTGCAAATCAATCAGTGTAATTCACTGCATTAACTAATTGAAAAATAAAAGCCATATGATTATCTCAATAGATGCAGAGAAGGCCTGTGACAAAATTCAACATCCATTTATGATAAAAAAAAAAAAACTCTCCAGAAAGCAGGAATAGAAGGAACATACCTCAACATAATAAAAGCTATATATGACAAATCTATAGCAAACATTATCCTCAATGGTGAAAAATTGAAAGCATTTCCCCTAAAGTCAGGAACAAGACAAGGGTGCTCACTTTCACCACTACTGTTCAACATAGTTCTGGAAGTTTTGGCCACAGCAATAAGGGCAGAAAAAGAAATAAAAGGAATCCAAATTGGAAAAGAAGAAGTAAAACTCTCACTGTTTGCAGATGACATGATCCTCTACATAGAAAATCCTAAAGACTCCACCAGAAAATTACTAGAGCTAATCAATAAATATAGTAAAGTTGCAGGATATAAAATCAATACACAGAAATCCCTTGCATTCCTATACACTAATAATGAGAAAGTAGAAAAAGAAATTAAGGAAACAATTCCATTCACCATTGCAACAAAAAGAATAAAATACTTAGGAATGTATCTATCTAAAGAAACTAAAGAACTATATATGGAAAACAGTAAAACACTGATGAAAGAAATAAAAGAGGACACTAATAGATGGAGAAATATACCATGTTCATGGGTT
>SJYG01001119.1:326129-341877 GCA_006410535.1 Litocranius walleri | reverse complement strand
AAAAAATGGGCCAAAGAACTAAATAGGCATTTCTCCAAAGAAGACATACGGATGGCTAACAAACACATGAAAAGATGTTCAACATCACTCATTATCAGAGAAATGCAAATCAAAACCACACTGAGGTACCATTTCACACCAGTCAGAATGGCTGTGATCCAAAAGTCTACAGTCAATAAATGCTGAAGAGGGTGTGGAGAAAAGAGAACCATCTTACACTGTTGGTGGGAATGCAAACTAGTACAGCCACTATGGAGAACAGTGTGGAGATTCCTTAAAAAAAAAAAAAAAACTGCAAATAGAACTGCCTTATGACCCAGCAACCCCACTGCTGGGCATACACACCGAGGAAACCAGAATTGAAAGAGACACATGTACCCCAATGTTCATTGCAGCATTGTTTATAATAGCCAGGACATGGAAACAACCTACATGTCCATCAGCAGATGAATGAATAAGAAAGCTGTGGTACATATACACAATGGAGTATTACTCAGCCATTAAAAGGAATACATTTGAATCAGTTCTAATGAGATGGATGAACTGGAGCCGATTATACAGAGTGAAGTAAGCCAGAAAGAAAAATACCAATACAGTATACTAACGCATATATATGGAATTTAGAAAGATTGTAATAATGACCCTGTATGCGAGACAGCAAAAGAGACACAGATGTATAGAATGGACTTTTGGATTCTGAGAGAGAAGGAGAAGGTGGGATGATTTGGGAGAATGGCATCGAAACATGTATACTATCACATAAGAAATGAAGTGCCAGCCTATATTCGATACAGGATACAGGATGCTTGGGGCTGGTAAACGGAGATGATCCAGAGAGATGATATGGGGTGGAAGGTGGGAGGGGGATTCAGGACTGGGAGCTCATATACACCCGTGGTGGATTCATGTCAATGTATGGCAAAACCAATATGGTATTGTAAAGTAAAAGAAAGTAAAAATAAATTTTAAAAAAATCTCCAAACTTTGTGTATGAAATTTTTGGACATGTTTTTTTTTTTTTTATGGAGTAACATGAGGAAGAATTTCTTCTTACATGACATATATCATCTCAAGTAATTTTTGCCTTTTCCTGAAAGAATAGTCATGAGATGATTCCTCATATAAAAAAAGTACCAGTGAAATCTAATTCAATGTATATAATTTTATAAGAGGGTTGCTTGAATCATAGATCATGGAACTGTGGATAAGGAGCATCGATTGCAATGTTATAGGCAGATTTTCAACTGCATAGGGTGGCATCGCCCCAGCCCCTGCATTACTCGAGTCAACTCTTTATATATGCATATGTATGTGTATCTAACGATCAAAGGTGACTCACCAGAGAACTTGACTGCCTATCCAGTCATGTGATTCAGGTCACAATTTATGCAGCCAAACATATCTACCAATCTACTGCTTAACTGAGAGGAAACTGCAATGGAGTACTTTTTAACACCATTTTCTGTAATAAAATTCTAAGGCAGGAATGTTGAATACTATCTTTAAATATCAGAATGAATGCATAGAATGAGAAAATTATTATAATCGCCTTTAATTCTGTACAAGTTTATGTTTTACTCAGTTATTGCTGAATAAGCACTCACCCTAATAGTAAAAGTTTGAATGTAATGCCTTTATTATCAAGTGAGATTTACTATTGAATTGTTCTGATCTCTTTTGAGCTCCTCATAAGTCTACATGCACTTGTAATTTTATACGTTACAGCTCTACAAAAGCTCACCCAGGAGGTTGTATGCAGCCATGTGGCAATTCTTTCTTCACTAATATATGATAGTCTACTCCACTTATGTATGTATTTTAATCTCGCAACTTGTGGGAAAAATAGTTTATCATTGGTGATGTCAACATCATGGTGGCAGAAGATGCCCCCTGTGTCTCACCTCTTCAATCTACAACTAGTAAAACATCCATAACTAAACAAAGTTTTTCTACCCAGCATGTCAGGGCACCAGAGATACACACTGTTGTACCATCTTAAGGTGAATGGATTTTTCACCTAGAGGAGATAGAACTGGGAGAACAACAGAGGCAGTGATCCTGGTCTCAGCCCCACAGCTGAGGCAGCTGAGTCCATTGCCCCAGAGGGAACTGGTAGCTTCAGTTGAGGTGGTGCCCATGGCCCTGGCCTCCTGGATGCAGCAGCGTCAAGAGCCACAGAGAGCCAGGTAGTACAGATGGTATAACCCTGAACCTTGGTCACCCTGGATGGGGTAAGGAGCCCACCGTTTTCAGGATTCCCCCAGCAAAGATGATGGCAAAGAAAGAATGTTATAGGCAGCCAGAAAATAGTAACCTGAAAAGGTATCATCATTAAGCTATGTGCAAATTTCTCATCAGGTCAATGAAATACATAATATTGTTATATAAAAGCTGTCAACCAAAATACTTTATCCAGAAAAGTTATCCTTCAGATATGAAAGAAAGATTACCTCATAGATAAAGAAAAACTGTGGAAGTTCAACACCCAGAACTATGTTATAAGCAGTATTGAAATACTCTCTTCTATATAAAATGAAAAAACAAAAGTACCAGAAGACTGAATAAGGTGATAGATAGAATCAAAAAAATGAAACTATGTATCAGACAAGGTTGTTAGCAATTACAGTGCAATGCTTAAAGGAAAAAGCATTAAAATCACTGTAGCTACTATTGGTAACAATCACAAAATGAAGAAGAATATTTTTTGAACTGGACAACTTCAGGGAAAAGAATGCAACTGAATGACTCTATCACATTACATACAAAGATAACCTCAACCTAGGTTAAAGACTTAAATGTGAGGTCTGAAACATTAAAAATCATAGAATAAAACATAGGCAGTAACACCTTAACTTCAGTTTTAGAAATATTTTGCAGGGGTGGGGGCGGATATTTCCCCAGGCAAGAAAAATAAAAGTAAAAATAAACAGAACTATATTAAAAAAAAAAACACTTTTCTGTGAAGGAAACCAGCAACAAAACTAAAAGGAAACCTACTCATAGGAAAAGGTATTTGCACATTATACATCTGATAGGGGACTGTTATTCAAAAAACGAATTCAGTTAACTTAATTAAAAACATAAATAATCAAGTTAAAGACAGGTAAAGGACCTTCAACAGACTTTTTACCCCCCAAGGAATACATACAGATGGTCAACAGGCTTGTGAAAAGAGGTTTGCCATCTTCAGAGAACTGGAAATCAAAACCACAGTGAGATACATTTCCCACTGGTCAGAATGGCTATTGTAGAAAAAAATCAACAAACGCTGGCAAGGAACACATGGGACCAGGAAATGATACCCAAATTCATAATGTCTTCCTCTCGAATATCAGAAGAATCAAAACTGCAGTCCCTCATGTTTGAGAGTTTCCTGTCCATGTACCTGATCACTGTTTGAAAACCTGCTTTTGAAAACCTGCTTATCTTGAGACTTCCCTGATGGTCCAGTGGCTACGACTCCACACTCCCAATGCAGGGGCTCAAGGTTTGATTCCTGATTGGGAAACTAGATCCCACAGGTCACAACTAAAAATCTCACATGTTGCAGTGAAGATCTCATACACCACAACTATGACCCCGTGCAGCCAAATAAATCAAAAGACAAAAACTGCTTATCACCCTGGCCACCGTCTCTGACTCTTACTGCCGCACACCCATGTAAGTATTCTTCTCCAGTTTGTTCTTTTAGATACTTTTCGCCTTAACCACCGTCCCAAAGAAGGCAAAACCCTATAATTATACATTCACCCACTCTTTGTAGATTTGGACAATATTTTCCTGACCACAAAGGCCTATGACCACTTCATGGCCATCTGTCAACCCCTGCACTATTATATAGCCCTGAAGGTTCTGCTCTGTGGACTGCTGGTTCTGGTTTTTGATTCATGAATGTCTTGTATTGCTGGCTACAAAGATAAATAGGATCACAGCTGTCCTTCTGTACAACTTTGGAAATCCTCCACTTTTCTTGTGAAATCAAACAAGATGTCCAACTTGCCAGTCGTGATACCTTTCTTAGTGACATGGCGATGTATTTTGAAACTGTAATATTCCTGAGTGGTGATCTCTTGCCTGGGATCTTTTATCCATATTCTAAGAAAGTTTCCTCTATACGTGTGATGCCATCAACTTGGGAGAAGTATGAGGTGCTTTTCACCTGTGTCTCTTATCTCTCAGTTGTATACTTGCTTTATTGTATGGGCTTTGCTTGTACTTTAGCCTTGCTGCTCCACAAATCCTTCTGCTCAGAGTCGAGTGGATTTGCCTCAGTGATGTTCACTGTGTCCACATCCATGTTGAACCCCTTCAGATCTGCAGTCTAAGGTACAAAGACATAAAGAAGGCTCTGAAAATATTCTTTGGAATGGCAGGTATAAAAGGACCAACAGTCATAGAATTAAAGAAGTTCCCACTTTTGCAGGATGCAAAGCATTTGAGCCAGAATTTGATACTTTTTGATCAGAGTGTAGAAGTAGAAATTGCTCACTCCCTCTATTCCTTGAAATTTTCATTTCTTTGATTATGCAAATTCCTCATAGCAGTTAAGTAACTCACATTTATAAGTTTTTTCTCTGTCTGATTTATAAACAATTTTCCCCTCTGTCCATTTTTTAAAATATAAATTTATTTATTTTCAGTTCAGTTCAGTTCAGTCGCTCAGTCGTGTCCGACTCTTTGCGACCCCATGAATCGCAGCACGCCAGTCCTCCCTGTTCATCACCATCTTCCAGAGTTCACTCAGACTCACGTCCATTGAGTCAGTGATGCTATCCAGCCATCTCATCCTCTGTTGCCCCCTTCTCCTCCTGCCCCCAATCCCTCCCAGCATCAGAGTCTTTTCCAGTGAGTCAACTCTTCTCATAGAGTGGCCAAAGTATTGGAGTTTCAGCTTTAGCATCATTCCTTCCAAAGAAATCCCAGGGCTAATCTCCTTCAGAATGGACTGGTTGGATCTCCTTGCAGTCCAAGGGACTCTCAGGAGTCTTCTCCCACACCACAGTTCAAAAGCATCAATTCTTCGGCGCTCAGCCTTCTTCACAGTCCAACTCTCATATCCATACATGACCACAGGAAGAATCATAGCCTTGACTATACGGACCTTAGTTGGCAATGTTAACGTCTCTGCTTTTAATTGGAGGTTAATTACTTTACAATATTGTATTGGTTTTGCCTTCTCAAAAATTTTCCCAAACTTGATTCACAATATTTACAATTCCCATTTTTTCATGGGATAACATGGATTTCTTAAGAATTATTTCTTCTCAAATGATACATATCATCCCAAATATTTTTTCTCTTGCATTATTGAAAGAATTGTTATAAGTAATAGTACCATAGTGGGGAAAAAAGCTAAACTTACTAGCCAAGGTATTTTATGTAATTTTATATCAGAGGAAAACTGACTATAGTTTTCATTTTGCATATACCATTCCTGAATTATTGCCTTATTTGCTTATGTAAATTATTTCCTTAGTTGCTCTTCTTGACAATGGAGACTTTAACCTATAGTTTGCTTTAGAGGTGGTTATTCAGATTTATTCTTCTCGTTAGGATCCTGTTCTCTTATTTACCAGTGTCCACAGTCCTACTCTAGTTACTGGCAAGTGTTAGCCAACTACAGATTTCCAAGTGGAGTTTACACAGAAGAACACATCTGAATACATTCACTTAATGACCTTTGAGTCAGGGGAAAAAGTCAATAGGTAGAAAATTTAAACTACACTTTGTATTACTAAGCAAAATATTTCCCTTCATGCCCTGTATCTGTTCACTAAAGTGTGGATTTTTGTGTTCTTGGGAAAACATCCTATTCTCATTAGGGTAAAGGATTGGTTGCTGTGTTTAAAATGATATGTTCTGTGTAATCACCTATAAAGCATGTGAAAAACTTTTTCAAAATTATATATATATATATATATATAAGATTTTTGGTGAAAAAGAATAAACTGAATAGTGAAAGTGAAAGAGTTAGTGACTCAGTCATGTCTGATTCTTTGTGACCCCATGAACTGTAGCCCACCAGTCTCCTCTGTCCATGAAATTCTCCAGCCAAGAATACTGGAGTGAGTTGCCATGGCCTCCTGTAGGGACTCTTCCTGACCCAAGGATCAAACCCAAGTCTCCAGCATTGGAGGCAGAGTCTTTACTGTCTGAGCCGCCAGGGAAGCCCAAAACTATGTATACCTGACTCCAACACAGAACCACTTTCTTGCTACCAAAGCATGATTCACAGACCCAGATCTGCAGCATCAACAACACCTGGGAGCTTGTCAGAAACAGGGTCCCTGGGTCGACAAGAGACCTGGTGAATCAGAGTTTGCATTGAACTAGAAACCTTGGTGATTTGTATGTACAGTGGATTTAGAAATATTTTGATCTGGAATAGGAATTCTCACCATCTTACTATTGATTTGGAACAGGATACTTGTTTATATTGGGTGCTGTTCAGTTCTGTTCTGTCACTCAGTCATGTCCGACTCTTTGTGACCCATGGACTGTAGCACATCAGGCTTCCCTGCCCCTCACCATATCCTGGAGCTTGCTCAAACTCATGTCCATCGAGTCGGTGATGCCGTACAACCATCTCATCCTCTGTTGTTCCCTTCTCCTCCTGCCTTCAATCTTTCTCATCAGCAGCATCTTTTCCAGTGAGTCAGTTCTTCGCATAAAGTGGCCAAAGTATTGGAGTTTCAGCTTCAGCATCAGTCCTCCCAATGAATATTCAGGACTGACTTCCTTTAGAATGGACTAGTTGGACCTTCTTGGAGTCCAAGGGACTCTCAAGAGTCTTGTCCAACTAATGCTGCTAATGTTCCATGGTTTATAGAACATTAGCAGCATCCTTTCAGATACTGTAAAATAATTCCAAGAACTATTCTCAGATTGAATCACTGCCCCAGAGTTCCAGAACTGAGGGATTCCAATTAGACTCCATCCCTTACTTGGTTTATACTTTTGAGTGAAACATTAAATCCCACTGAGTCCTATTTTAACAATGAAAAATGATGCTCATAAAAGCAATATTTCATAGAATACACTGGTTTTAAAATTAAATTTGACAATCTTTATAATATGCAAAGGCTTTACTGGTGGCTCAAATGGGAAAAAAAATCAGAAATACAAGTGTTGATGCTGACAATTAAATGGTGTTAATGGAAGTTCAATTAGAAAAAAAATGATAGACATAAAATGTTTTCAGTAAAATTAGGCAGTAAGTCTATGAACTGTATTTATTAACCTGCATGTGTATGCTTAGTCGTTCAGTCATGTGAAGCTCTTTGCAACCCTTTGGACTACAGTCCACCAGGCTCCTCTGTCCAAGGGACTTTTCAGGCAAGAATATTGGAGTGGGTTTCCATTTCCTCCTCCAGGTGATGTTTCTGACTCAGAGACTGAAACTGCATATCCTGTGTCTCCTACATTGCAGGCAGATTCTTTACCTGCTGAGCCATTAGGGAAGCCCATATTTACCAGCAGGAGTAGACAAATAAGGATAAGCCTCAAGGAAAAAAGAAATCTTCTGCTGCTTCATATAAAACACTTCCAACTTTTGTTGTGTTTTGTGTTTCCTGCTTTGAATTGTTACTTTATTCCTTTTTCTTATTATTCTTTTAGGATATTCAATCTGCAAGTTCTTTCACATCATAAAGATATCATTGTTTCTGCCCTTGGAAAAGAAAAACTCTGCTTTATTATTTTTCCTGGGCATCAAGGAGATGTCACTGGATTTGGAATGTTGCCAAACCAAGGAAGCTTTTCTTCACTGTATTATCTCAAGATACTTTAGGGCTATTGGATATTTTCACCCCTAATATTCATATGTCCATTTAACTTTCCTCTCTATTTTTTTCTCTTCTATTTCTCATACTCTAAATATTTTTTAAGTATAGAGAAGAAAGTAGACATGTGGAAAAAGAAGTCCAAATTTATTGGTTGGAAGTTCATGAACTGGAATTTCTTGGTACCGTTTAAATATTCTATACAGGAAAGATAATCTGATTTGACCAATTTGAGATATCAGAACTCATGGCCTAAGGATGCTGATTATAGGTGAAAAATGCATGGAGTTACATAGCCCAGGAGTTCTTGTTCAGTTCTGTTCAGTTCAGTCACTCAGTCATGTCCTACTCTCTGTGACCCCATGAATCGCAGTACACCAGGCCTCCCTGTCCATCACCAACTCCTGGAGTTCACTCAGACTCAGGTCCAAGGAGTCCGTGATGCCATCCAGCCATCTCATCCTCTGTCGTCCCCTTCTCCTCCTGCCCCCAATCCCTCCCAGCATCAGAGTCTTTTCCAATGAGTCCGCTCTTCGCATGAGGTGGTCAAAGTACTGGAGTTTCAGCTTTAGCATCATTCCTTCCAAAGGAATCCCAGGGCTGATCTCCTTAAGAATGGATTGGTTGGATCTCCTTGCAGTCCAAGGGACTCTCAAGAGCCTTCTCCAACACCACAGTTCAAAAGCATCAATTCTTCGGTGCTCAGCCTTCTTCACAGTCCAACTCTCACATCCATACATGACCACAGGAAAAACCATAGCCTTGACTAGACGGACCTTAGTCGGCAAAGTAACGTCTCCGCTTTTGAATATACTATCTAGGATGGTCATAACTTTTCTTCCAAGGAGTAAGCATCTTTTAGTTTCATGGCTGCAATCACCATCATCAGGTCCATGAATCAAGGCAAATTGGAAGTGGTCAAACAAGAGATGGCAAGAGTGAACGTTGACATTCTAGGAATCAACGAACTAAAGTGGACTGGAATGGGTGAATTTAATTCAGATGACCATTATATCTACTACGCGGCAGGAATCCCTCAGAAGAAATGGAGTAGCCATCATGGTCAACAAAAGAGTCAAAAATGCAGGACTTGGATGCAATCTCAAAAACGACAGAATGATCTCTGTTCATTTCCAAGGCAAACCATTCAATATCACAGTTATCCAAGTCTATGCCCCAACCAGTAATGCTGAAGAAGCTGAAGTTGAACGGTTTTATAAAGATCTACAAGACCTTTTAGAACTAACACCCAAAAAAGATGTCCTTTTCATTATAGGGGACTGGAATGCAAAAGCAGGAGTTCTTGTTAGTTCTTGTTAATTTACACATTGTAGGTTGAGAACAATTCTTCAAGCAGAGGCACTTGGGCTTATATATTAAGGGGACTTATAATACAGAGGCCAGAATTCAGTCAAAGATGGGATAATACTAAGGATGTCATCTACTTTATTTTTTTTTTTTAACATTTAAAGCATTTTATTATTATAGAAATATTTAAAAGTGGCTTTTTGGTACTTTGCATTTTGTAAAGGAATTTTCAAGTTATGTTTTTTTTTAATTACTTTACAGTATTTTATTGGTTTTGCCATAATTAATTCACATGAAACTTTTGCAAGAAAATGAAGAATATGTAAGGAGGGATTCTCTGTGGACTGAAGGTTCAGCTGTAGCAGGGAGGCCACCTTGCACCTCAGCATGCCTGACATCATCTCTAATCACTCCCCCTCTTTCTTATTCTCTGACCCACTGGCTTCCTTTTTGGATTTGAACATGTGGAACCAGCATCTTCCTCTGATCCTTTGCAGTGGCTGTTCCCTCTGCAGGCACACCCTTCTCCTGATATAGTACTAGATTCTTCCATCTCTTTCTTGAAGACTAATGTTCAAATATCTTCTTGTTTGTTTACCTTACCTGAACACTCAGTACAAAATAATACCTCTTACAACTCTCTCCTTCATAACTGGTTTTCCTTTTTTCATAGCATCTGTCTCCATCTAACATATTATATAATACTTTATTTGCTCATTATCTCTCAACATCCTTGAATTGTGGGAGATTTGTTTTTATCATCTCTACTTATTGCTTGGAACATGTTGGCACTCAATATATATTTCTCAATGCATGAAAGAATTTTGCATGAAAGCTGTGTAGAATATATGACCTTTTTGTAAATATGCTGAGAATGAGACAAAAATCCCTAGTTACAGATAAATTGGAGGTATAGCAAGTGGTGCTGGTGGTAAAGAACCTGCAGCAGACTTAAGAGACTGGGGTTTAAAGATCCCTGGGTCAGCAATCAAAAAATGGACCAAAGAACTAAATAGACATTTCTCTAAAGAAGACATATGCATGGCTAACAAACACATGAAAAGATGCTCAAACTCACTCATTACCAGAGAAATGCAAATCAAAACCACAATGAGGTATCATTTCACACCAGTCAGAATGGCTGCAATCCAAAAGTCTACAAGCAATAAATGCTGGAGAGGGTGTGGAGAAAAGGGAACCCTCTTACACTGTTGGTGGGAATGCAAACTAGTACAGCCACTATGGAGAACAGTGTGGAGATTCCTTAAAAAACTGGAAATAGAACTGCCTTGCCACTGCTGCTGCTGCTGCTAAGTCACTTCAGTTGTGTCCGACTCTGTGTGACCCCATAGACAGCAGACCACCAGGCTCCCCCATCCCTGGAAGTCTCCAGGCAAGAACACTGGAGTGGGTTGCCATTTCCTTCTCCAATGCATCAAAGTGAAAAATGAAAGGGAAGTCGCCAGTCGTGTCTGACTCTTCATGACCCCAGGGACTGCAGCCCACCAGACTCCTCCATCCATGGGATTTTCCAGGCAAGAGTACTGGAGTGGGGTGCCATTGCCTTCTCCCAGAACTGCCTTATGACCCAGCAATCCCACTGCTGGGCATACACACTGAGGAAGCCAGAATTGAAAGAGACACATGTACTCCAGTGTTCCTCACAGCACTGTTTAAAATAGCCAGGACATGGAAGCAACCTAGATGTCTATCAGCAGATGAATGGATAAGAAAGCTGTGGTACCTATAGACAATGGACAATGGAGTATTACTCAGCCATTAAAAAGAATACGTTTGAATCAGTTCTAATGAGGTGGATGAAACTGGAGCCTTTTATACAGAGTGAAGTAAGCGAGAAAGAAAAACACCAGTACAGTATACTAATGCATATATATGGGATTTAGAAAGATGGTAATGATAACCCTGTATGCGAGACAGCAAAAGAGACACAGATGTATAGAACAGTCTTTTGGACTCTGTGGGAGAGGGCGAGGGTGGGATGATTTGTGAGAATGGCATTGAAACATGTATAATATCATATGTGAAACAAATCTCCAGTCCAGGTTCGATGCATGATACTGGATGCTTGAGGCTGGTGCACTGAGATGACCCAGAAGGATGGTATGGGGAGGCAGGAGGGAGGGGGAGTTCAGGATGGGGAATACCTGTGGTGGATTCATGTTGATGTATGGCAAAACCAATATAATATTGTAAAGTAATTAGCCTCAGATTAAAATAAATAAATTTATATTAAAAAAATAAAATAAAGATCCCTGGGTCAGGAAGATCCCCTGGAGAAGGGCATGGCACCCCACTCCAGTATTTTTGCCTGGAGAATACCATGGACAGAGGAGCCTCGTAGGCTGCATTCCATGGGGTCTTCGCACAAAGTTGGGCACAACTGAAGTGGTTAAGTACACATACTTTCAAAGAGAACTTATCTATATCAAAATAGTAAAATCAGTTTCTTGATGGCACAATAGATATTGTGGTAGTTCAGATATGAGCTTATGCCCATATGTGTGAAAAGTAATTATGTTATTTTCCTTTCTCCTGGTAGTCAACTCCAGAACTTGGAACCAAGGAACAGCACACAAAATTTTAAATTTCTTCTTCTCAGATTCTCAGAGGCACTAGAACTGCAGCCCCTCATATTTGGGATTTTCCTCTCCATGTACCTGATAACTGTGTTTGGAAACTTGGTTGTCATCCTGGCTGTGTGCTCAGACCCTCAATTCCACACCCCCATGTACTTCTTAATCTCCAACCTGTCTTTTGTAGACATCTGTCTCACCTCTGCCACCATCCCAAAGATGGTGATGAATATTCAGACTGAGAGCAAAGCCATAACCTATGAAGGCTGCATTGCCCAGATGTATTTTTTTAATATAAATTTTTTTATTTTTATTTATTTTTTTGCCTTTATTTTATTTTACTTTATTTGTTAATATAAATTTAGTTATAACTAAATTGTTAACCTCCAATAATTAATTGGAGGTTAATTACTTTACAATATACTTTTTGCAACATTAGATGACTTCCTGCTGACTGTGATGGCCTATGACTGGTTTGCGGCCATCTGCCACCCCCTGCACTACATGGTCACATTGAGCCCTCGGCTCTGTAAACTACTGTATCTGGTACCCTGGGTAGTGAGTGCCATGTATTCCTTGTTACACAACTTAATGGTGTTGCAATTGTCCTTCTGTCCGGATTTGGAAATTGGTGATACAACTTGCCAGTTCTGATACTTTTCTTAATAGTATGATGATCTATCTTGCAACTTTCCTACTGGGTAGTGGTCCTTTTGCCGGGATCCTTTACTCTTGCTCTAAAATAGTTTCTTGCATACATAGAATCTCATGTGCTCAGAGGAAATATAAAGCATTTTCCACAGGTGCATCTCACCTCTCAGTTGTCTCCTTGTTTTATTGTATGAGCCTAGGACTGTACCTTAGCTCTGCTGCTACCCATAAGTCATATTCAAGTGCAATAGGCTCCGTGATGTACACTGTGGTCACACCTATGTTGAACCCCTTCGTCTATAGTTTGAGGAACAACAACATAAAGCGGGCTGTGAAGAGTTTCTACTTAAGGCTATGTTAAAAGGGCCAGATTTCTTGGTGGGTGATGGGATGCTATTGTTTCATGGCTTAAAGTCTCTGATTAGGCTATTGTGATTCTCTCATCCTTGTGGATTAAAACTTGCTCCTTCGGTAGCCCTGTAACCTGGAAGGGTTAATTTTGATAGCTCTGGATTTGATTCTCTGGCGTTAACTCCTCTTTTGCTGTTTTTGTGATTACAAGCATACATAATGGCATGCCTCAGTGAACCCTGCCACACTGTTGTCATTCAGTGTCTAAATTGTGACACACACTTAGCAACCTCATGGTCTGCAGCATGCCAGGCTTCCCTGTTATGATCTGTTATGGTGCATAACAACATATAAATATCTCTTTAATAATTACAAGCATTTTAAAATGAGGGACTAAATGATAGCTTATAACTTCTGATAAAACTGGGAAATATCTTACTGGCTTAGAAAGCTATCATGAATCCAGATAGTATAATGCCCAATTTTTATATTTAAAAAATACACAAAGTTACCTTGTCTTTGATGAGGTGAATAGCAATTTTTAGACATTTCAAGGGTTATGTCCCCACCACCAATCAAAGCTTTGAAGACCCATGTGATTCAGTCAAGACAAATTCTCAATATTACACTTTTGAGAGAATTTGAACTCAGGGATGTGATGAGGTCCTGGGAGGCTTAGAGCTTTGGAAGCAGGAAAGTTAAAGGAGAAGGAGTGATAAAAACTGAATTCACCTAACATAATGCAGTCTCCTAGGAACAGAGAATCAGCAGGATAAAGAGTCCGTTCTGTCCAGCCCCATGTCCTTAAGGGAAATCACATACTCAGAGGTTGGAGTAACAAAGGATAAACATGCCTAATGAGCTGCAGTCCCTCAGCCTGTGCCGCTTTGGTTGGACAGGATGTAGTTGTTGCTTTTGCAGACCTAAATCTCACTGAGAAACCCATACTTGATCTCTTCTTGTTGTCTTGTAATTAGACACAACTTGGGGCTGCATCATCAACTATTTAGGGGAGAATTTGGACTTCCACATAGAAGCCTTCTCTCAAAGTTTCAAGCAGGTGAGTCTGAGAGCTCCACAGATACTTCAGGAGAGGATTAGTGAGGAGAGAAGCCAAGAACATGTACCTGAGGTCACCTGTGAGGCAATCTAACAGACAAGGGTAACAGAAATTGCTACAGTCTTTTGTTGGCTTTCCTAATAATTTAATGTATCTATTTATAATGGTCAAAAATAAAATTAAACATTGCATTCCAAAATGCAATTATCTATGTTGACAATTAAATGGTAATAGTGGGAGTTCAATTAAAAGAATAAATGGGAAACATAAAATACTTTTATGAAAAGTAGATCATAAATCCCCAGAGCTCAATAATTAACAGGAGTAGACAAATAGGGTATTACTCGTGGAAGGTTATACAGAGAAGTAAGGCCATTTTTTAAATTGTAAGATGGTATATATTAGACTATATTTCCATGTGAAGAAGGTAGATCTAGACCAATGAATGCCTGCAAATACTTCCCTGAAAGAGCAGAGAATGAAATGTACATACCCGGATGTCTTTGCTCAACTCTGCGTATTTACATTGAAAAACCTTTATTTCATTGGTGAGAAGAGGTATGCTAATGAGCTTCACTTTTCAATTGATTTTTAATTTTATTTTTTAATTTTTTTAACATCAAAAGCATTTTGTATTGCGGTATGCCCAGTTAACAATATCATGATAGTTTCAGGTGAATAGTGAAGGGACTCACCTATACATATACATTTATTCATTCTCCTTCAAAACCCCCTCCCATCCAGGCTGGCACATAACATTGAGCAGGGTTCCATGTGTTATACAATAGGTTTTCAGTGGTTATCCATTTTAAATATAGCAATGTGTACATGACCTTCCCAAAGTCCTTAACTATTCCTTCCTCCTTGCAACTGCGAGTTTGTTTTTTAAGTCTGAAAGTCTTTTTGTTTTGTGAGGCTGAATCTATTTGTGTGCTTGTTAGCCATTCAGAGATTATTAAAAAAAAAAAAGGCCATAGAAATCTGT
Source organism: Litocranius walleri (assembly GCA_006410535.1). Taxonomy (NCBI): domain Eukaryota; kingdom Metazoa; phylum Chordata; class Mammalia; order Artiodactyla; family Bovidae; genus Litocranius; species Litocranius walleri. Next base: position 327,147 of record SJYG01001119.1, on the reverse strand, counting down.
TTTATATAGTAGTGCCAGTGTCCTGTTATTCCTTTTTTATTGTTCTTTGAAACAAAGAATTGTTTCTTTACACAAAACAGACTGTTTGCCATTTAGTTCTTTTATATGTGTGTGTACTCAGTCATTTCAGTCGTGTCTGACTCTTTGCGACCCCATGCATGGTAGCCCGCCAGGCTTCTCTGTTCATGAAATTTTCCAGGCAAGAACACTGGAATGGGTTGCAATTCCCTCCTCCAGGGGATCTTCCCCATTCTGGAATCTATCTCCTGCACTGCAGGCCGATCCACCTGGGAATCCCCCAGTTCTTTAGATATGGGTGATATAATTGTGGGGATTGTATAGGAGTTTATTAATTTTTTTTGTCAAAACTATCATTCATAGTGTTCTTTTCATTGTTTATTTTTTTAAAAAGAATATAAGTTATAGTTGACATATAAAATGTGTTTGTTGCTGCTGTACAGCACAATGAATCAATATTTGTTCATATTGCTAAATGACCACCACAATAAATCTAGTTAGCATTTGTCAGCATGCGTAGTGCAATTGCAATTTTTTTTGTGATGAGAGCTTTTGGGATCTACTGCTCCTTAGCAACTTTCAAATATGTAATAGAGTATTATTAACTATTAGTCACAGTACTGTACATTATATGCCTTCCATTGCTTTTTTATTGTTATTACTGTATTAATTTAGCTGCCACTTTAATATTCTCCATGTGTCATTATTTGCTATAAACAAAACCAAAAATCCTTAGAGGTAATAAATAATCTTTTATATTAGTATATGTTCCCAGTGAGTTTTCACATCTCTGTTATTCCTTATGCTCCATGTGGCCTTGTGACTAAATCCTTTTCTAAAAGTTCATCACCTTTCACCATAATTTGGAAAATATTTATCTTGATCTTTGGACTAAATGTCACCATTATGTTCTATAAGCATGTCTGAATCCCTCTGTCTCTATATGAGATTAAATTATAATTTAGATACTTCTTCATTTGCACATTTTAAAAGCACTTTG
>SJYG01001119.1:280713-314138 GCA_006410535.1 Litocranius walleri | reverse complement strand
TGCCCTCTGTGCTTCCAGGGCTTGCCCCATACACAGCTGTGAGAAAGTTCCCGAATTTTAGGGGACCTCTCTTTTTAAGAGTCTCTTCCTGGGACGAGATTCCCTTCCCGTGCCGGGGTTCCCTCCCTACCTCCTTTGTCTCTATCTTCGTCCTTTAAAATAATTCCTACCTGGTTCTGAAGCCAATGATCTGCTTTGCTGGATGCCTGATGTCCTCTGCCAGCATTCAGAAGTTATTTTGTGGAATTTACTCAGCGTTGAAATGTTCTTTTAATGAGGTAGAGAGGGAGAAAGTGTTCCTCCCTTCCTATTCCTCCGCCATCTTTTTTCTCTCTGCTCAGAACTGATGCTTTTGAACTGTAGTGTAGAAGATCCTTGAGAGTCCCTTGGACTGAAAGGACATCCAACCAGTCCATCCTAAAGAAAATCAGTCCTTAATATTCATTGGAAGGACTGATGCTGAAGCTGAAACTCCAATACATTGGCCACCTGATGTGAAGAACTGACTCATCTGAAAAGACCCTGATGCTGGGAAAGATTGAAGGCAGGAGGAGAAGGGGACAGCAGAGGACGAGATGGGTGGATGGCATCACCGACTCAATGCACATGAGTCTGAGTAAATTCTGGGAGTTGGTGATGGACAAGGAGGCCTGGCATGCTGCAGTCCATGGGGTCACAAAGAGTTGCACATGAATGAGCGACTGAACTGAAATTTTATAGTAAAATAAATATATGTGTGACAAATGAGAAAATCATATGAAGAAAGTTATTCAGTGTAAGAGGATGAATTATCATGGCATATACATGATTTATAGAGTATGGTCTAGGGAGAGTTTTGAATGCTGGTAAAAGAACAGAACCAGAAGTAGTGTGCCCACTGAACCTACAAAGGAGAGATCAAAGCTCAAAGAACATGAATAACAAAGAAAAAATGCCATATAAGGAAAATGAGGAAGGACTTTGCCTCACCCCCTACTGATACCTATTGAAGTTAATGTCTTGACTGAAATGTAAGTAAGAGCATTTATGTTAGGTTGGCGCTAATCGTAAACAACTTGCCTGCCAGTGAAGGTGATGTAAAAGACACAGGTTAGATACCTGCACTGGGAAGCTCCCCTGGAGAAGGAAATGACAATCCACTCCAATATTCTTGCCTGGAGATTCCATGGACAGAGGAGCCCTGCAGGCCACAGTTCATGGAATCGCAAAGAGTCAGACATGATGGAAGTGACTGAACATGCATGCATGCTAGGTTGCTAATGCTTGCTTGTGTAAAAGTTAATCAGTTACTATTCTATATCTTGGTAGTTACCTACAAGGCATGGAACCACAAAATATTTCAGAAGTTTCAGAATTTCTTCTCATGGAATTTTCAGAGGCACCTGAGCTGCAGCCCCTCATATTTGGACTTTTTCTGTTCATGTACCTGATCACTGTGTTTGGAAACCTGCTTATCATCCTGGCCACCATCTCAGACTCCCACCTCCACACCCCCATGTACTTCTTCCTCTCCAACCTGTCCTTTGTAGACATTAGCTTCACTTCCACCACCGTCCCAAAGATGCTGTGGAATATCCAGACACAGAACAAACTGATCACCTTTGAAGGCTGCATCATCCAGATGTACTTTTACATACTCTTCGCAAGTTTAGATGACTTTCTCCTGGCTGTGATGGCCTACGACCGGTTTGTGGCCATCTGTTACCCGCTGCACTATATGGTCATCATGAGCCCCTGACTCTGTGGTCTCCTGGTTCTGATATCTTGGATCGTGGGTGTCGTGTACTCCTTGTTACAGAGGTTAATGGTGTTGCAATTGTCCTTCTGTGCAGACTTCAAAATACCCCACTTTTTCTGTGAACTCAATCAAGTCTTACAACTTGCCTGTTCTGACACCTTTCTTAATGACATGGTATTGTATTTTGCAGCTGCCTTGCTGGGTGGTGGTCCTTTTGCTGGGATACTTTACTCTTACTCTAAAATAGTTTCTTGCATATGTGGAATCTCATCAGCTGAGGGAAAGTATAAAGCATTTTCCACCTGTGCCTCTCACCTCTCAGTTGTCTTTTTATTTTATTGTTCTGTCCTAGGAGTGCACCTTAACCCTACTGCTCCCCACAGTTCAAGATCAGGTGCAGCAGCTTCAGTGATGTACACAGTGGTCACACCCATGCTGAACCCCTTTATCTACAGTCTAAGGAACAAAGACATACAGGGGGCTCTGAAGAGAGTCTATGAAATACTAGGTAGAAAAGGCCAACTCTGCTGGGGAAAATGAAGTGACCTTGATGGCATGACTCAAAGCCTCAGAATCAGAAATTGTGATTCTTTGATCATTGCAGAATCAAATTTGCCTTTTTCCATTGTTCCCTGGAATTTTCCTTAAAATAATTCCATGTATTGATTTATTAAGCTTATTCCTCAACCTGATATATAGGCTTTTAATTTGCACTTTACTTCAAAATTTTCCTACATTTGGATCAGTAATGTTTGGAAATATTCATGTACTTCATAAGAGGACTGAGTTTCTTAAGAATAATTTATTCTCAAATGACATATGTCATTACAAGTAATATTTCTCTTATTTTTCTAAACAATAGTTATTAGTTTCATTACTCATTTTTGTGTAAAGTTGACAACTAAGGTATTTTGAATAACTTTTAATAGGTTATGTTGAACATTCAAATATGGAGCTGTGGATACAGAGAGCTGACTATAAAATTATATTTAGATTTTTTACTGCACAGGTCCGTGCCCTTCACCACTGTGTTGTTCAGAGTGAACTTTGTATATCAAAATATATACATGACTAAAGGATGGCTCACTGGAGGACTGAAATGCTTATTCAGTCATGTGATTCAAGGTGATATGTTTAGTGCAAACAAGCACACTTTTCATCTTTTCCTGCTTATCTGGAGAGGAAACTTAATGTACCAATTTTTAATATAGTTACCTGAAACAAAGTTTAAAGACAAAGTAATCATGAATGTTACATTTAAATATCAGAATAATTGCATAGTTGAGAAGAAGCCAATTAATATAATTGTCTTCAGTTCTGTTCACTTTTATTTTTGATCAGTTAGCTATTGCTGCATAATAACTCATTTTTTGTAGTAGATGCTTTAATATAATGATTATTAACAAATGAGTTTGTATAGTGTGTGGTTATCTTGATCTCTGTTTGGCTCCTCATGAATCTATACTCACCTGTCATTTTCTATGTTGTGATTCTAAAGTCTCAACCATGATGTTGTATACTGTTATACTGGATGTCTTTCTTCACCAATATATGATAGTTAATTCCATATATATATATATATGTCAATCTCACAGTGTATGAAAAAATAAATCTATCTTTGATGACATCAGCATCATGGTAGCACAAGACACTCCCTTTGTCTCTCCCCTTCTATCTCTGATTAATCAGACTTCCATAATTCAGCAAATATTCACCTGTCCAATAATCAGGAGTCCAGAGATTCATACAAGTTTACATGTTAAATTGGGTTGATTAGAACACACAGAAGAGGTGCATCTAGGGGGAAACAGCAAGAGGCAGTGCCCCCGGTCCCAGCCCAGTGGTTGAGGCAGCTGAGTCCATAGACCCACAGCACCTGGAAGCACCAGTGGAGGAGGCTCAGTGAACCTGGCCTTCCAGATGCAGCATTATCTACAACCAAAGGGAACCAGGCAGCAGTGCTGGTGGGACCTTGAATCAGGTGACCCTGGATGATGCAAAATTGCCCACTATCATGGTTCCCTGAGCAGAGATGCCAGCCACGCCAGGGACATTAGCAGCACCAAGGTGCCAGTGACCTCGGAAGCATCAGCAGTGATGACAGTGCACCAAGCAATGCCTCTGCTAGGGACAGAGAAGGACAAAAAATAAGTTTCTTAAAAATAGCCAGATGAATGAGTGCATGAGTGCTCACTCAGTCATGTCCAACTGTTTGCCTCTCCATGGACCTCAGCCCTCCAAGCTCTTCTGTCCATGGAATTTTCCAGGCAAGAATACTGGAGTGGGTTGCATTTCCTACTTCAATAAATGCAACTCAGGGGTAAAAGAAACAAAAGACTTGTGTTACTGTGTCACCTAACTGAAAAACACAGAAAGGACTCTTGTTACCAGTTTGTTGAATTGTTAGAATTGGAATGAACAGACCTTTACCTAAATGAAAAAGGTGTTTGTTATTTCAAACGCACTGCCAGAGGAGCTACTCACTGGGCACCATGAAAAACCGCAGTAACACAGAATCACAAAAAGAAAATGACAATTTTCCAGAAACCAATCTTAACACCAGAGGACTGTGATCAAGCCAGTGGAAAACTCAAATAGTGTCATGGAAAAACTCAGGAAGCTATAGGCACACTCACAAAAGCACTTAAAGTCATAAATTAAAAAACAAATGAAAATAAGAAATGATTTTCAAAGAGATGAAAACTCTTAAACATAACCAAACAGACATACCGGAGTTGAAGAAATCTATAAATGAGCTGAAAAGTGTATTAGAAAGCAATAAAACTTGAACAGATCATATGGTGAAGAGAAATAGTGACCTCAAAGTTAACATGATTTAGGAATAAGAGAACTGCTTTTCTTTTCTTTTTTTTTTTTTAATGAAGAGACTCTACAAGAATTATAGGACTCCATTAGAAGATGTAGCAAGTATACTGAGTATCTTAGAAGGAAAAGAGAGTGCAAGAGAAAGAAATGATGCTATTTAAAGAAATAATAGCTGAGATCTTTCCCAGAATAGGGAATAAATAACAGGTGGAATATAACAGGTGGTCCAGCTTACCAATTACAATGACATTAATAATATGTCATTATTTCTTAATGACATAGGGATATATTTTGAAGCTGTATTCATGGGTGGTGATCCCTTATCACTTTGCTCATACCCTAAGGTTTCTCAAGGTGGCACTAGTGGTAAAGAACCTACCTGCCAGTGCTGGAGACTTAAGAGATACAGGTTCGATCCCTCAGTCAGGAAGATCCCCTGGAGAAGCAAATGGCAACCTACTCCAGTATTCTTGTCTAGAGAATCCCATGAACAGAGAAGCCTGGTAAGCTACTGTCCATAGGGTTGCAAAGAACCAGACATGACTGAAGTGACTTATTGCACAAGTATGCACCCATCTGTGTGTCTTACCTCTCAGTTTTCTCCTTATTTACTATAACAGTCTAGAACTGTACCTTTGCTCTGCTGGCATCTATCCATAGCTCACAGTCAAGTGCAACAGCCTCAGTGATGTTCACTGTGGTTACACCTGTGCTGAACCATTTCCTCTTAGTCTAAGGTATGAAGATATAAAGAAAGCCTTGAAAAGATTCTTTGGGATGGCAGTAATAGAAGGATTAATTGTCACAGGGTTAAAGAAGTCCTCATTTTTAGGAAACTGCAAAGAATTTGAGCCAGAATTTAATATTCTTTGATCAGAGTGTGAACATAGAATTGTTCTGTGTCTCTATTTCCTGAATTTTCATTTCTTTGATACAACTTCTTTATACCATTGAAGTAATTCACATTTCTGTTTCCTGCTCTGTCTGATTTATAAACAATTTCCCCCTTTTATCATTTTCTACTTTCTCAAAACTTTCCAAACTTGATTTAAACTATCTCATGGAACAACAGACTGGTTCAAAATAGGAAAAGGAGTACATCAAGGCTGTATATTGTCACCCTGCTTATTTAACTTCTATGCAGAGTACATCATGAGAAACGCTGGGCTGGAAGAAGCACAAGCTGGAATCAAGATTGCCGGGAGAAATATCAATAACCTCAGATATGCAGATGACACCACCCTTATGGCAGAAAGTGAAGAGGAACTAAAAAGCCTCTTGATGAAAGTGGAGAGTGAAAAAGTTGGCTTAAAGCTCAACATTCAGGAAATGAAGATCATGGCATCTGGTCCCATCACTTCATGGGAAATAGATGGAGAAACAGTGAAAACAGTATCAGACTCTATTTTGAGGGGTTCCAAAATCACTGCAGATGGTGACTGCAGCCATGAAATTAAAAAACACTTACTCCTTGGAAGAAAAGTTATGCCCAACCTAGATAGCATATTGAAAAGCAGAGACATTATTTTGCCAACAAATGTCCATCTAGTCAAGGCTATGGTTTTTCCGGTGGTCATGTATGGATACGAGAGTTGGACTGTGAATAAAGCTGAGCACTGAAGAATTGATGCTTTTGAACTGTGGTGTTGGAGAAGACTCTTGAGAGTCCCTTGGACTGCAAGGAGATCCACCCAGTCCATTCGGAAAGAGATCAGCCCTGGAATTTCTTTGGAGGGAATGATGCTGAAGTTGAAACTCCAGTACTTTGGCCACCTCATGAGAAGAGTTGACTCATTGGAAAAGACTGATGCTGGGAGGGATTGGGGGCAGGAGAAGAAGGGGACGACCAAGGATGAGATGGCTGGATGGCATCACTGACTCAATGGATGCGAGTCTGAGTGAACTCTAGGAGTTGGTGATGGACAGGGAGGCATGGTGTGCTGCGATTCATGGGGTTGCAAAGAGTCGGACATGACTGCATGACTGAACTGAACTGAACTGAATGCCTATTTATTTCATAAGGCAGCATGGATTTCTTAAGAATAATTTCTGCTCAGATGACATATATCATCCCAAATATTTTTGCTTTTGTGCTGCCGAAAGATTGTAGTAAAAAATAGGACTACTGTAGGAAAACTACTTTTATTATTAGCCAAGGTATTTGATATGATCTTATAGTAGAGGACATCTGAGATTACATCTTTTCATTTTGTGTACCACATTCTTCTGAAAATCACTGCCATTACTGTCCTTGAAAATGGAGACTTGAACCTGCAATGTGTTTTATAGGTGATTATCCACTCTTATTCTTCTTTTGGATCCTGTTCTCTTATTCAGCATTGTCCACAGTGCCCACCTTAGTTACTGAAAAATGATAATCCACTACAGGTTTCAAAGTGAAGTCTACACACAGCACATGTTTGAGTACATTCACTTAATATGGCCTTTGAGTCAGGGAAAAAAATTTCAAAAGGATGAAAATTTAAACTACATTTTTTATTACTAGGCAAAATATTTTATTTTCATGCTCTATATCTTTTCAATAAAGTATCAGTTTTAGTGTCCATGTGAAAGTCTTGTTTTCATTAAGGTCAAGCAGTGGTTGATGTGTTTATGATGACAAATTATGTGTAATCACCTATAAGTGACTCCGACTCTGGTGGCTTAGTAGTAAAGAATCTGCCTGCAATGCAGGAGACCTGGGTTCAATCCCTGGGTTGGGAAGATCCCCTGGAGAAGAAAATGGCTACCCACTCCAGTTTTGTTGCCTTGGAAACCCTATGGATGGAGGAGCCTGGCAGGGTACAGGACATGACAGGACATGACTGAACAACTAACTCACTTTTCTCCTATAAGTGAGTGAAGGACTGTTTTCAAACTTATATACATAAAAGATTCTGGGTGAGAAGACTAACCCTGTGTATACCTGACTCTAACACAGGACCATAGCCTTGCTATCGAATGTGATCCCCAGACTAGGCACTGCAGCATCAACTACTCCTGGGAGCTCCTTAGCAATGCAGTCCTTGGATCCACTAGAGACCCGATGAATCAGCATTTGTACTGGAACCACAAATCTTGGTGATTTGTATGCCAAATGAATCTATAGATGTTCTGATCTGAATAGGATTTCTCACATTCTTACTCTTGCCTTGCACAGGCTAATTATTTGTATTGCACGTTGTTCTGTGGTCTATGGGAGATTACTAGAATCCCTTCAGATACTGTCAAGTATTCCCAGGGGCAAAATTTCCCCTGGTTGAGAATCACTACCCAGAGTTCTAGAGCTAAGAGATTCCAATCCAGACTCCAGCCCTTACTTGGTTTATACCATTAAGTAGAACATTAAATCCTTCAGAGTCTCATTTTGATAATGGAGAACAGAGTTCATTAAAGTACTACTTCATGCAATTCACTGTTTTTAAAATTACATTTGACAATTTCTATAATACGCTGGGGCTTCCCAGGTGGCGCTAGTGGTAAAGAACTTGCCTATCAATGCAGGAGACTTAAGAGACAAGAGCTTGATCCTTGGGTCAAGGATAATATGCCAAGTGAGCTTATTGGGCACAACAATGTCTAAATATCCCTCTTATAATTAAATACAAGTGTTTTATAATGCCGTAAGACATGTCAGTTCTCAATTTCTAATACAGGTTCAGTTCCGTTCAGTCGCTCAGTCATGTCCGACTCTGCGACCCCATGAATCGCAGCACGCCAGGCCTCCGTGTCCATCACCAACTTGCGGAGTTCACTCAGACTCACGTTCATCGAGTCAGTGATGCCATCCAGCCATCTCATCCTCTGTCGTCTCCTTCTCCTCCTGCCCCTGATCCTTCCCAGCATCAGAGTTTTTTCCAATGAGTCAACTCTAATATAGGTAGTACATTCTTAATTGTCTTGGGAAAGCTATCATGAACCTAGGGGATTATAATACCTATTGTTTTACACTAAAAAAAGCAACTTACCCCTCTTTTTGAAGAGGGGAAGAGTCATTTTTAGAGATTTCAGTGATTATGTCCTTGCCATAATTAAAAGCTTTGAAGACCCATGTGACCTGTCAAGACAAACTCTTAATATCATATATTTGAGAAAACTTGAATGTAGTGATGTGATGAGATTCTGTGAGAATTAGAGCTTTGGAAGAAGGATAGAGTTAAAAAAGAAGCAGTAATAAAAATTTAATTTATCTTATAAAGCAGTCTCTTAGGAACAGAGAATTAGCAGGGAAAAAATTGATTCTGTCCAGACCAGCGTCTCCAAAGGAAATCATGTACATAGAGGTTAGAGTAACGAGAGGAAAACATGTCTGATGAGCTAACACGGTAGCTCTAAGTATCTCTTCTGTGCAGTCCCTCAGCCTCTGCCACTTTGGTTGGACAGGATGTGGTCCTTGCTTTTGCAGTCATACATCTGGCTGAGAGGTCAGTGCTTGATCTGTTCCTGTTGTCCTGTTTGGGAACAAAAATTTGGTCTGCCTCATCAGTCTTTTAGGGAGGAGTTTTGACTTCCATTGGGAAAGCCTGCTCTCTGAATCTGCTTCCAGGTGAGTCTCCGAGCTCCACAGACACTGCAGGGAGAGAGGCAGAGAGAAGGGAAGCCAAGAACACGTGCCTGACAGAGGCCAGAGATCAGGTGTCTGCTGGCTTCCCTAATATTGATGCATTTGTTTACGATCTAAAAATAAAGTGAACATTGTGCTGGGAAACACAAGTCTCAGTGTTGACAATTAAATGGTAATAGTGGCAGCCCAGTTAAAAGGAATGGAAGTCATAAAATGCTTCCAGTAGATGTAGACAGTAAGTCTAAAGATTTTATTTATTAATGGGAGGGGACGAATAGGGAAAAGCCTCAGGAAAAAGAAGTCTTCGGCTTTTGTTGTGTTCTACGTATTTCTGGTTTTGAAATGATAGCTTATCCCATTTGCATGTTTTCCTCTTATGATATTCAAAGTGTAAAGTGTTTCACATCATAAAGATATCACTGTTTGTATCCTTAGAAAAAACATGTTTTTCTTTATTGTTTTTTTTCTGGATATCAGGGAGATGTCTTTGGACTTGGAATGTTGACAAACCAAGGGGAGATTTTATTCATTGCATCGCATCAAGAGCTGTTTGAATTAGAAATTAGCCATACCAAAATGGAACTCCAAGTTTATTTCCAGGTTTATCTCCATGGAAAACTTATAAACTGGAATTTCTAGGTTCCATTTACAAATCCTTCATGAGAAAGATAATCTGATCTGACTAGCTTGAATTGTAACTAATCGTGGCCTAAGGACGTTGGATCCGGGTGAGGAATGCATGGCAGTAACACAACCTAGGACAACTTTGTGTGTGTGTGTGTGTGTGTGTGTGTGTGTGTGTGTGTGTGTGCCTGAGCCTTGGGAAGTGAGAAAAGTTCTTTGAGGCATCTGGGCTCACATATTAAGATGACTTACAACCCAGAAGCCAGAATTCAATCAACAGATGGTATGAAGAAGTGGATCTGATAAAATCACAGGAAGTTTTACGATTAAATTCAAAGAGTGCTGGGAACAAATAGGATGAGTGATTCTCTATGGACTGAAGGTTCACCTGTAGTGGAGAGGCCACCTTGTTCCTCAGTATCCCTGACACCCTCTCTAATCACTCCTTGCCTAGCTTATGCCTTTGCCCCACTGGCTTCTTTGTTTGGATATGAACATGTGTAATGAGCATCTTCCTCAGTTACTTTGCAGGCGCACACTTCTGATGTCAAGCTAGAGCCATCTCTCTCTTTCTTAGCTATCTGTTCAACTATCACCTTGCTTTCTGACCCTGCCTGAACCCTCAGTACAAAATACCTCCTACAACTCTCTTCTTTATATCTGGTTTTGTTTTCTTCATAACATTTGACACAAGCTGACATATAATATTTTATTTGCACATCATCTCTCATCATCTTTCTACTTATTGCCTGCACGTACTTGAAACATAGTTGGCACTCAATATATATTTCTCAAAAATATGAAACAATTTCTCATTAAATCTCTAAGATATATGACCTCTGGAAATATTTTGAGAATGGGACAAATATTCCTGGTCAAAATGAAATGGAGTATGCCCTCAAAGAGAACTTACCTGTAAATAAAACATTAACATTGATTTTTAAAGAGCTAACTAGTTTTAGCTATGTGAATTATGTCAGTTGTTGTAAAAATTAGTCATATTATTTTTTAATTTTCCTGTTAGTCACCTCCACCACATGGAACCAGTGAATAATACACAAATTTCAGAATTCCTTCTTTTGGGACTTTCAGAGGAACCAAAACTACAGCTGCTCACATTTAGACTTTTCCTCTCCATCCATGTTTCTGATGACTGCATTTGGAAACCTGTTCATTATCCTGGCCATCAGCTCAGACACCCAACTCCACACCTCCACATACTTCTTCTCGAACCTGTCCTTTGCAGACATCTGTTTCACCTCCACCACCATCCCAAAGATGCTGGCAAATATTCAGAGACAGAGCAAAGTTATTACCTATGAAGGCTGCATCACCTAGATGTATTTTTACATTCTCTTTGGAGAGCTAGATGACGTCCTCCTAACTGTGATGGAGGACATCCTATGACCACTTTGTGGCCATTTGCCACCCTTTGAATACATGGTCATCATGAGCCCCTGTCTCTGTGGATTGTTGGTTTTGACATCTTGGGTAGTGGTTGCCATGTATTCATTGTTATATAGCTTAACAGTGTTGTAATTGTCCTTTTGTCCAGTTGTGCAAATTCCCAACTGTCTCTATGAACTCAATCAGTTGGTACAATTTTCCTGTCCTGACAACTTTCTTAATAACATAGTGATGTATGTTTCAGTTGCCCTGCTAGGTGGTGGTCCTTTTGCTGGTATATTTTACTCTTTTTCTAATATAGTTTCATGTATATGACATTCTAAGAATCAGTGAACTAAAATGGACTGGAATGGGTGAATTTAACTCAGATGACCATAATATCTACTACTGCGGGCAGGAATCCCTTAGAAGAAAAGGAGAAGAATCATGGTCAACAAAAAGAGTCTGAAATTAAGTACTTGTTTGCAATCTCAAAAATGACAGAGTGACCTCTGTTCATTTCCAAGGCAAATCATTTGATATCACGGTGATCCAAGCCTATGCCCCAACCATTAATGTTGAAAAGCTGAAGTTGAACGACTCTATAAAGCCCTAAGAGACCTTTTAGAACTAACACTCAAAAAAGATGTCCTTTTCATTATAGGGAAATGGAATACAAAACTAGGAAGTCAAGAAACACCTGGAGTAACAGACAAATTTGGCCTTCATTCCAGAGTACGGAATGAAGCAGGGCAAAGGCTAATAGAATTTTGCCAAGAGAACGCAGTGGTCATAGCAAACACCCTCTTCCAACAACACAAGAGAAGACTCTACACATGGACATCACCAGATGGTCAACACCAAAATCAGATTGATTATATTCTTTGCAGCCAAAGAGGGAGAAGCTCTATACAGTCAGCAAAAACAAGACCAGGAGCTGACTATGGCTCAAATCATGAACTCCTTATTGCCAAATTCAGACTTAAGTTGAAGAAAGTAGGGAAAACCACTAGATCATTCAGGTATGACCTAAATAAAATCCCTTGTGATTATACAGTGGAAGTGAGAAATAGACTTAAGGGCCTAGATCTGATAGACAGAGTGCCTGATAAACTATGGACAGAGGTTTGTGACATTGTACAGGAGACAGGGATCAAGGCCATCTCCTTGGAAAAGAAATGCAAAAAAAGCAAAATGTCTGTCTGAGAAGGCCTTACAAATAGCTGTGAAAAGAAGAGAACTGAAAAGCAAAGGCGAACAGGAAAGATATAGGCATCTGAATGCAGAGTTCCAAAGAATAGCAAGAAGAGATAAGAAAGCCTTCCTCAGTGATCAATGCAAAGAAATAGATGAAAACAACAGAATGGGAAAGACTAGAGATCTCTTCAAGAAAATTAGAGACACCAAGGGAACATTTCATGCAAAGACGGGCTCGACAAAGGACAGAAATGGTCTGGACCTAACAGAAGCAGAAGATATTAAGAAGAGGTGACAAGAATACACGGAAGAACTGTACAAAAAAGATCTTCATGACCAAGATAATCACAATTGTGTGATCACTCACTTATAGCCAGACATCCTGGAATGTGAAGTCAAGTGGGCCTTAGGAAGCATCACTACGAACAAAGCTAGTGGAGGTGATGGCATTCCAGTTGAGCTGATTCAAATCCTGAAAGATGATGCTGTGAAAGTGCTTCACTCAATATGCCAGCAAATTTGGAAAACTCAGCAGTGGCCACAGGACTGGAAAAGGTCAGTTTTCATTCCAATCCCAAAGAAAGGCAATGCCAAAGAATGCTCAAACTACCGCACAATTGCACTTATCTCACACACTAGAAAAGTAATGCTCAAAATTCTCCAGTCCAGGCTTCAGCAATACATGAACCGTGAACTTCCTGATGTTCAAGCTGGTTTTAGAAAAGGCAGAGGAACCAGAGATCAAATTGCCAACATTCGCTGGATCATGGAAAAAGCAATAGAGTTCCAGAAAAACATCTATTTCTGCTTTATTAACTATGCCAAAGCCTTTGACTGTGTGGATCCCAATAAACTGTGGAAAATTCTTCAAGAGATGGGAATAGCAGACCACTTGACCTGCCTCTTGAGAAACCTATATGCAGATCAGGAAGCAACAGTTAGAACTGGACATGGAACAGACCGGTTCCAAATAAGAAAAAGAGTATGTCAAGGCTGTATATTCTCACCCTGCTTATCTAACTTATATGCAGAGTACATCATGAGAAACGCTGGGCTGGAAGAAGCACAAGCTGGAATATCAATAACTTCAGATATGCAGATGACACCACCATTATGGCAGAAAGTGAAGAGGAACTAAAAAGGCTCTCTGATTTAAGTGAAAAAGGAGAGTGAAAAAGTTGGCTTAAAGCTCAATATTTGAAAACGTATATCATGGCATCTGGTTCCATCACTTCATGGGAAATAGATGGGGAAATACTGGAAACAGTGTCAGACTTTATTTTGGGGAGCTCCAAAATCACTGCAGATGGTGATTGCAGCCATGAAATGAAAAGACGCTTACTCCTTGTTAGGAAAGTTATGATCAACCTAGAAACATATTCGAAAGCAGAGAGATTACATTGCCAACAAAAGTCCATCTAGTCAAGGCTATGGTTTTTCCAGTGGTCAGTATGGATGTGAGAGTTGGACTGTGAAGAAAGCTGAGCACCGAAGAACTGATGCTTTTGAACTGTGGTGTTGGAGAAGACGCTTGAGAGTCTCTTGGGATACAAGGAGAGCCAACCAGTGCATCCTAAAGATCAGTCCGGGGTGTTCATTGGAAAGACTGATGCTGAGGCTGAAACTCCAATACTTCGGCCACTTCATGCGAAGAGTTGACTCACTGGAAATGACCCTGATGCTGGGAGGGATTTGGGGGCAGGAGGAGAAGGGGACGGCAGAGAACGAGATTGCTGGATGGCATCACTGACTCGATGTACATGAGTTTGTGTGAATTCCAGGAATTGGTGATGGACAGGGAGGTCTAGCGTGCTGTGACTCACAGGGTAACAAAGAGTCGAACATGAATGAGTGACTGAACTGAATTGAACTGATATGTAAAATCTCATCAGCCCAGGGGAAGTATAAAGCATTTTCTACCTGTGTGTCCCACCTCTAAGTTGTCTCTTTATTTTATTGTACTACCTTAGGAGTGTACCTGAGGTCTGCTGCTACCCATCTCTCACACTCAAATGTAATAGCCTCTGTGATGTACACGGTGGTCACACCTATGCTGAACTCCTTCATTGACAGCCTGAGAAATAAAGACATAAAGAGAGCTCTGAAGAGATTTCATTTCATGCCAGTATAAAATGGCCAGTTATATTAGGGTGATGAAGTGCCCTTGATTGGATAACTCAAAGCCTCAGAACCAGAAATTGTGGTTCTTGATCACTGTGGAATAAAATTTACTGCTTCATCTGATTTCCTGGGATTTCCAATTTTTAATTCAGTTTCTTTGTGTAATTTTAGGGTTTCCCTGGTAGCTGAGAAGGTAAAGAGTCTGCCTGCAAAGCAAAAGACCTTGGTTCAACCCTCGAGTCGAGAAGATCCCCTGGAGAAGTGCATGGCAACTCACTCCAGTATTCTTGCCTAGAGAATTCCATGGAGAGGGGAGCCTGGTGGGCTACAATCCATGCGGTCCCAAGGAATCAAACACGACTGGAAGCAATTAGCATGCACACATATTGGGTGGCATATATTAATATTTTCACTGAATCATTTTATTGTTTCCTTTTGAAAACTTCCAGTGATTCCTACAAATATGACTCTTCCCATTGCTTTAAATAAAATAACTCAAATTTTTGTAAATTTCATCATAAACACTAAGGGGAAGCAGATAAACTATAACTATTATATATCCCCTATATATTCAATACAAAGGCATTTCTTCAACTTCATTTTCATAAATTACTCATAAGACAACTTGAATCTACCTGTTCATGGGATTCAAGGTCAGCACCAGCATGCTGCCCTTGGTGCAGCAATGTTTCTGCACCAACATGCATGTCCTGCTAAGCTCTCCTGCGTAGCTGGAAAGGATATCTATGCAGTCATCATTTAATACTGTTACCTGACAAAAAGATAATAACGTTACAATCAGAAGGGTTATCTTCGAATATAAGAATAAATGCCCAAATTAAGATCAATATAGTCATAGCTGTGGTTTTTCCAGTAGTCATGTATGGATGTGAGATTTGGACCATAAAGAAGACTGAGCACTGAAGAATTGATGCTTTTGAACTGTGGGGCTGGAGAAGACTCTTGAGAGTCCCTTGGACAGCAAGGAGGTCAAACCAGCCAATCCTCAAGGAAATCAACCCTGAATATTCATTGGAAGGACTGGTGCTGAAGCTGAAGCTCCAATACTTTGGCCATCTGATGTGAAGAGCCAACTCATTGGAAAAGTCTCTGATGTTTGGAAAGATTGAGGGCAAAAGGAGAAGGGGCAACAGAGGATAGATGGTTGGGTTGCATCACTGATTCATTCAATGCACACACTGTTGCTGTTTTTCAGTTGCCCAGGAGTGTCTGACTCTTTGCGACCCCATGCACTGCAGCACTCGAGGCCTCTCTGTCCTTCATCATCTCCCAAAATTTGCCCAAGTTCATGTCCATTGCATTGGTGATGCCATCCAGCCATCTCCTCCTCTGACATCCTCTTCTCCTTCTGTCCTCAAACTTTCCCAGCATCAGGGACTTTTCCAGTGAGTCAGCTGTTCACATCAGATGGACAAAATACTTCAGTTTCAACTTCAGCATCAGTCCTTCCAATGAGTATTCAGAGTTTATTTCCCTTAAGATTGACTGATCTGATCTTGCTGTCCAAGGATCTCTCAGGAGTCTTCTCCAGTGCCACAGTTTGAAGGCATCAATTCTTCAGCACTCCACCTTTTTTACAGTCCAACTCTCACAACCATACATGACCATTGGGAAGAACATAGCCTTGACTATCAATGGGCATTTGTTGGCAGAGTAATTAATGTCTCTGCTTTTTAGCACACTGTCTAGATTTGTCATAGTTTTCTTGCCAAGAAGCAAACGTCTTCTGATTTCATGGCTTCAGTCACTATCCAAGTGATTTTAGAGTCTAAGAAGAGGAAATCTGTCACCACTTCCACTTGCTCCCCCTCTATTTGCCATGAAGTAATGGAGCCAGAAGCCATGATCTTAGGGTTTTTTTTTTAAATATTTAGTTTTAAGCCAGCTTTTTCACCCTCATCAAGAGGCTCTTTAGTTCCTCTTCACTTTCTGCCATTAGAGTGGTGTCATCCACATATCTGAGGTTGTTAATGTTTCTCCCACCTATCTTGATTTCAGTTTGTAACTCATCCAGCCCAACTTTTCTCATGATGTACTCAGTGTATAAGTTAAACAAAGAAGGTGACAGCAGACAGTTCTGTTGTACTCCTTTCTCAATCTTGAACCAACCAGTTGTTCTATTCAGGGTTCTAACTATTACTTCTTGACCCACATACAGGTTTTTCAGGAGGCAGGTAAGATGGCCTGGTATTTCCATCTCTTTGAGAGCTTTCCACACTTTATTATGATCCACATGGTCAAAGGCACAATCAATGAAACATAGGTAGATTTGTTTTTGAATTCCCTATTTTTCTGTATGCTCCAGTGAATGTTGGCAATTTGATCTCTAGTTTCTCTTCCTTTTCTAAATCCAGCTTGGCCATCTGGAAGTTCTTGGTTCACATAATGCTGAAGCCTAGCATGCAAGATTTTAAGCATGACCTCACTAGCATGGGAGATGAGTGAAGTTGTTTGATGGTTAGTATATTATTTAGTATTACCCTTCTTGAGAACTGGAATGAGGATTGACATCTTAAAGGATGATGCCATCAAGGTGTTGCATTCAATATGTCAGCAAATCTGGAAGGCAAAGCAGTGGCCACAGGACTGGAAAAGGTCAATCCTCAATGGACATGAGTCTGAGCAAACTCAGGGAGCTGGTGAAGGATAGGGAAGCCTGGCATGCTGTAGTTCATAGGGCAGCCAAAAAGTTAGACATGACTTAGTGACTGAAAAACATCAAAAACAAAGAGAAGCAGAGTATTTTTACTGACCTCAATTCTATTTGTTCTGGTTATTCAATCAACAATTTCCTCAATTATTGCAGCATAACAAACCGATCTAAAATAAGATGATTTATCATAATGCCTTTATTACTGAATGAGGCAGTCAGGTGGGGAGTGGTGCGGAGCCCTGCCTGGCGCCTGATGAATCTATATTCAGCTGTGAGTCTCTACATTGTGTTTCTAAGGCTCATCCATGAATCTGCATGTGACTTTTGTGCCCTTTTCTCTTGAACATATTTTTACTCATCTTACTCCATGTTTATAACTAAGTTACTCATTTACAAAATGAGTTTTACAAATGTGAATGTTCTTTTAAAAAATTTATTTATTTTAATTGGAGGTTAATTAGTTTACAATATTGTATTCGTTTTGCCAAATATCAACATGAATTCGCCACAGGTATACATGTATTCCCCATTCTGAACCCCCCTCCTTCCTCCCTCCCTGTATCATCCCTCTAGGTCGTCTCAGTGCACCAGCCCAAAGCATCCAGTATCATGCTTCGAACCTGGACTGGCGATTTGTTTCATATATGATATTATACATGTTTCAATGCCATTCTCCCATATCATTCCACCCTCTCCTTCTCCCACAGAGTCCAAAAGACTGTTCTATACATCTGTGTCTCTTTTGCTGTCTCGCATACAGGGTTATCATTACCATCTTTCTAAATTCCATATATATGTATTAGTATACTGTATTTGTGTTTTTCTTTCTGGCTTACTTCACTCTGTATAATAGGCTCCAGTTTCATCCACTTCATTAGAACTGATTCAAATGTATTCTTTTTAATGGCTGAGTAATACTCCATTGTGTATATGTACCACAGCTTTCTTATCCATTCATCTGCTGATGGACATCTAGGTTGCTTCCTGAATATTCTTAAAGTCATTGTTCCTATATCCATATATGTTGTTGTTTAATGGCTGTCATGTCTCCAACTCTTTGTAACCCCATGGACTGTAGCCCACCAGACTCCTCTTTCTATGGAATTTCCCAGGCAAGAACACTGGAGTTGGCTGCCATTTCCTTCTCCAGGGGAACTTCTCGACCCAGGGATCAAACTCAAGTCTCCTGCATCGGCAGACAGATTCTTATAAACACACGCACAAAAATAAATAAATAAATAAACCCCCTCACATAAAAGGAATCTTCAGAAAGAAAAATGGAATTGTAGGAATCAGACTTCCTGACTTCAGACTATACCACAAAGCTAAAGTATCAAAACAGTAAAGTATTGGCACAAAAATATAAGTGTTGATCAGTGCAACAGGGTAGAAAGCTCTCTGAATTAAGCCCATTTACCTAAGATCAACCAATCTTCGACAAAGGAAGCAAAACTAAACAATAAGCATAGTCTCTTCCATAAGTGGTGCTGGGAAAACTGAACAGCTTCATGAACAAGAATGAAATCAGAACATTCTCTCTAACAGCATACAGAAAATAAACTCAGAGTGGATTAAAAACCTAAATATAAGACCAAATACTATAAGCTCTTAGAAGAAAACATAGGCAGGATTTTCACTTAATTGCAGCAGTATCTTTTTGGATCTCTATCCTAGAGTAATAAAAATGAAAATAAAAATAAAGAAATGGTATTTAATTAAACTTAAATGCTTTTGCACAGTGAAGGAAACCATAAACAAAGCAAACAAAAGACTTTCCCTAAAGATGTGACCAGTAAGAGTTAATCTCCTGAATATACAAACATCTCGTGCAGCTCAATTTAAAAAACAATTCCAATTAAAAAATGAGCAAAAGATCTAAACGTATTTCTCCAATGACACAGATGTCTAAAAGGCATATGAAAAGATACTAAAATCAATATTGTATGCCGTGCTGTCACTTCAGTCATGTCTGACTCTCTGCAACCCTTTGGACTTTAGTCCATCAAGCTCCTTTCCAGGCAAGAATACTGGAGTGGGTTGCCATTTTCTTCTCCAGGGGATCTTCTCAACCTAGGGATCAAACTCACACCTCTGGGTTCTGTAATAACCTATAAGGGAAGAGAATATAAAGGAAAACATATATATATATATACACACATACACGCACGTGTGTATGTGTGTGTGTGTGTATGAATTACTGTGCTGAATACCTAAAACAAGCATGGTAGTGTAATTTAACTATACTTCAATAAAAAATAAATTAATAATTGTAATGATTTTAAAAAATTTACAGAGATGTATACCATTTTATCTTTTAAAAATACCCTACTATTGTATATGGTATTTACTGTTGCAAATTGTGGGTTTATTCCCTTAGCTCATTAAATCTGAGATACCATTCCTTTCTCTTTTGAATACATGGACTTTTTCCACTTTAATTGTAATTCTGGGCATTATGGGGATTTAGCAATCGGACTGCTGCCAGAATTGGGTAATCTTTTTCCTTTTCAGGTCTCTCAGGGACTACTTGAGCTCACTAGATACTTTTTTTTTTTTGCCTCTTATGCCCATTTTTTCATATCACTGTTTCTTTAATCAATTTTAAAAGTTTCTTTAATTACAAAACACAAAATTGTCATATTAAAAGGGAGACATATTTACATATGCATGAAATGATATTTGTGTGTGTGTGCATGTGTGCCATTATTATGCTCAGTTCTCAGTCATGTCCAACTCTTTGTGACCTCAAGGACTGTAGCCCACCAGGCTCCTCTTTCCAAGGAAATTTCCAGGCAAGAATACTGGAGTGGGTTGCCATTTCCTTCTCCCAGGGATCTTCTGGATCTAGGGATCAAACCTGTCTCTTATGTCTCCTGTACTGGCAGACAGATTTTTTTTTCACCACTGTGCCATCTGGGAAAACTCAGGAAATGATAAGGGATAGAATTTGGGTACTATTTCTATATATTATATAGATGTAATAATCTGATGCTGACAGCTTCAGAGTAATAGATACTGGATATAGATAATCTGATGCTGACAGCTTCAGAATAATAAATACAGGATACAGATAATCTGATGCTGACAGCTTCTCCAATATCATCCATTTAGTAATTACTGGGCTTCTAATTACTAGTAATTGGAAGAGACTGGTAGTAATGTAGCCCAGGAGGTCACAGTGCACTCTGTCTATGCATGTGTGTGTGTGTGTGTGTGTGTGTGTGTGTGTGTGTGTGTTGTGGGGAATGATCAGTTTTTTATAACAATTTGATCTGACCTCTTGTACTCTGGAATAAGGCCCTTAAAACACAAATCAAGAGAATGTCAACCAACACATGAAAATGAGGAGGGGATACATTTCTATTCACAGGACTCATTGGATATTTAAAAAAAAAAAAAAACGTAGATGAACTTATTTTTAAGCAGAAATAGATGCACAGATTTAGGGAAGAGACATTTGGATACCAATGCCGGGAGGGGACCAGATGAATTGTGAGATTGGAATTGACCTGTTTACTATGTATAAATAGACAACCAATGAGAACCTATTGTATATAGCATAGTACACTACTTAATGCTCTGTGGTGACCTAAATGGGAAGAAATGTTATTTTATTTTATTTTTTACTTTATAAAATTGTATTGGTTTTGCCACACATCAACATGAATCCACCACAGGTACACGTGTTCCCCATCCTGAACCACCCTCCCACTTCCCTCCCTATACCATCCCTTTGGGTCAT
The DNA here is from genome assembly GCA_006410535.1 of Litocranius walleri. NCBI lineage: Eukaryota > Metazoa > Chordata > Mammalia > Artiodactyla > Bovidae > Litocranius > Litocranius walleri. The sequence continues at coordinate 293,266 of SJYG01001119.1, read as the reverse complement.
CCCAGTACACCAGCCCCAAGCATCCTGTATCCTCCATCAAACCTGGACTAGCAATTTGTTTCCTATATGATATTAAATTTTAAAAAGAGGATATATATCTATACATATAACTGATTCAATTCGCTGTGCAGCAGAAACTAAGACAACATTATTATGAAACTACACTCTAATAAAAATTAATTTTAAAAAGCCAATTAACATAAAGCTGAAGAAATACTCATTTTTGCAGGGCTCAAACCATTGGAGCTTGAACTTCATTGTTCTTTGATCGGAGTGCTCCTTCTGTTTATTTCCTGAAATTTTTAGTTCTTTGATTTCAACTTCTCTGTACTGTTGAAGTAAATCACATTATTATGTCTCCTTCTGTCTGATTTATAGGCAGATTTCCCCTTTGCCATTTCCTACTTTCTCATTTTATTTTTTCTCAGACTTGATGCAGAATATTTAAAATTCCCATTTATTTTAAGGGCTACCATAAATTTCTAAAAAATAATTTATTCTCAAGTGACAGACATTATTCCAAGTAATTTTACTTTGTGTTACTGAAAGAACAGTCACGAGTTACATTATTCATATGGAAAAACACTACACTTAATAGCTGGGGCAAGAAATAAAATTTTGTGATAGAGCAAAGCTGACACCATTGTTTTCACTTCTGTGTACATCATCCCTAGTTAATCAGTCTTAACTGCCCTTCTTTTTTTTTAATTAATTAATTTATTTTTTTAATTACAATACTGTATTTGTTTTGCCATACATTGACATGTATTAGCCACAGGTGAACACAAAGTACTTAAGTTTTTTTTTTTTTAAATATAGGTGGTTATTCAGCTTTATCCTTCACTTAAGTATGTTCTCTCATTCAGTTGTATTCACAGTGCCTATCCTCCTCACTGGGACAATGATCATCAACTACGTGACTCCAAGTGCAGTCTACATAGAAATTCAAATTGATTCACATAGTATCACCTTTGAGTCAGGGAAAATGTTAAATATGATAAAGAAAATCTTAATTTACCTTTTATATTTCTGAGCAAAATATATCATTTTCATTTTCTATATCTGTTCATTGAAGTATGGATTTTGGTATCTATGGGAACAAATCCTATTTCATTAGAGTAAAGGATTGGCTGGTTTACACTTTACAAAAACTTTTTACACTTTTAAAACTGAAGTATCTACTTGTATCTGTTTGCAAACTTCCAGTGCTGCATAGAAATGACTCTTTCTACTGCTTTAAACAATATATATCCTCTTTTCAAATTTTTAATAACCATGAATAGGAAGTGGGCTTCCCTGGTGGATCAGACAGTAAAGAATCTGCCTGTAATGTGGGAGACCTGGGTTGATCCCTGGATTGGGAAGATCACTTGGAGGAGGAAATGGAAACCCACTCCTGTATTCTTGCCTGGAGAATTCGGTGAATGGAGGAAGCTGGTGGGCTACAGTCCATGGGGTCACGAAGAGTCAGACACGACTGATCACCTACATATGCATATGTAATATCCATATTTATCCTCATTATCAAAAAGGACTCATTCAGCTCAGTTCAGTACAGTTCAGTCGCTCAGTCGTGTCTGACTCTTTGCGACCCCATGAATCGCGGCACTTCAGACCTCCCTGTCCATAACCAAAACCCGGAGTTCACTCAGACTCACATCCATCGAGTCAGCGATGCCATCCAGCCATCTCATCCTCTGTTGTCCCCTTCTCCTGCTGCCCCCAATCCCTCCTAGCATCAGAGTCTTTTCCAATGAGCCAACTCTTGCCATGAGGTGGCCAAAGTACTGGAGTTTCAGCTTTAGCATCAGTCCTTCCAAAGAAATCCCAGGGTTGATCTCCTTCAGAATGGACTGGTGGGATCTCCTTGAAGTCCAAGGGAATCTTAAGAGTCTTCTCCAACACCACAGTTCAAAAGCATCAATTTTTTGGCACTCAGCTTTCTTCACAGTCCAACTCTTACATCCATACATGACCACTGGAAAAATCATAGCCTTGACTAGACAGACCTTTGTTGGCAAAATAATGTCTCTGCTTTACAATATGCTTTCCAGGTTGGTCGTAACTTTTCTTCCAAAGAGTAAGCATCTTTTAATTTCATAGCTGCAGTCACCATCTGCAGTGATTTTGGATCCCCCCAAATAAAGTCTGACACTGTTTCCCCATCTATTTCCTATGAAGTGATGGGACCAGATGCCATAATCTTCGTTTTCTGAATGTTGAGCTTTAAGCCAACTTTTTCACTTTCCTCTTTCACTTTCATCAAGAGGCTTTTTAGTTCCTCTTCACTTTCTGCCATAAGGGTGATGTCATTTGCATATCTGAGGTTAATGATATTTCTCCCAGCAATCTTGATTCCAACTTGTGCTTCTTCCAGTCCAGTGTTTCTCATGATGTACTCTGCCTAGAAGTTAAATAAGCAGGGTGACAATATACAGCCTTGATGTACTCCTCTTCCTATTTGGAACCAGTCTGTTGTTCCATGTCCAGTTCTAACTGTTGCTTTCTGACATGAGTACAGGTTTCTCAAGAGGCAGGTCAGGTGGTCTAGTATTCCCATCTCTTTCAGAATTTTCCAGTTTATTGTGATCCACACAGTCATTAGAGAGCTTCAATTTCTGTCTGTACAGGTTTTCAAGTCAGCATTTTGTACAAAGAGGTACATGTCCTTTTGACTCCTCCTGATTTCCTGGAGGGAACTTCCACAGAGTCTCTCATAAATAAAATTATCTGTATTTAACCATGAATGCTATCTTCAAATATCGATAAAGTTACTTAATGATTCCCCTGTATGAGACAGCAAAAAAGGCACAGATGTATAGGACAGTCTTTTGGACTCTGTGGGAGCGGGAGAGGGTGGGATGATTTGGGTGAATGGCATTGAAACAAGTATCATATCATATATGAAATGAATTGCCAGTCCAGGTTAGATGCATGATACTGGATGCCTGGGGATGATGCACTGGGATGACCCAGAGGGATGCTACGGGGAGGGAGGATGAAGGGGGGTTCAGGATGGGGAACACGTGTATACCTGTGGGAGATTCATGTTGAAATATGGCAAAACAAATACAATATTGTAAAATAATTAACCTCCAATTAAAATAAATAAATTTATATTAAATTTTTATTATTTTTAATGAACACATGTACAATATTTTATTTAACTAATTTAAAATAATTTAAACAATCATATACACAGAGTAGTATTACTCAGCCATTAAAAAGAACACATTTGAATCAGTTTTTTTTTTTCTACTTTATTTTACTTTACAATACTCTATTGGTTTTGCCATACATCAACATGAATCCACCACAGGTGCATACGTGTTCCCCATCCTGAACACCCCTCCCTCCTCCCTCCCTGTACCACCCCTCTGGGTCATCCCAGTGCACCAGCCCCAATCACCCTGTATCCTGCATTGAACCTAGACTGGTGATTCATTTCTTGTATGATAGTATACATGTTTCAATGCCATTTTCCCAAACCATCCCACCCTCTCCCTCTTCCACAGAGTCAATAACACTGTTATATACATCTGTGTCTCTTTTGCTGTCTTGTATACAGGGTTATCATTACGTCTTTCTAAATTTCATATATATGTGTTAGTATACTGTATAGGTGTTTTTCTTGCTGGCTTACTTCACTCTGTATAATCAGCTCCAGTTTCATCCACCTCATTAGAACAGATTCAAATGTATTCTTTTTAAGGGCTGAGTAGTACTCCATTGTGTACATGTACCACAGCTTTCTTATCCATTCATCTACTGATAGACATCTAGGTTGCTTCCATGTCTTGACTATTATAAACAGTGCTGCGATGAACACTGGGGTACACGTGTTCTTTAAATTCTAGTTTCCTCAGTGTTTATGCCCAGCAGTGGGATTGCTGGATCATAAGGCAGTTCTATTTCCAGCTTTTTAAGGAATCTCCACACTGTTCTCCATAGTGGCTGTACTAGTTTGCATTCCCACCAGCAGTGTAAGAGGGTTCCCTTTTCTCCACACTCTCTCTAGCATTTATTGCTTGTAGACTTTTGGATCATAGCCATTCTGACTGGTGTGAAATGGTACCTCACTGTGGTCTTGATTTGCATTTCTCTGATAATCGTGATGTTTAGCATCTTTTCATGTGTTTGTTAGCCATCTGTATGTCTTCTTTGGAGAAATATCTATTTAGTTTTTTGGCCCATTTTTTGATTGGGTCGTTTATTTTTCTGGAATTGAGCTGTGTAAGTTGCTTGTATATTTTTGAGATTAGTTGTTTGTCAGTTGCTTCATTTACTATTATTTTCTCCAATTCAGAAGGCTGTCTTTTCACCTTTCTTATAGTTTCTTTTGTTGTGCAGAAGCTTTTAAGTTTAATTAGGTTCCATTTGTTTAATTTTGCTTTTATTTTCAGTATTCTTGGAGGTGAGTCTTAGAGGATCCTGCTGTCATTTATCTTGGAGAGTGTTTTGCCTATATTTTCCTCTAAGAGTTGAATAGTTTCTGGTCTTACGTTTAGATCTTTAATCTATTTTGAGTTTATTTTTGTGTATGGTGTTAAAAAGTGTTCTAGTTCATTCTTTTACAAGTGGTTGACCATTTTTCCCAGCACCACTTGCTAAAGAGATTGTCGTTTCTCCATTGTATATTCTTGCTGCCTTTGTCAAAGATAAGATGTCCATATGTGTGTAGATTTATCTCTGGGCTTTCTATTTTGTTCCATTGATCTATATTTCTGTCTTTGTGCCAGTACCATACTGTCTTGATTACTGTGGCTTTGTAGTAGAGCCTGAAGCCAGGCAGGTTGATTTCTCCAGTTCCATTCTTCTTTCTCAAGATTGCTTTGGCTAGTTGAGGCTTTTTGTATTTCCATGCAAATGGTGAAATTATTTGTAGCTCTGTGAAAAATACCGTTGATAGCTTGATAGGGATTGCATTGAATCTGTAGATTGCTTTGGGTATTATACTCATTTTCACATATTGATTCTTCTGATAAAAAAAGGTACTTAGAATAATATAAAAAATATTATAATTTCCCTGTTTTGCCAGAAGATTTTACTTTCTTCTCAGGTTCAAAGGATTTGTTAACAATATTAGCCATTCATTATATCCAAGTAAATATTACCAATATTTATTAGAGAATTATCTAACTTACTTTTAATTTACTAACATTAAAAGAAAAATAGAAACAGCAGTGGATGTATCCAGACTCAACCAGCACTGAGAAGTCCCATGACATAGCTCATCTGGAGTCCCCATTGGGAAAGGGTAGCAGGCACTGTGGCATATTATAGGTGAGACTTCAAAGATTCAAAGTTCCCAGATATAATCCCAGAACTCAAACTGATATCATCATAAGTCTGTGAGCAAATTGCACCTCTGATTTCATGTTAATGCTGTTGGATTTGTCATGTGTAACTTGGAAAGTCATTAAGCCTGGGGCCTGTTGGCCAGACCATCTCTAGGGGGTCAACAATCTCAAGATTCCTCCATCTCATATAAGGTGCTGCAAGTCTTACACTCACAGCAAGCAGTCATTCACAGTCACTCACACTCAGATCAGTGTCCAGGAAGGTTAGAAACAAGGTCAGAGGACTGCTCTGTTTTGTCCCTGAAGCCTAAACAAGTCTATTTAATTTCTCTAACAGTCCCTCAGTTCTGTTAGCGTTTATGTTCTATTGGTTGGCTCTTACTGCATAAGAACCTAACTTAAAATCACTTATTTTATTATAGTTTCATTACCAATCCAGTGATTCTTTCATGGAACTTTTCCAACGTCTTCTGGACTGCCCATAGATCTAATTCAGCTGTGATTTGTTTCTGAAGCTTATCCATGGTGTTGCATCTGTACTATTTTCCTTTCTTCAACAAATATATGATGTTTAACTCATATGCAGAGTACATCATGATAAACGCTGGACTGGAAGAAACACAAGCTGGAATCAAGATTTCCGGGAGAAATATCAATCACCTCAGATATGCAGATGACACCACCCTTATGGAAGAAAGTGAAGAGGAAGTAAAAAGCCTCTTGATGAAAGTGAAAGATGAAAGCGAAAAAGTTGGCTTAAAGCTCAACATTCAGAAAACGAAGATCATGGCATCCGGTCCCATCACTTCATGGGAAATAGATGGGGAAACAGTGGAAACAGTGTCAGATTTTATTTGGGGGATCCAAAATCAACGCAGATGGTGACTGCAGCCATGAAATTAGAAGACACTTACTCCTTGGAAGAAAAGTTATGACCAACCTAGATAGTATATTCAAAAGCAGAGACATTACTTTGCTGACTAAGTTCCGTCTATTCAAGGCAATGGTTTTTCCTGTGGTCATGTATGGATGTGAGAGTTGGACTGTGAAGAAGGTTGAGCACTGAAGAATTGGTGTTTTTGAACTGTGGTGTTGGACAAGACTCTTGAGAGTCCCTTGGAGTGCAAGGAGATCCCACCAGTCCATTCTGAAGGAGATCAACCCTGGGATTTCTTTGGAAGGAATGATGGCAAAGCTGAAACTCCAGTACTTTGGCCACCTCATGCGAAGAGTTGACTCACTGGAAAAGACTGTGCTGCTGGGAGGGATTGGGGGCAGGAGAAGAAGGGGACGACCGAGAGTAAGATAGCTGGATAGCATCACGGACTCGATGGATGTGAGTCTGAATGAACTCCAGGAGATGGTGATGGACAGGGAGGCCTGGCATGCTGTGATTCATGGGGTCACATAAAGTCGAACATGACTGAGCAACTGAACTGAACTGAACTGATCTCCGTTTATATATGTATGCTAACCCTTGACTTTATGATAGAAATAGTTTACAAATTTAAATTGGCTTAATTTCACTATTTCTCTATCAATATATAACACTTTTCTTCTTCCTAGTTTTGTTAGGGGAAGCACACTGACTGAAACTGCCCTCCTCCCCCGCCCCCTGCCGGCCAGGCACCATAATAACCATTGGCATGAGTTGTTTTAAGACAGGAGGTCCTGGTAAGGAATATGGAACTAGTAAGCCACCACCAACTGGAAGAGTTTGGGAAAGGTAAAAGGAGACACCACATGTTTGACCATTTCCCAGAATCCTCGTTAGCATTCATCTTGACTGAATAAGATATGCACCACCAGGAAGGACTCTGAGTGAGAATGATTGGCTAAAGACAACCCAGAAACTAATCCCCATCATCATAAAACCAGAGAGCCAGTGGCAGAGCAGTTCTCTTTGGTTTCCTTACCCAAGTACTCTCTGTCTAGCCACCCTTTCCCAATCAAATCTCCTCGGACAGTTCATTTCTGAGTGTTAGACAAGAGCCCAGTTTTAGGGGCCTTGGAAGGGGTCCTCCTTCCTGCAACAGTTATAAGGTAAATCTTCTAGCAGTGTCTGGAGTGAATCAGCTATATTTAGATCTGACCTGACTCATAAACACTAAAATTTTAATTTTAATTAATTTACAAGAGTACAATTATATTCAGTAATCTTCACATTTTAAAACGTACAATCTGCCAGATTGAAGGATTCTTACAAAACCAAGAATACATAATATATGGATTCATTTGTGTGCAACTGAAGAAAATACGGAATAAGTTTGAACTGCTTTCTCAAATAATTGTTAAAATGTAATCCACCTGGGAATAAGACCCTTATTTTTGAAGGCAGAATGGGATAATACAACTTAATTCAGATGAAAGTTGTGAAATGAACTGTTGGATATATTTTGAGTCCAAAGAAAACCTTCAAGAGTAAGGAGTGTGTGTATATATACATGTATGTACATTTGTGAACATCCTTCTTTCAACTAAGCAGACTCACACATATACTGTTGTTATGGGAAGCAGAGGCACCCCTCCAGTGCCCCAAGAGCAGGCTCTTGTCTAACACTCAGAAAAGAATTGTCTGAGGAGACACGTGCTGACAAAGTAAGAGACTTTACTGGAAGAAGGCACCCGGGCAGAGAGCAGTAGGCTATGGGAACCTAGGAAAACTGCTCTGCCATGTGGCTCACAGTTTCAGGTTTTATGGCAATAGGATTAATTTCTGGGTGGTCGTTGGCCAATCATTCTGACTCAGAGTCCTTCCTGGTGGTGCACACATCACTTACCCAAGATGGATGCTAGCTAGAGGGATTCTGGGAGGTGGATGGACACGTAGTGTCTCTTTTTGACCTTTCCCAAATTCTTCCAGTTGGTGGTGGCTTATTAGTTCTGTATTCCTTACCAGGACCTCCTGTTGTAAAACAACTCATGCGAATGGTTACTAGAGAGCCTGGCCATAGTGGGCGGTTTCAGTCAGTATGCTCCCCCTGACACTGTTTCTTGAAATGAGTCTCAGTGGGTTTAAATCAAGACATCTGGAGGGCTTGGATCTTTCAGGATGTTCCAGGTGAGGATTAATTCCCTCTCCTATTACAATTTCCAGGGGCCACCTGCATTCCTTATATCATGAAATGATATGTATTTTTATATCCTTCCTCCATCTTCAAAGCCAGCAGCGTAGCATCTTCACATGCTTCTCTGACTCCAATTCTTCCTCTCTTTCACACTTAGAGGGTCATTGTGCTTACACTAGTCCAAAGTGAAAATTCAGGCTAATTTTTGTATCTTAAAACACATTACTAGTAGCTATGTTCCATCTACTGTCTTAATTACCCTGCTATATCAACTAATATCTTAGAAAGTTATTTGGTTTAGGATGTGATGTCTTTTGGAGTCCTTTATTCTCCCTACTACAAACTCTTCTTAATACGTATATTTTATTTATGTCACTCAAGAGCTCTTATATTTAAAAGATCTGCCACATAATTCACTGCCACCTGTAAAATGAATGAAAAACTTTTTTTTTTAAATTACATACATAAAAGAGCCCCTGTGGAGTAGACTAAAACTATATACACTTGACCCTAACATAGGACTGCTGCCTTGATCCAAACTGTGATCCACAGATCAAGAGATGCAGTTTCAATAACTAAGAGCTTGTTTGAAATCCATTCCATGGGCCCAATAGAGACCTCATGAAACAGATTTTGCATTTCAACCACAGACCTTGGTGATTTTTATGCAAAATGAACTTGTAGAAGTTCTGGTCCAAAATAACTTTTCTTACCTTCTCATTGTTGGGATTTGGGACAGTACAATTACTTGTATTGGACTCTGTCCTGTCCTGCTGTATATAAGAGATTAACAGGCTGCTGTTTAGTCGCTCAGTCATGTCTGAATCTTTGCAACCCCATGGACTATATCCCACCAGGATCCTCTATCCATGAGATTTTCCAGAGTGAGCATCCTTTTAGACACTGCCAAATATTCCCAGGAGAAAAATCATCTCTGGTTAAGAACCACTGCCCAGAATCTGAAAACTAGAAGTATCTTGACTAATTCCAGTCAAGATTTTATCCCTTACTTGGTATGTACCTTTAAGCAGAACATTAAATCCCTCTGAGTTCCATCTCTACAATGGAGATTGGAGTTCATATAAGTTTAAACTCATAGAACACAGTGCTTTAAAAATTAAATTTTATAGTCTCTATAATATGTAGGTTAGTAGTGCATAAGAGTATCTATAAAGGTCTTCTATAGTTACAAATATTTTATAAAGAGGGATAAGTGACAGCTCTTAACTTCTGATATAAGCAGGGAATCCATATTGGAACTGCAAAACTTTCATGAAACAAATGATTATAATACCCAACACTTTTATTAAAGGGGCAAAATTATCCCCCTTTAGGATGAGTGGGAATAGTCACATTCAGAGATTCAGAGTTTGTGTTCCACTACAAATCAAAGCCTTGAAGAACCAAGGTACCTGGTCAAGACAAACCTTCAATATTATACTTTTGAGAATATTTGAACTCAGGGATGTGATGAAGTGCTGGGTGTCAGAGTTTTGGAAGAAGGAGAGGTATAGGAGAAGGAGTGATGAAAACTGGATTCACCTAATGTCATGCAGTCTGCTAGGAATGGAGAAGCAAGAAAAAATATCCATTATGTCCAGATCAGCAACCCCAAGAGAAATCATGTCCTTGGAGGTTGTAGTAACAAGAGGAAAACATGACTAATGAGCTGATATAGAAAGATGCAAATACCTCCTTGGCTGTAGTCCCTCAGCCTGTGCAACTCTGGACAGAATGTTGTTGCTGCTTTTGCAGCCCTAAATCTAGCTGGGTGATCAGTGCTTGATCCTCTTCCCTATTGTCTGATTTGGGAACAAAACCTGTCTGCATTGTCAATCATTTATGAAGGAATTTTGACTTCCTCACCAAAAGCTTCTTCCCAGAGTCTCCATGCAGGTGAGTCTGAGAGCTTAATAGGCACTTCAGGAGAGGACCAGGGAGCAAAGAAGCCACGAACTTGTCCCAGAGGTCACCTAAGAGCCAATACAGCATAGCACAGAAGCCAGAGATCACTCAGGTTGCTTGCTGGCTTTAATAATGCATTTATTTATGATACTGACAAAGGAACATTGCACTTAGAAACTCAGTTGCCAATGTTGACAACTAAATTGCGCTAGTGGAAGCCCAGTGGAAGAAAGAATGGGAGATATCATTGTTGTTCAGTCACTAAGTTGGGCCCAGCTCTTTGCCACCCTATGAACTTCAGCACGCCTGGCTTCTCTGTCCATTGCTATCTCCCCTAGTTTGCTCAAACTCATGTCCACCAAATCAATGATGTTATCCAACCATCTCTTCGTCTGTCTCCCCATTCTCCACAGTTTCTCAGGATCTTTTCCAATGAGCAGGTCTTTGAATCAGGTAACCAAAGTATGGGAGCTTTAACTTCAGTATCAATCCTTCCAATGAATGCTCATAATACAATAAATTACAGGACTAAACAAATAGGTTATTACCTGAGAGGAATATCCAGTGAAATAAGGACATTTCTTTTTATTTTAAGATGAGACATATTATACTACATATGCTATGCTTTCTCACATCATACAGATATCACTGTTTCTGTCCTTGGGGAAAACAGAAAGGTATTTATGTTTATGATTTCTTTGTGACACCAAAGAATGTAGCTGAAGTTGGAAGGCTGCCGAACCAAGAAAGCTTTTCTTCATCACATTGTCTCAGGGGCCATTTGAGCTTATTAGATTTTTTTTTTTTCATTTTTTCCCTCACTATCCCTCTCCCATAACTTTTTTATTTCCATTTTTAATCATCTATTTCACTTTATTATTTATTTTTTAATATAAATTTATTTATTTTAATTGGAGATTAATTACTTTACAATATTGCATTGGTTTTGCCATACAAAACAGGGCAGAAAGTGGCCATAGCAAAAAGGAACCCCAAATCTATTCTTCTCTTGGAAGCTTATAAACTGGAATTTCTGGGTTTTCCACATTCTTTAGGAGAAAGCTAATCTGATCTGACCAGGTTGAGTTGTCACCCCCCATGGCTTAAGGAGGGTGGTTCTGGGAGTGAAATTCGTGATAGAAACACAGCCCAGGAGACCATGGTGTGTCTGCAAACCTGTGCCTTGTGGAGTGAGAGAAATTCCTAAAACAGAGGCACTTGGACTCGTGTATTTGTTGTTGTTATTCACTAAATCATGTCTGATTCTTTCGCAACCAGGCTCCTCTCTCCATGGGATTTCCCAGGCAAGAATACTGGAACTGGTTGCCATTTCCTTCTCCAGAGGAGCTTGCCAACCCAGAGACTGAGCCAGTGCCTCCTACATCAGCAGGCAGATTCTTTACCATCTGAGCCACCAGGAAAGCCCATTCCCTCTGCCAGCCACACACTTTTTCTGATCCCCCTAGATCCTTCTCTCTCTTGAGCTGAAAGTGAAAGTGAAGTCACTCAGCCATGTCTGACCCTTTGTGACCCCATGGACTGTAGCCAACCAGGCTCCTCAGTCCATGGGATTTTCCAGGCAACAGTACTGGAGAGGGTTGCTATTTCCTTCTCCAGGGAATCTTCCACACCCAGGGATCAAACCCTGGTCTCCTGCATGGTAGAGAGATGCTTTACCGTCTGAGCCACCAGGGAAGCTCCTTTCTTTTTTTTTTTTTTTGGAAAATGGATATTTTATTTTATTTTATTTTTTTTATTTTATTTTATTTTTTTTATTTTATTTTTTTTTTAAATTTATTTATTTTTTAAATTACATTACTGCATTTGTTTTGCCATACATTGACATGTATTAGCCACAGGTGAACACACTCTCCCAATGCTGAAGCCCCCTCCCACCTCCCCCCCCACACCATCTAGCTGAATCATCTTGTGCACCAGCCCCATGCATCCTGCATCCTGCATTGAACATTGGCGCTTCGTTTCTTACAAGATAGTATATGTTTCAATGCCATTCTCCCAAACCATCCCACCCTTTCCCTCTCCCCCAGAGTCCAAAAGTCCGTTCTATACCTCTGTGTCTCTTTTGTTGTCTCACATATAGGGTCATCATTACTATCTTCTAAATTCCATATATATGTGTCAGTATACTGTATTGGTGTTTTTCTTTCTGGCTTACTTCACTCTGTATAATCGGTTCCAATTTCATCCATCTCATTAGAACTGAGTCAAATTTATTCTTTTTAAGGGCTGAGTAGTACTCCATTGTGTATATGTACCACA
>SJYG01001119.1:255896-272539 GCA_006410535.1 Litocranius walleri | reverse complement strand
AAATGCTATCTGTCACAATATAATAGAACACAATTGTTTCAAATGACGTTAAAGACAAGTGAGTGCTACTAGATCCATCTTACAGGAAAAAAACAATGAGCAAATATTTTGGCCCACCCAATACATGAACTTTTTAAAAATATACTGTGAATGGGACAAAAAGTTTTAATAACAGGTGAAATGGGGTATACCCTCAAGGAGAATTTATCTATATATAACATCAATTTCTTGCCAGCAAAATAGAAATTATAGTAGTTCAGTTATATAAATTATGCCTGTTCAAGTGAAAATTATTCTTGGTATTTTCTTTTTCCCAATAGTCACTTCCACCACATGGAACCAAGGAACAATACAAAAATTTCAAAATTTCTTCTTCTGGGATTTTCAGAAGAACCAGAACTGCAGCCCCTAATATTTGGGCTTTTCCTCTCCATGTACCTGATCACTGTGTTTGGAAACCTGCTCATCATCCTGGCTGTCAGCTTAGACTCCCGCCTCCACACCCCCATGTACTTCTTCCTCTCCAACCTGTCCTTTGTAGACATCTGCTTCATCTCCACCACCATCCCAAAGATGCTATGGAACATCCAGATGCAGAGCCACATCATAACCTATGAAGGCTGCATTATCCAGGTGTATTTTTACATTCTCTTTGCAGGATTAGATGATTTTCTCCTGGCTGTGATGGCCTATGATCGGTATGTGGCCATCTGCCATCCTTTGCACTACACAGTCATCATGAACCCCTGGCTCTGTGGATGTCTGGTTCTGGTGTCCTGGGTAATAAGTGCAATGTACTCACTGTTACACAGCTTAATGGTTTTGCATTTGTCCTTCTGCTCAGACTTGGAAATACACCACTTTTTCTGTGAAACAAAACAGCTTGTCCAACTTGCCTGTTATGACACTTTCCTCAATAACACAGTGCTGTGTTTTGGAACTGTGATTATGGGTGGTTTTCCCCTGATTGGTATTATTTACTCTTACTCGAAGATAGTGTCCTCCATCTGTAGAATCTCATCAGCCCATGGAAAGTATAAAGCATTTTCAACCTGTGTCTCTCATCTCTCCATTGTCTCCTTATTTTATTTTTCTGGATTCAGAGTGTACCTTAGTTCTGCTGCTACCCACAGTTCCCACTCCGGTGCAACAGGCTCGGTGATGTACACTGTGGTCACACCCATGCTGAACCCCTTTATCTACAGTTTGAGAAATAAAGACATAAAGAGGGCTCTGAAAAGATTTTTGGGGATGGAAACTTTTACAAAAGGGCCATTTTCTCTTGGGCTGAAGAAATGTCCATGACACCCAGGTTGAAAGCCTTAGAGCCAGGTACTTTGACTCTTTGATTGTTTTGTAATTATAGCAATAGTTTCTTCAATTGACTGCTTGATATTACTTTTATTTGATTTCAACTTCTTTATACAAAACAAAACAAAACTCTTTATTAACTTTTCTGTTCTCTGTCATGTATAGTTTTTATTTTGTCATTTTTTGACTGTCCAAAATTGACTTGAAAATGTGAAATATATGTAAATTGCCAATTTCTTAAGAATAAATTCTTCTGAGATAAAATACACTGAGTCATTTTTTTTCCCACTTTACTAAAAGTATAATCGTGAATTGTGCTACTTATATGGAAAAAAGAAAAAAAAAATCTTGACAACATAAACAATTACATAGTTCCATAGAAGAGACAAATATGAAACCAGTTTATCATTTTTTAGTTTAGTATAACTTGGAACATCACTACAATAATTACTCTATCTGAAAATGTCTTCATAGACATTAGCAGAGAGTGTGTTTCATAACTGGTCTTCTGATTTTACTCCCTCACAGTGTACTGTTCTCCATTTAACTCAGTGTCCCTGTTGCCTACAGGAGATACTGGCAAAACGGAGCATCAGACATATGTCTCCAATTGTCTATCTGAAGCAAATTTCAATGAAGACTTTGACATTATAAGGTCTTGATTCAAAGAGGATTCTAAGCATGATGTAGCAAAACTTTATGTCAGATTATTACCATGCCAAATAGTTTTTCATGGTGTTCATTCATGAAGAGGTTTATTGTTCGGGTGAAGTAGTGTTTGGTTTAATTATATCTTTCTGTTTCTGCTTGAAGTTTTCCATTATTGCTTACAAATATGATTCCTTCCATTGCTCTAAATGAAGTATCTCCCCCATTCCAAGTTGTGTCATTTCCACAAAAAGAGTAGTCACCAAATAATATGAAAGTGAAAGTCACTCAGTCATGTCCAACTCTGTGACTGTATAGTCCATGAAATTCTCCAGGCCAGAATACTGGAGTGGGTAGTCTTTCCCTTCTCCAGGGGATCTTCCCAACCCAGGAATTGAACACAGATCTTCCCCATTGCGGGTGGATTCTTTATCAGCTGAGCCACAAGGAAAGCCCAAGAATACTAGAGTGGGCAGCCTATCCCTTCTTCAGCAGGTCTTCCCGACCCAGGGATCAAACCAGGATCTCCTGCATTACAGGTGGATATTTACCAACTTAGCTATCAGGGAAGTTGTGAAGTCACTCAGTCGTGTCTGACTCTTTGTGACCCCGTGGACTGTAGCCTACCAGGCTCTTCTGTCCATGGGATTTTCCAGGCAATAGTCCTGGAATGGATTGCCATTTCCTTCTCCAGGGGATCTTCCCGACCCAAGGATTGAACCCGGGTCTCCCGCATTGTAGACAGACGCTTTACTGTCTGAGCCACCAGGGAAGTTCTAATAATATAAATATCATATATATATATACAAAGTGTGGCTCACTAGAGAGCTTAAACTTCTATCCAGTCCTGTGGTTCAGTCATAAGTTTTGTACAAACAGGTATATCCTTTTAAACGTTCTTGCTTACCTAAAAGGGAACCTCAGTGGAATCCCTTTTTAACACAACTGTATGAAATAAACTTGAATAACAGGGAAATCATGAATGCTATTCAAATATCACAATAATTGCCTAGGAAAAAAGCAGTATGTTATTATAACTTCCCTCAGTTTTGTTCACATTGCTATTGTATCGGTTAGCTGTTGTTACATAGAAAATCATCTTAAAAGTAAATGGTCTAAAATAATGGATTTATGATCAAATGGATTTTTATGGTGGGGATTTTATCTGAGTTCTGATTTGTATCCTCATGGGTCTACCATCAGCTGTCAGGCTCTATGTTGCATTATAAAGGCTCATCCATGATGTTGTGTGCCATTGTAATGTTTCTCTGTTTTGATCCACTTTATGTCAAATTCTTCCTTTTATATATGCAGGTTAGTTTAACAAGAAAAAAATGGGTTTCTCAAATGTTAACTGTTTTATCTAAATTTCACCGTTACTACATCTATAAGTTGTATTTTGTTTCTTCCTAGTTAGAGGAGCTTGGAGAAAGCAATGGCACCCCACTCCAGTACTCTTGCCTGGAAAATCCCATGGATGGAGGAGCCTGGAAGGCTGCAGTCCATGGGGTCGCCAAGAGTCGGACACGACTGAGCGACTTCACTTTCACTTTTCACTTTCATGCATTGGAGAAGGCAATGGCAACCCACTCCAGTCTTCTTACCTGGAGAATCCCAGGGATGGGGGAGCCTGGTGGGCTGCAGTCTATGGGGTCGCACAGAGTCAGACACGAGTGAAGCGACTTAGCAGCAGCAGTTAGAGGAGCTGGTGGTGGTTTAGCCAGTAAGTTGTGTTTTTTGACCCCCATGGCCTCTAGCCCACCAGGCTGCTCAGTCCATGGGATTTCTCAAGCAAGGATACTGCAGTGGGTTGTCATTTCCTCCTCTAAGAGGTCTTCCTGACCCACGGATCAAACCCAGGTCCCCTGCACACTCTTCACTGGCTGAGCCAATGGAGCTGACTGCCACTAGAGCACTTAGAGGAGCTATCTCTCACCAGTTTTAGGATTGACTCAACTACATGTACTTAACATACTATGCTAAACAATGTACCAATGAAATGTTTAATTTTTAACTAATTCATTAAAGTGTAATTACATATAATAAACTGCATATTTTTAAAATATACAATTTTCTGGATTTCAAAAAAATAAAAACATTATTCAATTTGTGTATGATTTCAGAAGGTGCACAAGATGTTTTAATTCATTTTAATGTTATTGTTAATGATACAACTTGCTCTTAGCCTCAGTTTTTATTTCAGAAGAAATTGTGAGATGATTAATTCTAACTCACTTGAACGTTGTGAAAAATGAATGAAATGTATAGAAATACTTCCCTGAGTCCACAGTTTTCAAGTTTAGAAGTACATGTATGTATTTGTTTATACCTTTCTCTCAAACAGCCACACTCATCCATACATATATATGGACACAGTCTCATTTGTAATCCCATCCATTGTTTTAGAAGAAAACTTGAGAGAAATTTGGAAGGATAGTCATGAAAGCATAAATGCTTGAATTAACATAAATAGAATATAATGGGGAGGGAGGTGGGAGGGGGGTTCAGGATTGGGAACACGTGTACAACCGTGGTGGATTCATGCTGAAGTATGGCAAAACCAATACATTATTGTAAAGTCAAAAATGAATAAATAAATAAATAAAGCAAAAATTAAACAAAAATATTTGCAACAAAGTGAAAAAAAAGTTTAACAGGAAGATGTAAAATAGAATGTGTGATTTTAATTTTGATAATGATTTACTTTTTTTAATCTTCAATTCTCCAAGATCTTAAAGTCAGAACTATATTTACATATTTTGTTACTGTTTAGTCTCTAAATTCTGTCTGACTCTTGTGACACTGTAGACTGTATCCCTGTAGGCTCCTCTGTCCATGGAATTTTCCAGGCAAGAATACTGGAGACAGTTACCATTTCCTTCTCCAGTATTTATATTGGGCAATGTGAAATTCTCTATACCAGCTAATGGGGCAAAATTTCTCCAAACTGACTCTAATTGTCTTATATTTAAAATAGGAATTCAATACAGAATGCCTTTTAAGGGAAGCTCACTGACTGTATTGAAAAGCTTAAACTCAGTGCAGAGGGACAATATCTGATTGAACAATATCTGTATTAGATTCATCTTGCTCCTGTAATGAATTACTACACCAGTAGTTTGGAATGAATGTCTATCTTGAAATTCTAGAAGGTCAGGAACCTGAAATGGGTCTCTTTGGCTAAACTTGAAACGTTGGCAGGCCTTTGATCCTCATGGACACTCCAGAGGACAAGGATTCCCTTTCCTATTTTATGTGCATTGGCCACCAGCGTTCCTGGGCTCATGGTCCTTCCTCTCTCTTCAAACCCAGGTGCACAGCATTTTTAGTTGCCTATCTCACTTCACTTCTTCTTCTTTCCCACTTTTAAAGGGTTACTGTGATTACATTAGTCCAACTTGGATGATCTGTGCTAATCTTCTTATATCAAGATTAATTAACAATCTCATTGCATCTGCTATTGTAATTTTTCTTGCAGTGCAAGCTAGGATATTAGAAGTTCTTGGGAATATGATGAGGACATAGTTTTTGAGGATTTTATTCTGCCTGTGTTTTGTCACTTTGACTCTTTACAAGCCGGCGAACTGTAATCCAACAGGTTCTTCTGTCCATGAAACTGTCCAGGAAAGAATGTTGGAGTAGCTTGCCATTTCCTGCTCTAGGGGATCAACCCAGCCCAGGGACTGAAGTTGCCTTTCCTGCTTCTGCGTTGGCAGGCAGATCCTTTACCACCAGCACCACCTAGGAAACCCTTATATTCTGCCTACTGCAAAGTATTTTTCAGACAGAAATTATTTAATGTCACTCATTTATTTTACATAAATAAAAATCAAATAAATGTATCACTATAAAGTAAGTGAAACTATTTTCTTTCAAAATTACATACATGAAATATTTTTGATAAAGACCTAAGACTACCAACACATGGGTCAAATTCATGACCACTGTCTTGCTGTTCAAATTGTGGTCCACAGACCAAGATCTGCAGCATCAATAACATTTAGCATCTTGATAGAAATGCAGAGATCCTGGGCTACCTGAATCAGACTTGTTGAATCATGATTTGAATTTGAACTACAACCTTTAGCAATTTGTGGAAATAGTGAATCAGAGACATGCTGGTCTAGAATAAATTTTCTCACCTTCTCACTGTTGACATTTGGGGCAGTATAATCACCTGTGTTGGATGCTGTCCTGCACAGATTTTTAGTGGCAGCCCTACAGACAAGCCAAATATCACCAGTTGTAAGATGATCTTTGGTTGACAATCACTGTCTCAGAGTTTGAGAACTGGAAGCACCCTGAGAGTGTCCAGTCAAGATGCATTCTCTTACTTGTTTAAAACTTTGATCAGAACATTAAACCTGTCTGAATCTCTTTTGTACAATGGAGAATGAGGTGCATAAGAGGACAACATCACAGAATGAACTTCTATAAAATTAAAGCAGACTGTAATTTCCAAGGAAATGGTATATAAAAATATTTAAATATGTCTCATAATAACAAACATTTTGTAATGAAAGGCTAAATGATGGCTCTAACTTCTGAAACCGAGTATGAAATTTCTAATAGCTTTGGGAAAAGATTCAGGAATGCAAGCAGTGTAGTGCCCAAAGTTTTATATGAAAGGACAGTATTATTCCACTTGTAAAAAGGGGAATAACAATTTTCTAGAGCTATCAAGAGCTGTCTAGTCAATGATTGATAGATTCGAGGGACCTAATCAAGAGAGAATTCACAGTCTTAAACTTTGAGGAAACTTTAACTCAGGCTGGGAAAATGTGCTGAGAGGTTTAGACTTCCCGATGCAGGAGAGTTCATGAAGAAGGAGAAATAAAATCTAAATTCATCCTGCTTGTAACCTGGTCTCCTAGGAGCAGAGAGTCAGCTGGAAATATTTCCTTCGGTCCAGACCTGTGTTCCATAGGGAAATCATGACATAAATGTGGGTTACAACAGAAAAGATACCTACTGAGAATACAAAGTGAGCTATGAAACTCCTCTGCTGCAATTCCCTCAGCCCGAGAAATCTTGGACTTCACAGGATATGTTTCCTCTGGAGACCTAAGTCTGGCTGGTCTTCAAGTCTTTCCTGCTGTTTTGTGACACAGAGCTTTGGTCTCCAGCATCAACCCTCCAGGAGGCATTTGATCTTCCACACAGAGACCTTTCTCTCAGTTCCCATCCAGGTGAGTCTGAGAGCCCTGTGGCTATTGCAGGAGAGGACTGGTGCTGGTGGGAAGTCACTGCAGTCGTGTCCGACTCTTTGTGACCCCATGGACTGTCGCCCACCAGGCTTTTCTACCCATGGGATTCTCCAGGTAAGAAGACTGGAGTGGGTTGCCGTCTCCTACTCCAGGTCATCATCCCAATCCAGGTATCGAAGTCATGTTTTTTGTGTCTCCTGAGATGTTTTACCACTGCACCACTGGGGAAGCCCATGGGAGAGGACTAGAGAAAAAGAAATCCTTGAACCTCTATGAAAGGTCACCTGTGAGCCAATCCAGTCTAGTTCAGATATCAAAGGTAATTGGCCAGAGAAGCAGATATTGGCCTCAGTAAGGCAGGCTCAGTGTTGACACTTCAATGACAAAAACACGTCCATTAAGAAGAGGGAATGTGAGGCATAAAATGCTCACAGTTAAAGTGGAACATAAGTGCTGTGAAATTACTAAATAACAAGAGTAGAAAAACAGCGTATTAGTGGTTGAGTGACATACAATGAAATGAGGGAATTTCATTTTATTTTAAGATGAACATTTTGACAGTTTCCATATTAATCAGAAAGATCCTAACCAAGGGATTTATGCAAATATATCCCTATAACAGCATTTTTTGTAACTTATGTATCCTAGTATCTCTTCTCTCTCTCTCTGGATACTCACATAAAAAACATGTGAAGATGGGCACGCTAAAGAGATTTACTTTGCAATTATTTTGTTATCTGTGAGGTTGTATATATATTTCCATTTGTTAAGCATTTGCTTTCTCCACGAAAAGTTGTCTGTGAGAGCCCTTAGCTTTTGTATAGTATGGCTGGATTATAAGCATAAAAATTAATTTGAGTTTTTATTTTTTCACAAAATTATTGCCTGCAGTTTAGTTATTTTATGTATCTATAGATATATGTATGGGGATATTTGAAATTCTGAACTATGTGTGCTTTAATTATCAATCATATGGTGTTCTTCCCATTGCTTTCAATTAAAAAAATTTTTTCTCACTGAAATAACTGACCTATCACTTTATATTCCTCATGTGCAAAACCTTGTTTTAAACAAGAATAATAATAAAAGTTCTCATGCATAATTACTGTGAATAAATAAATCTATACACATATCTCTAATTTTATCTATTTTTCTGTATTGTTCCATTCAGCCTTTGTGATTAAATGTATTTCTAAAAGTTATATCACCTTTGATCATCATGAAGAGAGCATTCTTGTTTATTTTTGGAATAAAAAAGGTCACTTTAATCTTCCATAGGGCTTTCCTGGTGGCTCAGGAGGTAAAGAATCTACTCACAATGCAGGAGAGCTGAGCTCAGTTCCTGAGTTGGGAAGATCCCCTGGAGGAGGAAAAGGCAACCCACTCCAGTATTCTTGCCTGGGAAATCCCATGGACAGAGCCTGGTGGGCTACAGTCCGTGGGGTTACACAGAGTCAGACAAGACTGAGCGACTAACACTTCACTTCAATCTTCTGTAAATGTATTTGAATCCATGTATCTTTATATGAGAATAAATTATAACTAGATTATTCCTCTCTTCACATTTTAAAATATGTTCTGCTATACTCTTTTATTTCCAAATCTTGGACAATTTAATATTGAACTGTGGCCCATGTTAATGTCATTAAATTATTCCCATTTTATATCTTTACATAAGAGAACTGTAGACTTTCATTCAGTTTGTTATATTCAATTATTTTGAAATCTTCATACTTAATTTCATTCTCATTGACATTTCCCCATAGGTTCTTGGTTTCTTTTAAAATTTCTCTTTCTGTGTCATGTATGCATATCTATTCATACACTTTTCTACAAATGCATGAACAGAGTCTAATGCATATCCTAAATGCTCTTTATGTTTCGGTACGGTTTTTCTTCTACCTGTTTCCCATTTTCCTTATTTATCAATATGCACCAGGGACTTTCCTCCTGTACAGACCTAGTTTATTATATTCAATAGCTGTTTAATAATTCATGGTAGGGCATGTGCTATTTACACTATGAATGATCTTCCATAATCTTTCCTTTTAAAGTGCTGTTGTATCATCGCTACAAATATATTTGAGATTGTTAAGTTCTAACTATTGTTCTGACTGGGAGCAGCTATGTTTCCAGAGAACACTGAGGAATGCTCATACAAATGTCTGTCACACTGAGGAGGGATGGTTGGAGCCAGGGATGCTCTAGACAGCCTGTAAGTCACAGGACAGATCCCACCATAGAGAACACCTGCTTGAGAATGTCAATAATGCTGAGACTGAGAAACTTTGAGTTAAAGAACGTCTATGCTTGTAATATCTATACCATTCTTCAGAATGTTTTCCCAACATTGTGACACTATAAATTTCTGTCAGCAGGAATAGATAGTACCTGTTTGCTCCTTGTTTCAAGGTGCCACTGGAAACAGTGTGACAGCTCTTTAAGTGTTTTCCAAGGCTGTTGGGTGTGGAAAAGATTGTTGTTTTCTAAACTAGTACAGAGTTTGATCAGATTCACACATTTGATCACCATTCTAGTTTGCCTGTTATTATCATATAGCGATATATTATATGTATGCTGCGTGTGTGTGTGCTTAGTCGCTCGGTTGTGTCCGACTCTTGCAACCCCCTGGACTGTAGTTAACCAGGCTCCTCTGTCCATGGAATTCTCCAGGCAAGAATCCTGGAGTTGGTTGCCATTTCCTACTCCAGGGGATGTGAAATATTTTTATGGACAAATATTTATGTTTATGTATACATGTACATTATATGTTTATTACTCTACCATTATCAGCCTTTCAAGTTTTTAAAAGCTAGTGCTTTTCAGTTGGCATTTGGAGGATGTTATGGCCATACAAGTACTTCACCTTGTATTTAATTAAATATGGCTATCTTTTTACTTGTCAGTTTCTTGCCTTAATTAAAATTCCTTGCCCCACCTGTAGATTGTAATATGTAGTTTTCTAGATGTTCACCCCAAAGTATTACTCTTACAGTGAACAGATAACCTCTGTGATTTTTTGGTAATGAGGGAGGGGGAAAACTTCATTTTCTTCCAGGTACATATCCACCTTTACCAGCTTTTATTCAATAATCTAGCCTTGCCAAATAAATTGAAATATAGCCTTACCATATATTTAGTGTACATCTATACTGAGATCTAATTCCTGATTCAGTCAACAAATAATAACTGAGCATCTACTATATGCCACTATTTCTAGGAACATTATTATATTCACTTATGCCTATAGCTTTGCCAATTTAATTACTAATCCATGGGATATCATTAAGTCATTACAATTTTTTCCATCTATCAGTTAGTTTTTTTTTTAAATTGAAGTACATTTGATTTACAAAATTATATTCATTTTAGATGTGTGACATAATGATAGCATTATTATAGATTATACACCATATAAAGTTTTTATAAAATGCTGGCTGTATTCCCTGTGCTGTACAAAGTACCCTTGAACTTATTTATTTTATACATAATAGTTTGTGCTTCTCAGTTCCATGCTTCTATCTTGACACTTCCCTCTTCCTTTTCCTCAGTGGTGATGGACAAAGCAAATGTTAACGCTTATATTTAGAATCTAAAAAAAAAGAATATACCCAACAGACTCACAGATGTAGAGAATGAGCTACTGTTTCAGTTAGTTTTTGATGCTTCATTAAATTTTGTATAATATAGTTGCTCTGAAACTAATCTATTTAATCTGGCTTTATTCTATCTACCCTTATTTTTATTTCATAATTTCACATTTACTTAAATGTTTTCCTGTATAAGTACAGATATAGTCACACACCTTTCTGAAAATAAGAAGTGAAAAAATAGGTGAAGTCTCTAATGATTAGGATCTCACATTATAGTGGCAACATTAGGCGTGCTAAGTTGCTCTAGTCGTGGAGTTGGTTGTCATTTCCTCCTCCCGGGGATCTTCTTGACCCAGGTGTGGAACTTGCCTCTCTTCTGTCTCCTGCATTGGCAGGCAGGTTCTTTCCCACTAGCGCCACTTTATTTTTAGATGGCAACATCAAAGTACAGTGAAATAAGCATGTGTGTGACATAGTGTCCTCGGGCTTAAATCATTTGAAGAAAGTTACCCACAATAAGATAATGAGTATGCAGGATGTGCTCAAGATTTACAGAGCAGGGTCTGGAAAAGTCTTTGCATTTTGGACAAAAAGAGGAACTAGGATTAACGTGTACGTATGTATTTATAAAAGAAAAATAAGACAAAATATTAAACCCAAGAATAACAGACAAGCGATTGCCTATAGTCTATAAATTCACTGAATGAAAAACAAAAAAAGGGCTTTATTATTCTTTGTAAATCACATCAAGTTTGATAACAGTGATTAAAAACCTGGCCTCTGGACTCAGACTCTTTGGGTTAAAATACCAGCTGTCTAGCTTTGAGACCCTGGGAAAATCATTTCACTGCTCCGTGTTTCAGTTTCGTATTATGAAAAACTAAGATAATAATGAAACTGCTTCGTAAAGTTATTGTGAGGATCAAGTGAAACAATCCATTTAATGCATTGACTCATGTTAAATATTCAGTTAAGTGTTAGCCATTTGTTGTTGTTAACCATAAGTCGTGTCCAACTCTTTTTCCACCCCATGGACTGTAGCCTGCCAAGCCCCTCTGTCCAGGGGATTTCCCAGGCAAGAATACTGAAGTAGGTTGTCATTTCTTCCTCCACAGGATATTCCTGACCCAGATATTGAACCCGAGTCTCTTGCATTGGCAGGCGGGTTCTTTACCACAGAGCCACCAGGGAAGACCTAAATGTTAGCCATTCATATCTTTTATAACATCATGCTCACTAAATATTTATTAAATAAATGAATGGTGGAACAGTGAGATATTAAATTCACGTTTCAGGTTAATCTGTTTTGGATCAATGTTATTTGAAGATATTTAATATGAAAAATATTTATTAAAAATGTTAATTTAAAACATGCTTACAAAAACAAACAAAAAAAGCAGTGCCCTATAAGAAAACTGAGACAGGGCTTACTTCATTCCCTATCAGACTGTTCTCAGAGAGACAGTAGTCTTGAAGCAGGATCTTATTTCCCTGTCCTTGTATTGAATTTATCTGTTAGTCCACCAAGAAGTGAAAGTGAAAGTCACTCAGTCATGACCGACTCTATGGAATTCTCCAGGCCAGAATACTGGAGTAGGTAGCCTTTCCTTCTCCAGGGGACCTTCCCAACCCAGAAATCGAACCCAAGTCTGGTGCAATGCAGGCAGATTCTTCACCAGCTGAGCTACAAGGGATGCTCAAGAATACTGGAGTGGGTAGCCTATCCCTTTTCCAGCAGATCTTCCCCACCCAGGGATCGAACGGGAGTCTCCTGCATTGCAGGTGGATTCTTTACCAACTGAGCTGTTAGGGAAGCCCTAGACCACCAAGGCTAGAAGCAAAGTTCCCTGATTCTTACCCTATTTGAAAGCAAAAATGTTTCAAGGAGGTAAAGACTGCAAAACAGGTACAAAGTTTATTATTAAGAGACACAGCACAAGAAATGGAAGGATACCCAGAGAAGCAGTTTATTTATTTAAATCAGTGCAGAAATACACCCCCAGAGAGGAGTGCTGGTGTCCTGAATGAGGAGTACAGTAAAAAGGTGATTTAATGCATATACTTGGGACAATCCTTCTGGGTCTTGGCTTACACTTGGCCAGTTAACTTTTTTCTTTTATCACACCTGATTGGTCCTAAGACCCTCACCAAGACACATACACAACTTTTTGCTAAGATGGATCCTGTCACAGACCTGCAGGTGCGTGTCCACACTTATTTTGGGATGGCACCCCCTTCCTTCTCGATTCCCAAGGAGCTTCCCTGCACATGTGCAGACATGGAAGTCTTCCTTGACCTCAGGAGTGGGCACTTTATCTCTTAACTTCAGCAGAAATCAGCTTCTGCCTCTAGCTTTGTCCTTGGAGTATCTGGGTGAGAACAAAACTTCAGTTTACTCCACTTGACCAACATCAGCTGTCCAGTCCAGGGGCGGGGCTCATCTATCTCCCACTTTAAGACCACAAAAAAGAAAAAGTCTAAAAATATGGAAAAGTCTCAGGACAAATCTTATACTGCTTAATATAAGACACACTAAACTCTGTGTCTGTATATACCCTTTTGTGAACTGCTGATTTATTCCTTTTGCTTATTTTTTCTTGGCTATTCAATCTGTAAGGTGTTTCACGTCATTCACATATCACTGTCTATGTTACTGAACTTTTTCCTCTTAACATCAAGGAGATCTTACAGGGGCTGGAATTTTGCCAAAATGAAGAAGTTATTCTTCATCACATTGTCTTAGAGAACATTTGAGCTTACTAGATCATTTTCTGGCAATATCCATTTCATTTCTTTTAGTCTGTCTTGCACTTAAATATATATATAAAAATATATATAAATATATATATATAATACATATGGCTGTCCTGCATCCTTATCATGGTGGCTTCTCCTGTTGCTGAGCATGGGTTCTAGGTGCACAGGCTTCAGTAGTTGTGATGAATGGGTTTAGTTGCCAAGTGGCATATGGGGTCTTCTGGAAGCAGTGATCAAACCTGTGTCCCTCAGATTGGCAGACAGATTCTTAACCACTGGACCATCAGGGAAGCCCACTCTCTTATTTTTTAATACAAGGAGGGAGGAGGGAGGGGGGTTCAGGGTGGGGAACACGTGTATAACTGTGGTGGATTCATGTTGATGTATGGTGAAACCAATATAATATTGTAAAGTCATTAACCTCCAATTAAAATAAATAAATTTATTCTTTTTAATAAATAAAATACATGTTAGAAAGACTCATACCTAAAAAGAACCTGTAGTTTATTTGTCCATGGAAAGCTTAGAAAGTGGAATTTCTGCATATTATTTATACATTCTTTTTTTTTTTTTTAAGGAGAAAGATAATCTTATTTAACCAGCCTCAATGTAATGACACAGGCAGGTAGTTCTAGGTGAGAAGTGCATGGTACTAACACAGACCAGGAGGATTTGGTATGTGTCCGTGCCCTGTGGCTTGAGAGCAGTCCTTAAAGCAGAGGCACCTGGGCTTATATATTAAGGTGACATAACGCAGAGGTCAGAATGAGGGATGGTATGGGGAGGGAGGTGGGAGGGGGGTACAGGATTGGGAACACGTGTACACCCATGGCGGATTCATGTTGATGTATGGCAAAACAATACAATATTGTAAAGTAATAAATAAATAAATAAAAGGAAGATGTCTTAAAGACCTCAAAAAAAAAAAAAAAAGAAGAAGAAGAAGAATTCAGTCAACAGATAGTATTAAGAAATTTGTTTGAATTCACAGGAAGCCTTGGCAACAAATTAATAAAATGCAAGAAAGAACATGCAAAAAGGGATTCTCTGTGGACTGAAGTGTCGGCTGTAGCAGGGAAGCCACCTTGTTGCTCAGCATCCTGACACCATCTCTAATCACTCCCCATCTTGCTCATCCCTCCTCCCCAGTGGCTTCCTTGTTTGCATCTGAACATGTGGAACAAATATCTTCCACATGTCCATGGCAGTGGCCATTCCCTCTGCCAGACACGTGCTCCTCCTGACGTCATACTACATCATTCTCTTTCTTTCTTGAGGTACCTGCTGAACTATCACCTGTTTGCCAGGCTTATTTGAACACTCACACAAGATAATATCTCCTTACAAGACTTTGTTTTTAATACATTGATTTGTTTCCTTCATAGCATTTGTCACCATCTGATATACTTATTTACATATCATTTTCACCGTCATTGGATGGTGGAGTATTTATTTTTTGAGAGATTATTTTTATTTTTTATATAAATTTATTTATTTTAATTGGATGTTAATTACTTTACAATATTGTATGGGTATTTATTTTTAAGCACCTTATGCTTATTCCCTATGTGTTCTTGGGACGTGGTTGGCACTTGAAATATGTTCCTCAAATACATGCAAGAATTTCTTCTTACAATTGCAGCATATATGATCTCTTTTAGAATATGCTGAGAATGGGGCAAAATTTCCTATACAGAGATGAAATGAGTGGGGCATAATTTCAAGAAGAACTTATCTATAACCAATTAAAATCAATTTATTGACTGCAAAATAAAAACTGTCCAGGTTCAGTAATATGGGTAATGCTCATTGGTGTGAAAATTATTCATGTTCTGTTCTGACACCTTTCTTAATAACCCAGTGATGTATTTTGCATCAGTGCTGCTGGCTGGTGATCCCCTTGTTAAGTTAGTATCCTCCATATATGCAATCTCTTCACCTCAGTGAAAGAATAAAGCATTTTCCACCTGTGCACCTCAGCTCTCAGTTGTCTCTTTATTTTATTGTAGGAGCTTAGGACTGTACCTTAGTTCTGCAGCTACCCAAGGTTCAAACTTAAGTGCAAAAGCCTCAGTGATGTACATAGGTGTCACACTCATGATGAGCCCATTTCTCTAGAGTTTGAGGAATAAAAACATAAATGTTCAGAAGAGTCCCTGTGTGATGACAAGAATAAAATGGATAGATATCCTGGGTGTGATGAAGTACTCTCAACTGCACAGTTCAAAGCCTTGAAACTAAAAATTGTGATTCTTTGATCATTGTAGAATCAACTTTGCTCTGTCCATTTACTTCCTGAGATTTTTATTTTTTAATTAAAATTCTTTATGCAGTGTCAGTAACTCATTTTTAATATAAATTTATTTATTTTAATTGGAGGTTAATTACTTTACAATATTGTATTGGTTTTGCCATACATTAACATGAATCTGCCACAGGTGTACCATGTTCCCCATCCTGAACCCCTCTCTCTTCTCCCTCCACGTACCAATCCTCTGGGTCATCCCAGTGCCCCAGCTCCAAGCATCCAGTATCATGCATCGAACCTGGGTTTGGCGATTCATTTCATATATGATATTATACATGTTTCAATGCTATTCTCCCAAATCATCCCAAATCGGTAACTCATTTCATTAAGCTGTCTCCTCAGCCTAATAAAAAGCCATTTTTAAAATTTTTATATTTTTAGAACTGAGTGAAATTTATTATTTTTAAGGGCTGAGTAGTACTCCATTGTGTATATGTACCACAGCTTTCTTAGCCATTCATCTGTTGATGGACATCTAGGTTGCTTCCATGTCCTGGCTATTATGAACAGTGCTGCGATGAACATTGGGGTACATGTGTCTCTTTCAATTCTGGTTTCCTCGGTGTGTATGCCCAGCAGTGGGATTGCTGGGTCATAAGGTAGTTCTATTTACAATTTTTTAAGGAATCTCCACACTGTTTTCCAAAGTGGCTGTACTAGTTTGCATTCCCACCAGCAGTGTAAGAGGGTTCCCTTTTCTCCACATCCTCTCCAGCATTTATTGCTTGTAGACTTTTGGATCACAGCCATTCTGACTGGTGTGAAATGGTACCTCATTGTGGTCTTGATTTGCATTTCTCTGATAATGAGTGATGTTGA
>SJYG01001119.1:231060-254779 GCA_006410535.1 Litocranius walleri | reverse complement strand
CCTATATGTGAGACAACAAAAGAGACACAGAGGTATAGAACAGACTTTTGGACTCTGGGGGAGAGGGAAAGGGTGGGATGGTTTGGGAGAATGGCATTGAAACGTATACTATCTTGCAAGAAACGAAGTGCCAGCCAATGTTCAATGCAGGATGCAGGATGCATGGGGCTGGTGCACAGGATGATTCAGGTAGATGGTGTGGGGTGGGAGGTGGGAGGGGGCTTCGGCATGGGGAGATTGTGTTCACCTGTGGCTAATACATGTCAATGTATGGCAAATACATTACAAATACAGTATTGTAATTAAATAAATAAAAAAATTTATAAAAAAAATGAAAGTGAAAGAGGAGAGTGAAAAAGCTAGCTTAAAACTCAGCATTCAAAAAATTAAGATCATGGCATCCAGTAAAAAAATAAAATAAAATAAAATTTGTATACTTTTAAATTTATAACTTTGCCTATCTTTGCATAGAAATATATGGAAATTTTCAATTCTTTATAGGGTGAGACATCAATTTCTCAATGATAATTTCTGTTCTGACATTTTTCTTAATAACATTGTGATTCATTTTGCTTCCCAAGTAATTTTTTCTTGTTTTCCCGAAAGAGTAGTTGTTGTTATATTACTCATTTTAAAAAATACAATTAAAACCAAAATAATTTGTAGAATTTTTTACTAGAGGAAAATCTGAGACCATGATATTTTCCACCTTTGTGTAAATCATTCCTTTGTATGTCATATCTTAACTGTTTGTTCTGATAAAGTGAAAGTGTTAGTCTGTCAGTTGTGTCAAACTTTTGTGACCCCATGAACTATAGCCTGCCAGGCTCCTCTGTCCATGGAATTCTCCAGGCAAGAGAACTAGAGTGGGCAGCCATTTGTAGACTTAAATAACAGTGTGTGTATATGTGGGCATTGAGTTTTATTCTCCTCAAAAGGATCCTATTCTCTTATTCAGCTTCATGTCCACAGTGCCTGCTCTAGTGACTGCTGAAATGGTCACCAAATACACATCAGCAGGTGGAGTCTACATTGAAACAAATTTGAGTAAATAAAATTTACTTATTTAATGTTACTTATTATACTTAATATGGATTTTGATTTAGGGAAAACATGAATACCAAGAAAAATTTTAAATTTGCTTTGTATTACTAAGTGAAGTGTTTATCATGCTATACATCTACACATGGAAGTATGGAAGATCAGTGTCCCTGTGAGAGGATGCGTTTCACTGGGGTGATCTGATGCACCTAAGTTGCTTTTTATTGACTTTTCTTCCTGATTTCATCTTGAAATATTTCAATGATGCCTGCAGATGCTACTCTTTCCATGCTGTAAACAAAATTAAAATTTTGATGATCATCAAATGTTCAGTGATTAACAATATAAATGTCATTCATTATTACATATAATAGATATATAATATATACTATGGGCTTCCCTGGTGGCTCAGAGGTTAAAGCGTCTGCCTCCGATGCGGGAGGCCCGGGTTCCATCCCTGGGTTGGGAAGATCCCCTGGGGAAGGAAATGGCACCCCACTCCAGTATTCTTGCCTAGAGAATCCCATGGACAGAGGAGCCTGCTAGGCTACAGTCCACGGGTTGCAAAGAATCGGACACGACTGAGCGACTTCACCTTCACTTTAATATATACTATATAATATACACTGCTGCTGCTGCTAAGTCGCTTCAGTCGTGTCCGACTCTGTGCGACCCGATAGATGGCAGCCCATGAGGCTCCCCTGTGCCTGGGATTCTCCAGGCAAGAACACTGGAGGGGGTTGCCATTTCCTTCTCCAATGCATGAAAGTGAAAAGTGAAAGGGAAGTCGCTCAGTTGTGTTCGACTCTTAGCGACACCATGCACTGCAGCCCACCAGGCTCCTCCGTCCATGGGATTTTCCAGGCAAGAGTGCTGGAGTGGGGTGCCATTGCCTTCTCTGATAATATACACTACATATTGTAAAATACATATTATATAGTATATATACCATACACAATATATACTGAATAATGTATTATGATTATAATATATAATACATATATAGATTATATATCATAATATATAATATGTAGTATTGCTTATATTTGTGTGTGTGTGTGGTGTGTGTGTACACACTCAGTTGTTTATGACTCTTTGCAATCCCATGGACTACAGCTGCCAGGTTCCTATGTCCATGGAATTTTCTACAAGAATACTGGAGTAGGTTGCCATTTCCTTCTCTGGACGATCTCCCAACCCAGGCAGTAAACCCAAATCTCCTGCAGTGCAGATGGATTCTTTACCACTGAGCCACAAGGAAAGCAGAGGCCCTGTGAGTCCCACCCATATCACCTTGATCCTTTTCATTTCTGAGGTTTTCAGAATAACTGCCAACAGTTACCTCCTAAATCTTTTTACCTGGGGGCTTTACCTGACCAACAAAATCTCTCTGCCTACTTGCATGGTTATCTGACAGTGACAGTGGTATAATAATTGCACCCTCAGGAGAGAAATTCTGCATTTTCATTTATTTTCTTGGGCTCCAAAATCACTGTGGATGGTGACTGCAACCATGAAATTAAAAGATACTTCCTCCTTGGAAAAAAGCTATGACAAACCTAGACAGTGTATTAAAAAGCAGAGATATCACCTTGCTGACAGTTTCCTATAGTCAAAACTATGGTTTTCCAGTAGTCATGTACAGATGTGAGAAATGAACCAGAAAGAAGGCTGAGCACTCAAGAATTGATGCTTTAGAACTGTGGAGCTAGAGAAGACCCCAGAGAGTCCCTTGGACTGCAAGATCAAACCAGTCAATCTTAAAGGAAATCAACCCTGAATATTCATTGGAAGGACTGATGCTGAAGCTGAAGGTCCAGCATTTTGCCACCTTATGTGAAGAGCCAACTCATTAGAAAAGACCCTAATGCTGGGAAAGACTGAATGCAGGAAGAGAAGGGGATGACAGAGGATGAGATGGTTGGATGGCATCCCTGACTCAAGGGGCATGAGTTTGAGCAAACTCTGGGAGATAGTGAAGGACAGGGAAGCCTGGAGAGCTGCAGTCCATGGGGTCACAAAGAGTCAGACGTAAGTTAGCAACCGAACAACAACAACATATGAATTAGAGTCTCCTGACATCTAACCTGGTCTCCTGGGAACAGAGTATCATAAAAATCATTTCCTGTGTAACTACACCAGTGCCCACAGGGAAGTGCTGTGCTCAGAGGTGGGAGTGACAGTGGAAACAGTGCCTAACGAGCAGACCTGGGGAGCAGTAAGTACCTCCTCTGCTGCAGTCCCTCAGTCTATACAGTGCAGAGCTGCACAGGACATGGTGGTTGGTTTGAAGCCTTACATCTGAATAAGGACCAATGCTTCCCTCTTTCCTTCTGACCTGCCTGGGAACAGAGCTCCAGTCCATCATTCACCAACCAGGGAGGAATTTGAAAACCCGCACAGGAACTTTCTTTTCACAGTCCCCATCTAGGTGAGTGTGAGAGTTCTATAGGTACTTCAAGAAAGGTTCAGAGAGAATGGAAGTAGAGAACTTTTACCTGAGGTCACCCGAGTGCCTAATCATCTTATACTAGAGCAGAGACAGTTGTCGTGCTGTTTTGCTAGGTTGACTAATTATAGTTTGTTTATTTAATATGTTCAAAGGAGAAGTGTCTGAAAGACTCAGCAACACAAGAGTCTTTGCTGACAATTAAGTGATGGGAATGGAAGTCTGATTCGGAGACATGAATGAAGGAGGAACTGGAAGCTCAAACTGGTTCAGGTAAAGTAAAGCACATTAGAAGTTTACAATTATGGAGAAAAAGAAATCTAGGTTTGGAGGCATGAGCGGTGAAACATACACTTTTTTCAGCATTCTAAGATGGGATATATTTGGCATCTTCCATGTTTTTCCACATCTGTTGAATTAGGTACTGCCTTGGAACAGAGTTCTTGAGACATATATTTCACAGTATCTTCTCTCACATTGAGTGTTTACATGAAAAAGCTGTATTTGATATGCAAGATGGTATACTACTGAGTTTAGTTTGCAACTCTTTGTTACCAAGTGGTGGGAAGGCAATGGAGACATTTGTGAGGTAGAAGAAAATAATCAGCCAAACTCATCACAAGTTATAATCCTTCACTTAGTGACATGAAACATGTTAAGTTTTGTATATACATTGAGTAAATTTGTCTACCAACTTAGAGGAATAGATACCTCTTCACCCACTTTTTATGTAAAGATATTAATGGTTAGAATGGGTCTGTAGTCTCACGTGGAGAAGGCAATGGCACCCCACTCCAGTACTCTTGCCTGGAAAATCCCATGGCTGGAGGAGCCTGGAAGGCTGCAGTCCATGGAGTCGCTAGGAGTTGGACATGACTGAGCGACTTCACTTTCACTTTTCACTTTCATGCATTGGAGAAGGCAATGGCAACCCACTCCAGTGTTCTTGCCTGGAGAATCCCAGGGACAGGGGAGTCTGGTGGGCTGCCATCTATGGGGTCGCACAGAGACAGACACGACTGAAGTGATTTAGCAGTAGTCTCACTAAGTACAAACAGCTGATACACGGTCGTTCTGAGATTCAAACAGGGGTTTTCTGACTCAAAAACTTTCCATTTAAAATCATTTAGAACCTCTATACCACTTACGTTTAAAATTCTCATGTATTGTGGTTTTTTTTTGGCATTTAAAATTCTTTACTATGTTCTTTAAAATATACCACATATTATTTCTCTTTTTCAAATCCCAGATATATTTTTTCCACTTTTCACTATTGCTTTCTATTATACACAGTTTCTGATATGTGCCTTCCTGTATACACTCAAGATTCTTTTAAAAATTAATTGTCAAACATTTTGTTCTCATTTATGCTTTTTAAATACTGAAAATCCCAAAGACTATATTTATGTGGATTATAAGTAATTAATGAATACATCAAGCTGAGAATTTTATAAAAAAGCAATTTGTTTCAAGGTAACCATAATGAAATTGTGTCATATTGAAATAAATTTTTGTTTGAAAAATTAGTTTTCTTAAACAAAAATTTTAAAAGGAAAAGGGACATTGTTTTAAACTTTTGTAACAAATGTTACATATAATTTAAATTTTGCTATATAGTGCCAGGGTCTCAAAATGGACTGTTTATTTGTCCCTTCTGAGGATATCAGAGCTCCCAAAATTCCCATTAACTTTTTCTAATAGCTTAAGTTGCTAAACCCGTGGATGTGTGATGGAATCTGTTTATTTTAATTTGCATGTCTCCAACTAACAGTGAGTTTTTACATGTGTTTTCAAACATATTTTTCATATGTTTATTAATTTCAGAGCTTCTGTCTCCAAAATTGCTTACTGAGTGATGAATGTCCTCAAATTTTGGTTTCTGAAAGAATATTTCTCTCATTTAAGAGAGCAATTTTGGTAAATAAACATTAATTAGCTTTTTCTCTTTTTTCTTTGATATTTAATTCCAGTCTTTTTTTGCTTGCATGATTTCTGGTGAGAAAGTAAAGGTCACTCAGTCGTGTCCAACTCTTTGTGACCCATGGACTATCAGTTCAGTTCAGTTCAGTCACATCAAGAGGCTTGCCAACTTTAATTTAGGTACTATTTCTACATTCTTTATGGTAAAGATAATTTGCTATTGTTAGATAACACAATGTCCTAATTATTGTGACTGGAAGTAGGAAAAGCCAAGAAGTAACAAACTCAGCAGACCATAATGTGCTGTGTGTGTGTGTTTGCAATGAGCATTTCTCTGGGCAGTGATACTTGAGTTTATGTACTCCAAAATGGACACATCCTGCAATGTTAACAGCAGAAGGGCATAAGGAGTGGATCCACTTCTACTCAGAGGAATGAATCAAAGCAAACAAATGTGAGAGGAACAACATGTGAATTAAGGTCTCACCTGTAGCAGGGAGGTCACCTTGCTCCTCAGCAGCCTCTGACACCATCTCTCATAACTCTCTTGCTTATTCCCCTAGACACTTTGACTCCTTTTAAGTCTAGAATTTGAAACAAGTGCCATACTTAGGGCCTTTGCACTGACTCTTTCTCCAACAGGGCACACTCTTTCACCAGGTAATTTTGTGTCTCTGCTTTGTCTTTCTTCAGGCTTCTGTTCAAATTTCTCCTAGTTTGCAGATCTTCTTCAACTTGCATTAAAATGTAACACCTCCATTTACTCTATTTATACTTATTTTTTTCCCCTAAAACCTGTCACCAGGTATATGCTTTTTGTTTGCTAATTTATTTTCTTTCTTTATTATTTATCATTGGGAGTCTTGTCAGCATCCTATAATTTTAGCCCAGAATACAGTCAATTGTTGTTTAATAATTAACTTATGTATGACTCTTTTGCAATCTCATGGACTATAGCCTGCCAGGCTCCTCTATCCATGGGATTTCCCAGACAAGAATATTGGAGTGGGTTGCCATTCTTTCTCCAGGGGATCTTCCTGACCCAGGTATCGAACTCTCATCTACTGCATTGGCAGGTGGATTCTTTAGCAATGAGCCACTTGAGAAGGTCAAGACACAGTATTCAACACAAATTCCTCAAATGTATGAAAGAGTTTTGCATTTAAACTGTGTAGTAAGATTACCTGTTGGTGGGAAGCCTGCCCATGGGAATTTCTATTCACTGTCACAGCCTCGCTGGTGGCTCAGACCATAGAGTCTGCCTGCAATGCAGGAGACCTGGGCTTAGTCCCTGAGTCAGGAAGATCCCCTGGAGAAGGGAACGGCAACTCACTCCAGTATCCTTGCCTGAAGGATCCCATGGACGGAGGAGAGTGGTGGGCTGCAGTCCATGGGGTCGCAAAGAGTCAGACATGACTGAAGGACTGAACTGAAATGAATTGATAACACTTACGATGCCACAGAAGGCCATTTAAAATGACTGAATATAATTTACAGCATTTCACTGTGCTAAGGTCTATATGTGTAAAAATTAGTCATTTTTCTTTCTATCCTAGTTATGATCACTACCACATGGTACCAGGCAACAATACACAAATTTCAGAATTTGTTCTTCTGGGATTTTCAAATGAACCAGGATTGCAGCCCCTCATATTTGGCCTTTTCCTATCCATGTACCTGATCACTGTGTTTGGAAACCTGCTCATCATCCTGGCCATCATCTCAGATTTCCACCTCCACACCCCCATGTACTTCTTCCTCTGCAACCTGTCCTTTGTAGACATCTGTTTCGTCTCCACCACTGTTCCAAAGATGCTGCTGAATATAATAACTCAAACCAAAGTCATTACCTATGAAGACTGCCTCACCCAGATGTATTTTTTCCTACTGTTTGTACAGCTGGACAACTTCCTTCTGACTGTAATGTCCTATGACCACTTCATAGCCATCTGCCACCCTCTGCACTACACAGTCATCATGAACCCTGTTCTCTGTGGACTGCTGGTGCTGATATCATGGCTAATAGGTGCCTTGAATTCCTTGTTACACAGCTTACTGGCATTACGACTATCTTTCTGTACCATCTTGGAAATCCCCCACTTTTTCTGTGAATTCAAAGAGGTGATCCAACTTGCCTGTTCTAATACCTTTCTCAATAATGTGATGATGTATTTTGCAACTGGGCTGTTTGGTGGTGGTCCATTCACTGGGATATGTTACTCTTACTCTAAGATAGTTTTCTCCATAGGTGGAATCTCATCAGCTCGGGGGAAGTATAAAGCATTTTCCACCTGTGCATCTCACCTCTCAGTCATCTCCTTGTTTTATTGTACAGGTTTAGGAGTGTACCTTAGCTCTGCTGCTACCCATGGATCACACTCAAGTGCAATAGCCTCTGTGATGTACACAGTGGTCACACCCATGCTGAACCCCTTCATCTACAGTCTTAGAAATAAAGACATAAAGAGATTTCTAAGAAGATTCTTTGGGATGACAGCTATAAAAGGGCCAATTGTCCTGGGGATGAAGAAGTGTCAGTTATTACAGCACTCAGAGCCTTAGAGGCAGAAATTGTGATTCTTGATCAGATTGCAGAAAGAGCTCTTATTCCTTAAATATATATTTCCTGGTCTTTCTATTTCTTTGATTTCAACTTCTCCATATAATTTAAGAAAGTCACTTGATTAAGCTTTCTATTCTGTCTGATATAAGGATATCTTTCCTTCTCTAAGTTTCTTAATTTTTTTTTCTGAAATTGGATAAGAAATATTTGAAAATTGCCATTTATTTCATGGGAAAATTTTTGTTCCTCAGTTTTTCCCTTTAAATGAGAGCTATTTGACAAATATATATTTTTTTATTTTCAATAAAGAATTGTCTTGAGTTGTATCACTCACATAGAAAGACCACACTTAGCAGCTCGAGTAACCTATATAATTTCATTGCAAAGTGAAATCCAAACCAGTTTGTTATTTTGAGTCTCATTTTTTGTCTTTATCATAACCTTATTTCCATGATATCCTGATAATATCAACTTTATTCATACTATTGAGTTTTATAACTGCTCTTCTGGGGTGATATGCTGCTTGTTCAACCTGTATAGTATCTACTATAGTCATCTATTAAAAATCATCATCAAATGTGTATCTCCCAGTAAAATCTATATTGAAATGCAGATGGGAATAAATAGACTGACCAAATATGATCTTTGTGACCCAAATAACTTTTAACGGTGATGGCAGCAATGAAATTAAAAGACTCTTGCTCCTTGGAAGAAAAGCTATGAAAAATCTAGACAGCATATTATACAAAACAGAGACATTACTTGGCCGACAAAGGTCCATATAGTCAAAGCTATGTTTTTTTCAGTAGTAATGTATGGATGTGAGAGTTGAACCATAAAGAAAGCCAAGCACTAAAGCAATGATGCTTTCAAACTATGGTGTTGGATAGGACTCTTGAGAGTCCCTTAACAGCAAGGAGATCAAACCAGTCAATCCTAAAGGAAACCAAACCTGAATATCACTGGAAGGACTGATGCTGAAGCTGAAGCGCGAATACTTTGGCTACCTGATGTGAAGAGCAGAGTTATTAGAAAAGATCTTGATTCTGGAAAAGATTGAAGGCAGGAGAAGGGAATGACAGGATGAGATGGTTTGATGGCATCACCAGCTCAATGGACATGAGTTTGAACAAATGCCAGTATATGGTGAAGGACTGGGAAGCCTGGCCTGCCACAGTCCATGGGGTCACAGAGTCAGACATATTATCAGCTGAACAACGGCAAGAGTATGGTCCTATTGTCACAGATAACCATAAATATGTCACAGCAAATTTTCAACCTTACATATAAAAAAATTCTATCTATACATCTACTCATTGAAAAGTGGAAAATTGGTGTCCAAAAGAGAGGGGTCTATACATTGGAGTTAGTGACTGCTTGGTGTGTTTTATAATTGTTTTCTTGGATCACTCAGTTTTGACTTTAAAATTTCCTTTCCTGATTACAATTATGACTCCTCTGTTGCTCTGAACAAAGGATCCTCACTTTTAAAAAATTTCATTATAACCACTAAAGAATCATGAGCAGTGAATTAACAATATCAAGCTGAACCATTTCATATGTCCTTCCTCCTCAGGAATCTTCAGTCTTCATGATCAAAGGATGACTCACAAGCAAGCTGAAATTTCTACCTGTCATGAGATTCCAGATCACCATTTGCTTTGGCACAATGTGCATATTCTTCCAATCATTCCAAGTTTCTTAGAACAGAACTTAAATTTCCTCATTAAGGAGAAACCAATGAACCAACTGATAATCTAGTTATCTGAAACAAGTTTAAATAATAATCATGAATGTTGTCCCCAAATCAAAATGTATGCCAAAAATAAAAAGCAATAGATTGTTATGCGTGCTCTCATTACTGTTTGCTTTGTTGTTTCAGTTAGCTATTGCTGCATAACAAGCTATCCTAAATCATATAGTTTATTACAATGCCTTTCTTAGCAAGTAAAATTATATAGCTGGAGGTGCTCTGATCACTATTAAGATGTTCATAAGTCCATAAAGCTGAATACAACATTGTGTACATTGTGTCTGATTCTATCATCCCAATGTGCTCACTCCATACCTGTGTGCTCACATCAATAAATTCAAGAATAGCAGATTTTCAACAAATCCCCAAGGGATGAACCGTGCTATTTATATCTATATTAGATACTGGTATGTCCCACATGTATCATCTTGATTATTTCCATACATGAGATTTCTCAGCCCAACTACAAACTGCCAGCTTCTGGAGTCCTTTGCCCAAGAGCTTTATTTGACAATCAGCCTTGCCTGGTCTGCCAACTTGCATCACTATCTAGTAGTCGCAGTGAAATAATACCCCCTGCAATGGACTTCTTCTCATACAGCAAATCCATACCTGACCTCTAGGAATTGATTAATATTTCATGCAAACACGTAAAATATTACATTTTTTGCTGCTTCTATGTTAGTCTTTTCCAGGCAAGTTGTTTCTCACATCTGCATTCATGACTCTCATTGAGGGTGTCTGTCTTTCTTTATGTTTCAAGTTAGTTTCTCTGGCATCATGCCTCCCTTGAGGTTGAACAGGTCAATGCCATGTGCAATGTTTTGTTCTGTGATTTCTCCCACAAAAAAGTGAGAGCATATGAGTGACAGTCCAGATTCCCCAGCTGTGCAGGAGACCGAGTTATTACATGACCATCAAGGAAACTGACATAAACTTCATGACAAAGGAGTGGGGAGAGATTGAATAACAGCAGCCAGGACTCTTAAAGGGCATCATAGATAAGCAGATTCTAACAACTGCATCATGAATTCTATCAGGAAATGTTCTAAAACTGTTGGTTGTAGGTATCTAAGAATGTGCTAAAAAATTGAATTATACATTTAAAATTGGTAAATTGTCGTCTCAGAGCACCAGCCCCAAGCATCCAGTATCATGCATCGAGCCTGGACTCATGATTCGTTTCATATATATTAGAGGATCCAAAGGGATGGTATGGGGAGGGTGGAGGGAGGGGGGTTCAGGATGGGGAACACGTCTATACCTGTGGAGGATTCTTGTTGATGTATGGGAAAACCAATACTATATTGTAAAGTAATTAACCTCCAATTAAAATAAATAAATTTATATTAAAAATTGGTTAATTGTATGTCATATGAATCATATCTCAATAAAGCTATTTTTAAAAGTTCAAAAATCTTTAAAGAAGGAAAAAGGAAACTACAGTCCAATATATTGGATGAATTTACATGAAAAATTTCTAAACAAGATACTTGTAAACCAAGTTCTGTGGAGCATTAAATGGATCATAACCAAGAATCACATGAGGTTAATCTCTGGGACACAAGTGTGGTTCAACAAAAGCAAATCAATCAATGTAATACACCATAAGAAAGGAATTAAAAGTCAACATCATATGTTAATAACCATAGATGCAAAAAAACCATTTGACAAAATTCAACATTTTTTAGGGATAAAAATTCTGCCAAAGTGAATATAGAAAGAATGAACATCAATAGTAAAATGACTGTATATAAAAAGCCCATAGATGACATTATCAGTTCAGTTCAGTTCAGTCGCTCAGTCGTGCCTGACTCTTTGTGACCCTATGAATTGCAGCACCCCAGGCCGTCCTGTCCATCACCATCTCCCGGAGTTCACTCAGACTCACGTCCATCGAGTTGGTGATGCCATCCAGCCATCTCATCTTCTGTCGTCCTCTTCTCCTCCTGCCCCCAATCCCTCCCAGCATCAGAGTCTTTTCCAATGAGTCAACTCTTTGCATGAGGTGGCCAAAGGACTGGAGTTTCAGCTTTAGTATCAGTCCTTCCAAAGAAATCCCAGGGCTGATCTCCTTCAAAATGGACTGGTTTCCATCACCATCTCCCGGAGTTCACTCAGACTCACGTCCATCGAGTTGGTGATGCCATCCAGCCATCTCATCTTCTGTCGTCCTCTTCTCCTCCTGCCCCCAATCCCTCCCAGCATCAGAGTCTTTTCCAATGAGTCAACTCTTTGCATGAGGTGGCCAAAGGACTGGAGTTTCAGCTTTAGTATCAGTCCTTCCAAAGAAATCCCAGGGCTGATCTCCTTCAAAATGGACTGGTTGGATCTCCTTGCAGTCCAAGGGACTCTCAAGAGTCTTCTCCAACACCACAGTTCAAAAGCATCAATTCTTTGGCACTCAGCCTTTTTCACAGCCCAATTCTCACATCCATACATGACCACAGAAAAAACCATTGCCTTGACTAGACGGACCTTAGTCAGCAAAGTAATGTCTCTGCTTTTGAATATGCTATCTAGGTTTACGTCAAGGCTGTATATTGTCACCTTGCTTATTTAACTTATATGCAGAGTACATCATGAGAAACGTTGGTCTGGAAGAAACACAAGCTGAAATCAAGATTGCTGGGAGAAATATCAATAACCTCAGATATGCAGATGACATCACTCTTATGACAGAAAGTAAAGAGGAACTAAAAAGCCTCTTGATGAAAGTGAAAGAGGAGAGTGAAAAAGTTGGCTTAAAGCTCAACATTCAGAAAACGAAGATCATGGCATCCAGTCCCATCACTTCATGGGAAATAGATGGGGAAACAGTGGAAACAGTGTCAGACTTTTTTTTTTTTGGGTGGGGGGCTCCAAAATCACTGCAGATGGTGATTGCAACCATGAAATTAAAAGACACTTGCTCCTTGGAAGATGACATTATAGTGAGTGGTAAAAAATTGAAAATATATTCTTTATGATCAGACACAAGACAAGAGGGTCCACTCTTACCACTTCTATTCAACATAGTCCTGAAAGTTCTAGTTAGAATACATAGGAAAGAAAATAAGACATCTTAATTGAAAAGTAAAACATTAATTTGTCTATTTGAAGAAGATAAATCTCTATATCTATCTATCTATATGAAAACCTAAAGGCTCCATTGAAAAGCATTAGAACACAGAAACAAATTCAGTAAATTTGCAGGATAGAAAACCAATGTGTAAAAATCAATTATGTATATAACACTAACAATGAACAATCTAGAAAAGAAAACTCTCAATTACAATAGCATCAAAAAGGATGTAAAAATATTCAGAAATCAATTTAACCAAGAGGTCAAATTCCTATACACTAAACCATTTTTAAGACTTTCATGAAAGAAGTGGAAGTAGGCACAAATAAATGGAGCAATATCATATGTCCTTGGATCAGAAGAATTAATACGTATAAATGGTAGACAACAAATTAAATAATTACTTTTCCTATATTAGTG
The DNA here is from genome assembly GCA_006410535.1 of Litocranius walleri. Lineage (NCBI taxonomy): Eukaryota > Metazoa > Chordata > Mammalia > Artiodactyla > Bovidae > Litocranius > Litocranius walleri. The sequence continues at coordinate 241,569 of SJYG01001119.1, read as the reverse complement.
TCTCAGGGACATCACAATCTAAAGTGCATTTACATTTATAAAATAAAAAAATCTCTGTCATCTAAAAAGTGTGAATATCCCCAAATTGAATTTAAATTTCCTCTTCTACTTAAGATGAGATTACAACACAGTAGGTCTTTCCCCAGGGGAAGCTAAATGAATAAATTCAGAAATGTAATCTCAGTTTCTTGAGCCAAATTTTATTGGCTACATGTCTGTGGTGTTGGTGGTGGTTTAGTCGATAAGTCGTATCTGACTCTTCGTGACCCTACTGACTGTAGGTTTCTCTATCGATTGGATTCTCCAGACAAGAATACTGGAATGGGCTGCCATTTCCTTCTCCACCTGATCTTCCTGGACCAGGGACTGAACTGGTGTCTTCTACATTGTAGGTAGATTACCGACTGAACCACCAGGGAAGTTGAATAAATATCTATAGCCAATTCCTAATGCAAATGTAAAATTACCACACTAATGATTTAAGCAAACACATTTATGCTCCTACAATTCTGGAGTTCAAAAGACTGAAATGAGTCTCACTGGGTAAAGTCAAAATGATTGTGGTACTGGATTTCTTCTGGAAGCTATAAGGAAGAACACATCTACTTTCCTATTCTGAGTAAATATTATAGAGGAAAAAAATCCAAATGTACACCTTATGATTAACAAACATTTCAATGTGAGGGGCTTTTTAAAAAAAATACTTTTACTTTATTCTACATTAAAATACTGTATTGGTTTTGCCTTACATTGACATGAATCAGCCACAGGTGTACATGATCTCCCAATCCCGAAGCCCCCTCCCACCTCCCACCCCATATCATCTCTCTGGATCATCCCTGTGCACCAGCCCCAAGCATCCTGTATCCTCTATCGAACATAGACTGGCGCTTCATTTCTTACATGATAGTATACATGTTTCAGTGCCATTCTCCCAAATCATCCCACCCTCTCCCTCTCTCTCAGAGGCCAAAAGTCCCTTCTATACCTCTGTGTCTCTTTTGTTGTCTCACATACAGGGTCATCATTACTATCTTTCTAAATTCCATATATATGTGTCAGTATACTGTATTGGTATTTTTCTTTCTGGCTTACTTCACTCTGTATAATCGGCTCCAGTTTCATCCATCTCATTAGAACTAATTCAAATTTATTCTTTTTAAGGGCTGAGTAATATTCCATTGTATATATGTACCACAGTGTGAGGGGTTAAATGACAGTTCTTAACTTGTGATATATTTATGAAATTCTAAATGATTTTGGACAATGTAGCATGAAACTGAGGTGTGCAGAGCTCAAGATTTATATCAAAGGAATAAAGATGTCCTTGGCCTTGTTTAAGAGAAGAGCAATTTTCTCTAGATATCAGGGGCTGTGTCTCTACTACAAAATACTTTATAGACTCAAGTAATCTAACCTATGCAAGTATGTAATGTAGTCTTAAATTTGGAGAAAATCTTAAGTCAGGTTTGGGATGAGGTGCTGGAAGATTAGACTGAATAATTCAGAATGTACACGAGGAAGAACTGTGATAATAAACTGTGGATTCTCTTGACTCTAACCTGGTCTCTTGGAAACCCAGAATCTCCAGGACATTCCCTTTCATATTCAGACTAATGTCCCACTGGGAAATCATTGCTTAGGGTTTGGAGTAATAAGACAGAAATGTGCTGATGAGCAGACAAGGGGAGCTATAAACATCTCCTCTGCTGCACCCCTCAGCCTGTACAGCCTTGGCCTGCATGGAGCATGGTAGTTGCTCTTGGAGTCCTAAGTCGGGCTGGGAGACTCTTGCCACCCTCCTTCCAGCTGTCTTTTGAAGAGCCAGAGCTTCAGTCTCCATCATTAGCCATCCAGGAGGATTTAGAGTTCCCCTTAGTGACCTTCCTCTCAGAGTTCCCAACCAGGTGAGTTTGGGAGTCCAGGAGGTACTGCAGAAAAAGATAAGAGAAAATCAAATCCAAGAGCATATCCTTGAGTCACCTGATAGCCACTTGCTGGGCCCAAGGGTAAGAGGTTGCTAGTTGTTTGCTTTTCTGATTAACTAATTAATATATTTATTTATCATGCTGAGAAGTCAGGACGTGAGCGTGAACTTCACAGGGGTGACTATAGACTATTAAATGAAGGTAACTCATTAGAGTCAAGAATGGCTGGCATACAGTGCTTCTAGTAAAAGCAGGACTTATCTAAGGGGGTTTGCAGAAAAAGGAAGTAAATAAAAAGTGTTTGGTGTGGAGGTAGTCCAATGAAATGTGGGTATTTATCTTTTTAAAAAATTTTTAAGATGGGCTACTTTTGAAACATTTCTATATTTGTAACAAAGATCCAGACCAATGTATTGTTTGCAAATATTACTTTGTAATAAAAGTTCATGATACATTAATGTCACATTATCTCTTTTTCACTTTGGGTATTCAGATTAAAAAATATCTTTGAGAATTAAAAAGCAGTATGCTAAAGAGCTTTATTTTGCAATTATTTTCCTGTGAAGCTGAATAGTATCTATGGATTATTTTTTAATTTGTATTCTCTATTATAGTCTATACAGAATCTTTACATTTGTATAGGAAGTATTGGAGAATTTTCATTCTTGTTTTTGATTACATTGTTCCAAACAAGGGACTGGAGTTTTTCTACTAAATCTCTGTTTGAGACTGAGTTCTTTTATGAATGTACAGGTGTATATGTGAGGGATTGCGAGTGTTTATTCATAGTGTGTGGTCGAACATATCACTCAGTCTATTCTGTTTTCTCCATATTTTTCCTTAATGAAAAATTGAGCTGTCACTTTAGTATTCTTGAAGATCTTTGATAGAAACAAAAATGAAAGTGAATATTCTTCTGTATGTGTGGAAGCATGCTCAGTCACTAGGTCATCTCTGACTCTTTACGACCCTATGAACTGTAGCCCTCCAGGCTCCTCTGTCTATGGATTATCCTGACAAGAATATCGAAGTGGGTTGTCATGCTCTCCTCCAGGGAATCTTTCCAAACAAAGGATCAAATCCTCATCTCTCATGTCTCTTGCATTGCATAAACTTATATGAATCAGTATATTTTTATATAGGATGAAAATAAAACCAGGCACTGCACTGCTTCTTCCATGAGCTTAAAAGACCTCTTATGTCCTTACATTTCCAAGCCAGACACCCATGATGTTACTGTCAAATTTTTATTATATAATTTTGCTGTATGAGTTAGTTTCAGATGGATTTGCATTCAATTTTGCTTCATATGGTTGAATCAGTTCAGTTCAGTTCAGTCACTCAGGTCGTGTCTGACTCTTTGTGATCCCATGAACTGCAGCACGCCAGGCCTCCCTGTCCATCAGTAACTTCCAGAGTCCACCCAAACCCATTTCCATTGAGTTGGTGATGCCATCCAACCATCTCATCCTCTGTCATCCCCTTCCTCTCTTGCCTTCAATTTTTCCCAGTATCAGGGTCTTTTCAAATGAATCAGCTCTTTGCATCAGGTGGCCACAGTACTGGAGTTTCAGCTTCAGCATCAGTCCTTCCAATGAATATTCAGGACTGATTCCCTTTAGGATAGACTGGTTGGATCTTCTTGCAGTCCAAGTGACTCTCAGGAGTCTTCGCCAACACCACAGTTCAAAAGCATCAATTCTTTGGTGCTCAGCTTTCTTTATAGTCCAACTCTCACATCCATACATGACCACTGGGAAAACCATAGCCTTGACTGGACGGACCTTTGTTGACAAAGTAATGTCTCTGTTTTTCAATATGCTGTCTAGATTGATCATAATTTTCCTTGCAAGGAGTAAGCGTCTTTTAATTTCATGGCTGCAATCACCATCTGCATTGATTTTGGAGCCCAGAAAAATAAAGTCAGCCACTGTTTCCACTGTTTCCCAATCTATTTACCATGAAGTGATGGGACCAGATGCCATGATCTTTGTTTTCTGAATGTTGCACTTTAAGCTAACTTTTTCACTCTCCTCTTTCACTTTCATCAAGAGGTTCTTCAGTTCTTCTTCACTTTCTGCCAAAAGGGTGGTGTCATCTGCATATCTGAGGTTATTGATATTTCTCCCGGTAGTCTTGATTTCAGCTTGTGCTTCTTCCAGCCCAGCGTTTCTCATGATGTGCTGTGCATATAAATTAAACAAGCAGGGTGACAATGTACACCTTGATGTACTCCTTTTCCTATTTGGAACCAGTTCGTTGTTCCATGTCCAGTTCTAACTGTTGCTTCCTGACCTGCATAGAAACCACTAATTCTAGTCTAATTGAATTCTTACTGACACTCTCTACATTATAAATTCTTTGTTCTTTTTAAACTTCTTTTCCTATAGATGTATAATCTATATATAATATATACATTTGCATATATATTCATATACTTTTATTCAAATAAATAGAATTATGTGCATGTCATACACACTTTTTATATTTTAGAACAGTCTTTTTCTTCGTTGTGTCCACTGTTCCTTCTTACTCATTAATACCTCATGGACTTGCCTCCAGTCCACTAGTGTTTTGCTCATTCAATATTTCAATGTCTGCCTAATATTTGATGCTGTGGCTGTGCTACTCACCTTTTGAAAACTCCTGGATGTTTCACTCCTGGACACTCTTTCACACTTTCTTTCATCATTTTCCCCTTTGCACATTCATCTTGCAGCAGCTTTCTCTTTGCCCTGTCATCCACAGGACTGAACGTGGAGACTCATCACCACTGACAACCATTCTTTTACAAATAAGAAGATGAGGCTAGTCTATTTGCATGTATTGTGAACCACCTCAGGAAGATAAATACAACTCTTCCCATTATTTGGGTAAACACATAAAAATATAGAATGATTAAATCGCCTTTTATAAATAGATACTATGTGGTAGATCCGAGATTTGATGAAAGGTTTCCTAATTTCAAAAGTATGTGTTTGATATAATTTAGAAGTGTATTTTACCATTTCCCTTTAAAATCCTTTCATTATTTTTGTATATTGTACACTTCCATTTGCAAGTTCTGGGTTTATTCTCTTCCATTGATTTTTCTAGTGGGATATTGAATTGATAGGATGACTTGCTATCATAAAGATATAACTCTTTTTTTTTTCAATCTGGAGATGTATATACATATATTCCCTGGTGGCTCAGACAGCAAAGCCTCTGCCCCCAATGCAGGAGGCCCAGGTTTGATCTCTGGGTCTGGAAGATCCTCCCCTGGAGAAAGGAATGGCTACCCTTTCCAGTATTTTTGCCTGGAGACTTCCATTGACAAAGGAGCCTGGCAGGTTACAGTCCATAACGTCACAAAGAGTCAGGCATGATTGAGAGACTAATATACATGTACATATACATGTATGTACATGTATGTAAATGTGTTATACACATATATTTGCTTTATCAGTTATTCTGAGCATCAAGCAGATGTAGAGAGCAAGGAACAATACACTGGATGATGGATTCTCCATGTCTTGAAGTTTTAGTAATAGCACAGAAGTCACATTATTTTTCAGCATTCTCTGACACAACCCTTTATTACCCTCACTCTTACATTCCCCTGAACACTGGCTTACTTTTGAGCTTAAATATCTAGAAAAAGATCTTCAGTATCATTGCAGATTCTTTTACCTACAGGACATGTACATGACCTGATAAACTCTTGTAACCTGTTGTGTCTTCCCTAAATTCTGTTTTCAAACATCATCTAGTTAGCAGATTAAGTGAACTTTCCATGAAAAGTAAGTGCCATCCACTCACTTTTATACCTGCATCTTTTCTTTATTCATAGCACCTAACACCACCCAGCGTGGTATATATTTGCTTACAGTCTTTCTCTGTGATTGGACTATAAGGATTTTTGAAAGGCAAAGTTCAAGACAAAAATTCATAGACAAAGAAGACATAGAGACACATTTAACAGGATAAATTCCATTGCAAATATATATATTGGCAACCCAGTCCAATGTTCTTGCCTAAAAAGCTCCATGGACAGAGGATCCTGGTGGCCTCCAGTCCATGGGAGTCACAAAGAGTGGAACACAGCTGAGCCAATTAGTATGCATGTACACACAGACACACACACACACACACACACGTAGCTTAACTTCAAAATATTAATTGTAAAATTCCACCTATTTTAGTAATGCTCATTTGTATGAAAATTAGTCATATATATATATATATATATATTTTTTTTCTTTCCTAGTTGTCACATCAATATTATGGACCTAGTAATAATACACAGATTTCAGAATTTCTACTTCTGGGATTATCAAATGAACCAGAACTGCAGCCCCTCATATTTGGACTTTTCCTCGTCATGTACTTGATCACTGTGTTTGGAAACCTGCTCATCATCCTGGCCGTCAGCTCAGACACCCACCTCCACACCCCCATGTACTTCTTCCTCTCCAACCTGTCCTTTGCAGACATTTGTTTCACCTCCACCACCATCCCAAAGATGCTGTGGAACATCCAGACTCACAGCAAAGTCATAACCTATGAGGGCTGCATCACCCAGGTGTATTTTTTCCTCCTGTTTGGGGGATTGGACGTCTTCTTCCTGACCATAATGTCCTATGATCGGTATATGGCCATCTGTCACCCTCTGCACTACATGGTCATCATGAAACCCCGACTCTGTGGTCTCCTGGTTCTGTCCTCTTTTATTATGAGTTTCCTATATTCCCTGATGCAAAGCTTAATGATGGTGCAGTTGTCCTTCTGTACAAAGCGAGTAATCCCCCACCTTTTCTGTGAAGCCAACTTGATGATCAAACTTGCCTGTTCTGACACCTTCATCTGTGACATGGTGGTATATTTTGTTTCAGTGGAGCTGGGTGGTGGTTCCCTTGCTGCTATTCTTTACTCTTACTCTAAGATAATTGCCTGCATAAATGGAATCTCATCTGCTCAGGGGAAGTATAAAGCGTTTTCCACCTGTGCATCTCATCTCTCAGTTGTCTCCTTATTTTCTTGTTCAGTCCTGGGGGTGTACCTTACCTCTGCTGATACAGCTCACACTCAAGTGTAATCGCCTCGGTGATGTACAGTGTGGTCACACCCATGCTGAATCCCTTCATGTACAGTCTCAGGAATAAAGACATTAAAAAAACTCTGAAAATATTTGGGAAGGAAACTAATAAGAGTTAAATGTCTTGGGGCTGAAGAACTGCCACTGATTGCAGGGCTTAAAACTCAGAGGCATAAATGGTGAATTTTTAAAATTTCATTTTGAAGGCAGAACTTGCTCTTTCTATTTATTTCTGGAATTTTTATTTCTTTGGCTTCCGTTTATCTCTACAAGTTAACTCACTTTATTAAGCTTTCTTCTCTCTGTGATATTGAGAGTTTCGCCCTTTGTTGTCTTCTTATTATTCCTAATTTATTTACAATCTTGAAAAAGAAATATTTCGACATTCTCATTTATCTCATAGGACTATATGCAAATATTAATAATTTTTCTCAAATGAAAAATGTAATCCCATGCAATATTTCTTTAGATTTCCTAAGAGTACTAGGTTGTACAAACTCTATGAAAAAACACGCTTGGCAACCAAAACAATTGATAGCTTAACAGTTCATTTCAGTCACTCCATCATGTCCGACTCTTTGTGACCCCATGGACTCCAGCATGCCAGGCTTCCCTGCTCATCACCAACTCCCAACTCATGTCCATCGAGTTGGTGATGCCATACAACCATCTCGACCTCTTCCATGTTGTCCCCTTTTCCTCCTGCCTTCAATCTTTCCCAGTATCAGGGTCCTTACCAAAGAGTCAGTTGATAAGTTTATATGACAGGAAAATCTGAGACCACAGTTTTTCACTCTATTGCCACCAATCATAGTGTATTATTAACTTAGCTGCTTTTCAGAATCATATAAATTAACATACAGTGTCTTATAGCAGGTTATTTGTTTTTATTCTCCTGACTAGGGTACTCCTCATCTCTAACTCATCTTTGTGTACACAGCACCAACACTAGCTCTTAATTAAAATCAATTATCAAATACATGTCTCTTAATGATTTCTGCACAAAAATTAGAATAAAAAGGTGAATTGATATTACCTTGAACTGTTGTTGTTGCTTAGTCACTAAGTTGTGTTTGACTCTTTTTTTGACCCCAAGGACTGAAGCCTGTCATGTTCCGTCTATTGATATTGCTGATAATATGGCTTCTCCTTGTATTGCTCTAAATGAAATAACTCCCTGATTTAAAAGGTATCGTGATTAATCATTATCAGTAGCCTTCATTAAATACCCACTTTATGGTCAGAAATCTCTTCATCTTTCTGGTCAAAGCATGCCTCAAGCAAAAGCTTGAATTTTTGCCCAGGCATATAAATCAGGGTCACCAGTTTTCCTACACAAAAATGCATATCGTTTCAATCGTTCTTAGTTACCTGGAAAAGAATCCCAACAAGATAATCGTTTTAATACAGCTGTCTGAAAAGAAGCCATGAATGTTGTCTTCATATATGATAACAAGCCAAAAGTAAGCAGCAGCAGATTATCACCATTGCCCTCACTTCTGTTCACTTTGATTAGAGATAAGTTAGCTAACGTTGTGCCAGATATCCAAAAAGCCAGTGATCAGATTCTGTGGTGAAATGTTGTCATGAGCTCTGCTGTTCTCCTCAAGAGTCTATCTGGGTCTCTACCCTGTGCTTCTACATCTCATTAATGATGTAGGATGTAGACATGGTGCTCTTCTCTCCTGAACAAATATATTAGCAGTTTCTGCTATTCATCTATTTTTCCTTCTATTTTATTGGAAAAAAAAGTGCATCAAGTATGAATTGCCTTTATTTAGTATTGCTAAGTCACTTAAGTCATGTCTGACTCTGTGTGACCCCATAGGTGGCAGCCCACCAGGCTCCTGTCCCTGGGATTCTCCAGGCAAGAACACTGGAGTGGGTTGCCATTTCCTTCTCCAGTGCATGAAAGTGAGAAGTGAAAGTGAAGTCGCTCAGCCGTGTCCGACTCTTAGTGACCCCATGGGCTGCAGCCGTCCATAGGATTTTCCAGGCAGAGTACTGGAGTGGGGTGCCACTGCCTTCCCCGTTATTTAGTACTAGAGTCCCTATATCTACATTTTCCTTTTTCACAGGCAGAGGAGACATCCACTACCACCGCTCAGTGTGAATCAGGTACCCGGGGTTCAGGTTCCTGTTTGATCCACGCCCAGCTGTATTTTATTTCCTGAAGGCAATGCACCCCACTCCAGTACTCTTGCCTGGAAAATCCCATGGACGGAGGAGCCTGGTGGGCTGCAGTCCATGGAGTCACTAAGAGTCAGACATGACTGAGCGACTTCACTTTCAATTTTCACTTTCATGCATTGGAGAAGGAAATGGCAACCCACTCCAGCGTTCTTGCCTGGAGAACCTCAGGGACGGGGAGCCTGGTGGGCTGCTGTTTATGGGGTTGCACAGAGTCGGACATGACTGAAGTGACTTAGCAGCAGCAGCAGACTTATTTAGTTATGTATGGATGTGAGAGTTAGTCCATAAAGAAGGCTGAGTGCCAAAGAATTGATGCTTTTGAACTGTGATGCTGGAGAAAACTCTTGAGAGTTCCTTGAACTGCAAGGAGATCAAACCAAATCCTAAAGGAAATCAAGCCTGAATAATTCATTGGAAGGACTGATGCTAAAGCTGAAGCTCCAATACTTTGGCCACCTGATGGGAAGAGCTGACTCATTGGAAAAGTGGAAAAGACACTTATGATGGGAAAGATTGAGGGCAGGAGGTGAAGGGACAACAGCGGATGAGTTGATTGGAATGCATCATTGACTCAACAGACATGAGTGTGAGGAACCCCATGAGACAGTGGAGGAAAGATGAGCCTGGCGTGCTATAGTGCACGAGGTCACAGAGAGTAGGACAAGACTTAGTGACTGGACAACAATGATAGACTCACTGGCATTATTCACATCCTATAATCTGCACACAGTTAAAATGCACTTTTTAACAAAATATGGAAGTCTTACAGAAATAACAGGACACACTCCACAGTTCTGTTTATGTGTAGTTCAAGAAAGTTCACAATAACTCCAATATCATTTTTAGGGAACTGTCAAAAATTTAATCCCCCGAGTCTTACTGTCTTTGTTTCTGAAGAAAATGTGGGATAGTAAACATAACTTCAGACAAATGTGAGCAGAAAAAGAAATACAAGGAATCCAAATTGGAAAAGAAGAAGTAAAACTCTCACTGTTTGCAGATGACATGATCCTCTACATAGAAAATCCTAAAGACTCCACCAGAAAACTACTAGAGCTAATCAATGAATATAGTAAAGTTGCAGGATATAAAATCAACACTCAGAAATCCCTTGCATTCCTATACACTAATAATGAGAAAGTAGAAAAAGAAGTTAAGGAAACAATTCCATTCACCATTGCAACGAAAAGCATAAAATACTTGAATATTCCTACCTAAAGCAACTAAAGACCTATATATCGAAAACTATAAAACACTGATGAAAGAAATCAAAGAGGACACTAATAGATGGAGAAATATACCATGCTCATG
>SJYG01001119.1:191173-224252 GCA_006410535.1 Litocranius walleri | reverse complement strand
TATATATATATATATATATATATATATATATATATATATGAGTTGAGCTTCCCAGGTGGCACCATTAGTTCTAAAGAACCAGTCAGCCAATACAGAAGACATAAGAGGTGCAGATTTGATCCCTGGGTTGGGAAGATCCTCTGGAGGGCAACCCACTCTGGTATTCTTGCCTGGAGAATCCCATGGGCAGAGGAACCTAGTGTTCCACCATCCATAGGGTCACAAAGAGTCAAACATGACTGCAGTGATTTAGCATGCATGTAAGTTTGCAGTTAAGCCATATATACAAGTGCTGCTAGGCAGTGGCTTCCTCATTGGGGTGTGTGTGTGTGTGTGTGTATGTATAAATATGGCTTAATTTAAAACTTTAAAATATGCAAGCTATATATATATATATATATAATTCATTCATTGTAACATTTTGTTTAGCTAGTAATGCTCATTTGTATGAAAATTAGTCTTATCATTTTTTTCTTTTCTAGTCATTCAGTTCAGTTCAGTTCAGCCACTCAGTTGTGTCCAACTCTCTGTGACCCCATGAATCACAGCATGCCAGGCCTCCCTGTCCATCACCATCTCCCGGAGTTCATCCAGACTCATGTTCATCAAGTCCGTGATGTCATCCAGCCACCTCATCCTCTGTTGTCCCCTTCTCCTCCTGCCCCTAATTCTTCCCAGCATCAGAGTCTTTTCCAATGAGTCAACTCTTCGCAAGAGGTGGCCAAAGTATTGGAGTTTCAGCTTCAGCATCATTCCTTCCAAAGAAATCCCAGGGCTGATCTCCTTCAGAATGGACTAGTTGGTTCTCTTTGCAGTCCAAGGGACTCTCAAGAGTCTTCTCCAACACCACAGTTCAAAAGCATCAATTCCTCGGCGCTCAGCTTTCTTCATAGTCCAACTCTCACATCCATACATGACCACAGGAAAAACCATAGCCTTGACTAGACGGACCTTAGTTGGCAAAGTAATGTCTCTGTTTTTGAATATACTATCTAGGCTGGTCATAACTTTTCCTCCAAGGAGTAAGCGTCTTCTAATTTCATGGCTGCAGTCACCATTTGCAGTGATTTTGGAGCCCCCAAAAATAAAGTCTGACGCTATTTCCACTGTTTCCCCATCTATTTCCCATGAAGTGATGTCCTCTGGAAGTGCAGTGCTTACCACCATATCTTTTTAAAAAATTATTATTTATTTATTTATTTTTGGCTGTGATGGGTCTTTGTTGCTGCGTGTGGGCTTTCTCTAGTTGCGGTGAGCAGAAGCTACTCTTTGTTGCAAGGCATGGGTGGAGTACAGGCTCTAGGCATGCAGGCTCAGTAGTTGTGGCATGCGGGCTCAGTTGCCCTGCGGCATGTGGGATCTTCCCAGACCAGAGGTTGAACCCGTGTCGCCTGCATTTGCTGGTGGGTTCTTAACCACTGGACCACCAGGGATGTCCACACTGTATCCTATCGTATTCATTCAGGGACCAAACCGGTGGAGGGTCTGCTGCCCAGAACACTGCTGGTTGCCCCAGTCATGTAAGAGAGCTGAGAGGGAATGCCAATTCATCACGTGGTGGTCCTGAAGTCACACAGGGCAGACAGACACTTGGGTCCCCAAAACACAAGAGGGGGCTTGGAGTGAGAGGGTCTCACAGGTGTTTATAAGCAGTAAATGTTTCTCCAACAGCGTTTACAAGCACTGGAGTATAGACAGGAGTCACTAAGCACCAGCTGTTATAACTCTCTGGACTCCTGTGCAGAAGCCCTATTTTCTGGCCCTTCATAGATCCCATGAGGTCTGGAGTCTCAGGTTAACCCAGGTCAGCCTTATTACTGAGCACCCACTCTGCACCAGGCTCTCTGTGGGAGACATAAGACACCATGCCTGCTTGAGGCACAGTGTCTCCATTTCAAAGATTCCAAACTTGATCTGAATTCTGTTGTGGGCTCACTTTTCTGGCAGGTGGAAGGTTGAGGCATTTGAATAACTTTAGGCAGGGTCCAAGCTTCCCCTGCTGCAATCCCCACCATTCCCTATTCCCTTCTACCCACATGCCTCACGCATCTGGTTCCTGCCTGTCTCCACAGATATTTATTGCCCTGGATTTCCTTATCTGCTTGTTCAAGTTACTCTTGAAGCCTAGTGTCAGATAGTTCCAGAGAATTGATGACTTGGCCTGACTTTGGCTGACCTTAAAAATTCAGGTTGAAAAATTTCACTCCAAATACAGACTGGAAAGCTTGAGTGCTGAAGGTTGGCATCTCCTGGAGTTGTGCAATATACAACCTGTGTGGATGTACAGGGAGACCCTGGTCTGTGGTATAGGGAACAGACTGAGATAGGCCAGTTCTGGAACTTGGCCACCACGCTGTGAGGAAGCTCAGGCCACTGCCCATGGCCAGGTCTTCTTTTCCCTCCTTCTCTCACTCTTCAGACCTTGCATGGCTCATCCTTTACTTGCCACTGCCTTTGGGGCTCTACAGAGACTCACAGAATCCACTGGAGCTCTTTCTGTTGTGAAGGACCTAAACCCAATCCAACTGGCATACATAGAAAGAAAGGACTTTATTCCTGTAGCTGAAAAGGACAGATACAGCTTGACCTAGGGTTTCAGATAATCTGCCAGGACTCCACCTCCCGCCATCAGCTCTGCTGTCCTCTGTGTTGGCCCTGTTCTTGGCTAGGCTCATACCCTAGGGAGAAGGATGGGGAGCAAAAAGGCTTGAAACAGAAGCTCCCTGATCACACTCTACTAGGGCAGTGACCCCAGTGAGACAGTCCTTGTAAAATCCTAGGGTTCACTTTGATTGGACCCACTTGGGTTATTTGCCTATCCTTGATCAAACACTGTGACTAGGGGGATAGTGACAATGACAATAATAGTTAGCAGTTATTGAGTGCTCATCAACAGCCAGAGTGAAACTGAAAGTTTTTCAGTCGTGTCCAACTCTTTGCAACCCCATGGACTATACAACCCATGGAATTCTCCAGGCCAGATTACTGGAATGGGTAGCTTTGCCTTTCTCCAGGGGATCTTCCCAAATCAGCGACAGAACCCAGATCTCCCACATTGCAGGCAGATTCTTTATCAGCTGAGCCACAGGGAAGCCCAGGAATACTGGAGTGGGTAGCCTACCCCTTCTCCAGGGAATCTTCCCAACCCAGGAATTGAACCAGGGTGTTCTGCATTGCAGGCAGATTCTTTACCAACTAAGCCCTGAACCAGGTATTATTGACCCCAGATCACCACTATCACCTTCATCATCACCATCGTCATCACCTTCACCTTTTCATCACCTATTTCACCATCTTCCTCCTCCTCTTCCTCATCATCACTGTCACCGTCAATGTCATCAACACCCCAGTACTGAAAGTGGAGATGGAGGTGATGACAGTGGTGAGGGATACAGGGAAGAGTTCTCTGGCCACCAGGGTCTCCAGCCCAGATGTCAGGCAAGAGTGGGGTGTGCCTGCATGGGGAGAGTCAGGGGAGCACATTGGAAAGTTCAGAGCCAGGACCAGCCTTTACTGGAGGATCAATATATTGGCTTCAGGCTCGCCTTCTCTGCAGGGTCTCTTCTCACAGATGCAGTGTGCTGGGGGGACGTGAGGACTTGGCTACAGTTGGGGTAAGTTGTGAAATTTTCCTACAAGAAGGCAGAGTTGGCTGTGTGGGTGACCTCTTCCCAGTCCCTCAAACCCCTCTTGGAACACCCACACCAGGCTTTACAGGGAGTGCTGAGGGCCATGAGTTCCTATCCAGGCCGAGGGACACACCCTGGCTCCCACCCAAGGCTCACTCTGGCTGAGCCCAGGCAGAAGCCAGCCTAGGAGGCTCCATCTGCAGGGTCAGGGTTGGGCAAAGAAAGAGTCCCAGGGCAAACAGCTGGGCACAAGTTGGAACACAAGGGTGGACATAAGAAAAAGCTTCTTGGCTGCCTATGCACAGATAAGGCTCTTCTTGCCCTGGCAATGCAGGAGGCTTAAACTTCCGTTAAAGAGATGACACTCAGCTCTTCCTGGTTCTCTGTGTGCCCTGGCACTTCTCTGAAAATGGAGAAAGGCTGACATCACAAATAAATTCTTTTGAGATTCCTCCTGATGGCACAGAAATGGGGGATGCTCAGAGCCAAGGGCCATTGTGGGCACCAGTTCCCATGACACAGAGACACAGATTTGTTCAAAGTCACACAGGGTAGGTTAGGGTGGAGCCTGGACATAGCCCACTTGTAGGAATCTTTTTAGGAGCCAAAGAGTGTTAGGGAGGGCTCTCATCAAAAGTGACAAAAACCCAGCCCAATGAGGCATGAATAAAAATGGAACTGTGCTAGCTCAGGCAATTGGAGATGCCAGGGACACTGGTTTCAGGTATGGCTTGACCTAGAGGTCAACACAGGCCAACACATCTGGATGTCCCTGACTCTATGTTCAGCCATTCACCTTTGCTGAGTGTTGGCACAGATCCAGGAGTATCAGTGGTTTGACTAAGGTTAGCTGCCCAGACCTGGACCAATTTTTGACATGGGCAGAGGGAGGGGGAGTGATACCTGCCGACAGATCAGATCTGGGTTTGACTAAGGTGAGGGTGGGTCCCCTGAGACTGTACTCACAGGGGGAGGCTGCTCCTCAAAGCAAGCTGACGTGACTTTAGCGAAAAGTGGGGGAATGGACATGAGGAGGCAGAAAGAGCTCCACCCCCACAATGGGGTTCCCTGGGCTCTAACAGATGCAGTGGGGCTTGGCATTGTCAGCCCCTCCCAGGGAAGGCCCCAGTTGTTCTCACTGAGGCCCACTAAGAGCAGGTCCCCTTCACGTGTGTACTCTGGGTGCTGGGCCCGCAGCCTGGCTGGGGGGTCGCAGGGGAGAGGGTGTCAGGCTGCCAGGAGGCCCACATGCTCTGGGCTTTTCCATGGCAACAGTTGGGCCAGCTGGCAGCTCGGCAGGCACTTCACGAGCCTCTCAGAGGCTGTGAGGCCGTGTCCTGCATGCTGATGAGGGAGGGAGCCAGGCTTGAGGGCACGTTCCATGGCGTGCATTAGTGACATAGCTGCCAGCAGGCAGGAGGAGGCCTGGGACTCCAAGGAGGGCCAGGCAGGGCTGGAACCAGCTCACCTTCCCTGTTCCTGCAGGGTCTCCTGGGCTCGGATGCAGTGGCTCAGAGCCTGGCTTTGAAGTCAGCATGACATCATGTGGGTGAATGACCGCAAACGCTTGCGCTCAGCAGTCTGGGCCTCAGTTTCCTCATCTGTAGGACATGATGAAAGTGAGAGAGGAGAGCGAAAAAGCTGGCTTAAAACTCAACATTTAGAAAACTAAGATCATGGCATTCGATCTTATCACTTCATGCCAAATAGATGGGGAAACAATGGAAACAGTGATATACTTTATTTTCCTGGGCTCCAAAATCACTGCGGATGGTGACTGCAGCCATGAAATTCAAAGATGCTTGCTCCTTGGAAGAAAATCTATAACAAAGCTGGACAGTGTATTAAAAATCAGAAATATCACTTTGCCAACAAAGGGCTGTATAGTCAAAGCTAGGATATTTCCAGTAGCCATGTATGGATATGAGAGTTGGACCGAACAGAAAGAAGGCTGAGCATTGAAGAATTGATGCTTTGAATTGTGGTGCTGGAGAAGACTCTCGAGAGTCCCTTGAATAGGAAGGAGATCAAACCACTCAATCCTAAAAGAAATCAGTCCTGAACATTCATTGGAAGGACTGATGCTGAAGCTCCAATACGTTGGCCACCTGATGCAAAGAGCTGACTCATTATAAAAGACCTTGATGCTGGGCAAGATTGAAGGCAGGAGGAGAAGGGAGTGAGAGGATGAGATGGTTGGGTGGCATCGTCTACTCTATGGACATGTTTGAGCAAACTCCAGAAGACAGTGAAGGACAGGGATGCCTGCTGTGCTTCAGTCCATGGGGTCTCAAAGAGCCGGACATGGTTGAGGGACTGAACAACAATGTCATAGAGTTGTTGAAAATTGTAGGTTTAAATGAAATAAAATCAGTCAGGCACTCTCTACCTGGGCCTTTTGAGGAAGGTGTAGAAAGAGACAGGTACCAGGAACTGGCCTCAAAAGAAATGCTGGGACGATGGCCTTCAGGCAGACAAGAATAATTTAGGTCAGAACTCAGGTCTGCAGAAGGAAAGAGGGTTGGAAAAGGAATAAATGAAGGCAAAATAAAATTTTTGCTTTTTCTTATTCTAATTGTCCTACAGATAACAGTTTCTTCAAAACGATACCAGCAGAGTGTGTTGGGTGATTACAGTTCATGGGGACATGAACAAGGTCATGGGGACATGAACGAGGCAGTGTTCCCCGGAGAGGAGGCAGAAACTAGCCAGTGTTATTGAAAAGGTGCTGCTTGCCGTGTTATTGACAATGAACTTGGATTGGTTGTTAATGTACATTGCAAACTCTAGGGCAACTGCTAAACATTTTTTTTTTTTTTTAACAAGAAGTGTAGTTGCTGTGTTGCAAAGAGACACAGGTGTGTTTGGGGCACGGGTGTCCCCAGAGGGGGCAGGAAGGAGGGTCCCATCTGAGACTGAAGGGCAGAGGGGAAGGGACAGATGCAGGAGCAGAGACAGCGGGACAGACACTTGAGAGGGAGAAATGAGGGGACCCCATTGGGTAGGGCGCCTGCAGGAGCTGTGGTCCAGGTAGGTGGAAGGCCACAGTCAGGGGCCCTCTTTCTCTGGTCCCTGGCCCTGCTCTCCTCCTGGTGCTCCCTTGTCTGGACTCAGTGGTGGTCAGAGAGCAAGGAGCCCCTGACTTGTCCTTTCCAGGCCCAGAGCAGGATGGTGAAGGCTGGGGCAGAGAAATTCCAGGAAAAGCACAGATGGGTGACCTGCTGCCCCCTACTTCCTCCCCCATGCCCCCCACCCCAGCTGCTAGGATGCTTGTTTCTATTTCTGGGCTTTAATTCTCCGCCCCACCCTTGGGGGTCTGGAACCTAAGTGATGGGCGGGGACTTTGTCCCTTAGAGGCTGTGCTCTCCCATTGCTGGATCTAGTCTTCAGGATGTTTCAATTACCATCTTTTTAATGACCTCAAACAAATTCTCTGCCCACCAGGGAGAAGGGGCGGCGGTTTGCCAACAGCCAGCCCAGCAAATTTAATCAGCGACGATACTCATCTGACAAATCCAATCCTTCTCCACCCCACAGCCTCCAATGACCACAGGTGGGGCGCAACAGGCAAGCACAGGGGCCAGCCGGGTGGGGTCAGCCCCGGGCCTTTCAGGGGCTGTGGGGTTGGGGGAAGCAGGGAGGCTCCTGGCACCCACCAGCTGTTGGTGACAGCCGCTTCCATCTGATTCATCCCCCCAGCCCCTTTACAGCCCCTCCAGGGCTCTGTCGGAGGGTGAATTCGGATTGTTGTTCAAACAAGACTGATTTTGGCAAAGCCCGTGGGATGGATGTGCTCTCACAACTGTCGCTTGGCGTGTGGTTTCCCAGCTGCTGTAACCGAGGGCCACCCCACAAGCCCTTCCCAGTCTGGAGGTCAGGAGCCTGGGGTCTCCTGGGGGTCAGGCGTTGGCAGGGTGCCCCAGGAGGGTGTCTGCCCTACGGACTCAGGCACCCAGCTGGATCCTGCTATTGAGGGCCGCCTGCAGCCAGGCCGTAGCCCCCACCCCAATGAGACACAGTGAGTGAGTCGGATGGCTGACAGTCGATGGTGAGGGCTGGCAAAGACAGAGTCCAGGAAGCTTAGGAGGCCGGGGGCTGGGAGGCTTTAAGCAGAAACTTGGGTAAAGCCCCGAGGAGTGGCCCCGCTTTGCCAGTGGGGACAGCACACGCACACGCAGTCACCACTAGGCTGGGGGCAGAGGCTGAGAGTACAAGTGGGCGGTCCAGCACCCCATGGGCCCAGCATACGTCCCCTGTGTCCCCTGGGTGTGATCTGTAGCCTGGGTCAAGGTCAGACCCATGCACTGAGGGACCCTTGGCTCATAGGCACACCCAGGCCTGGGACGGAGCCCTCAGAGCAGGAGCAGGAAGCCCCAGCAGCCTAGGAAAGACCCGCCGCACACACAGAGTGATGGAAGGTCACCTTCGGCTCCCACAGGGCCAGCATTTTCCCAGGGAGGCAGCAAGGGGCCAGGTGCCAGAAGAGGGGGTCAGCCCATGTCATGGCCCAGTACCCGGCTCCTTAGGCCCAGACAGCACCCCTGGAATCTGGAAGGTACCCCCGTTTCTCCTCCAAACTCACATCCTGCCAGGCAATTCACTGCTTCCAAGTGATACTGATGAAGCGCCTGTTCTGTGCTGGGCGCTGTTCTCATCACCAGAGGGTGATGAGGCCAAGAAGAGAAGGTTCCCCCACAGGAGTTTGGATAGCAGTTGTGCTGCTTATTCTGTGAGAGTTGTTTAGTTGCTAAGTCATGTCCGATTCTTTTGCAACTCTGTGGACTGTATGTAGCCCACCAGGCTCCTCTGTCTATGGGATTTCCTAGGGAAGAATACTGGACTGTTGGCATTTCCTTCTCCAGAGGATCTTCCCGACCCACAGATAAAACCTGTGTCTCCTGCATTGGCAAGCAGGAGACCACTGAGCCACCAGGGAAGCCCTCTGTGAGAGTTAGCCAACCTCAAAGTTAGGGGGAGCCCAGTGCACACAAGTCCCCCAGTTCTGACATCACCTGCAAGTCCAAGGTCCCTGAGATCCCCTCAAGTTGGACAACCCCCTGGGAGGCCTCCCCGACCCCTCAGGGCTCTGTTCTCACTGTCCAGATTAGCTGTAGGCAAGAGGCATGGATTATCATCAGCCAAAGGACTGGCTCGGGGCAGACCCAGGAGACCCCCAAACATGAGCCCCTTGTGTCCTTCCCACCGGGCTATGGACAGAGCTGATTCCCTGGCCCTGATGTGTGGCAGCACATATGGGGCACTGCCAGCCAGGGGCTCCTCACTTTGGCGTCCAGTCTTTACCGGGTCTGCAGGGCACATGGGCTGCAGGCCAGCCCTCAGTTTGGGGTTCGAGGGGGTTAACTCCACACTCTCTGTGAAGCTGGCTTGCTTTTGTAGACATCTCTCGGGGTCTGAGGCTGGAGCAGACTGAGGAACCGCATGGCAGGGGTCAGAATGCAGTGCCTGCCTCTCAACATCCTTCCATGAGGCAGAGACTCACAGTTATAACTGCCAGCAGTGCTATCTGGGGCCCCTCACCAAGCTCTGGGCCAGGTGGGGCAGGGAACACACCCGGTGATCACATGGTGTGGGGCTGCTAAGGCTCCAGCTGTCAGTCACTCCCGTGACACGGCTCGGGGACCGGCCCCATGCTGGTGTTCTGGGCCTGGGGTGCAGCTACATGCGGCTGCCAGCTATGTGTCTTGCGCAGTACAGACAGAGAAATGAGGCTAGAAGAGGGTAGGGAACAAAGGTATTGAAAGGGCAGGGCGGGGCTGGCTGAAAATGTGCCTTACCTGATGGGGGTGAGCGGGCTGCCCAGGGCCAGCGGTTGGGGGAGAGGCTGGAGGGGAAGCACTGGGGCATGTGCAGGGAATGTCGCCTGTCACTGCTGTGACACCACCCTCTGGGGAAGGACGAGAGACTCAGGAGGCAGGAGAGGCGGGGACAGAGCCAGTTGTGGCTACCACGCCTGTCAGCTTGCCTGGCTATCAGCTCCCACAAGCAACACTGCTCCAGATCAGTGAGGGCATTTCCGGGCAAAATTGACATCTGAGTGGCAGCCTCTGCTGTACACGCCTCTCTGGGGTGGAGGCCTCTCTAGCCCAGTGGGGCCTGAATAGAGCCCAAGGTGCAGGGAGGAGAACGTGCCTCTTTTTCCTGCTTCGCTGGTGACCAGGGACATCCATCGCTGCTCCTCCTGCCCTTGGGCTGGGGTTCACACCATCAGCTGCTCTGGTTTTCAGGGCTTAGAACTCAGACTGATTTACTCAGTCCGCTGACCTGGGCTGCTGGGCAGCAGATGGCAGGTTGTGGGCTCCCAGCCTCCAGAAGCAAGTGAACCAATTCCTGTAATGAATGAGTGCGTGAGTACAAGCAGGAGGCCAGTTGAGGCCACTGTGAACCTGGGCATCAGAGGTGGGGCTGTGGAGATGCGTCTGGCTGAGTTCTCTTCCTGGTCAAAAGCACTGGCTCCGAGATGCCAGCACGTGCCAATGAACTGGATGTGAATGGGAGGACAAGAACATGGGAAGGTGAGAAGATTCTCCTACTGGCCTAAGCAACCAGGAAAGAGCAGTCATTTCTAAAGTGGGGGACCTGGTAGGAGGGGCAGGTTTGGGGTGTTGTACTTGTTTCCTGGGCCCGCTGTGACAAAGCACTGCAGACCGGAAACAGCAGGAATGCATTGTTTCCATTCCAGAAGCTGGAAGTCTGAAATCAAGGTGTGGGCTGGGCCATACTCCTTCATTCTGGAAGCTCCAGGGAAGGACCCTTCTTGCCTCTTCCAGCTGCTGGTGGCTCCAAGTGTCCCCGGCTTGTGGTCACATCGTTCCTGTGTCTGAGCTGTACTCCCCTGGACTTCCTCCTCTGCCCAGCCCTCCTCCCACCCTCTTCCTCTCCCGGGTGCAGGCCCCCTCCCAGCATCTTGCTTGCTTACTTAGGGCCTGGAAGTAGGACCTGGTTCGGTCTCCGTGGACATGGCTTGTCTCTCAACAGGTATTCCCCCTCCACCTCCCACAGATGTGAGAGCTGGGCCATAAAGAAGGCTGAGTGCCGAAGAATTGATGCTTTCAGACTGTGTTGTTAGAAAACACTATTGAAAGCCCCTTGGACTGCAAGATCAAACCAGTCCATCCTATAGGAAACCAGTCCTGAGTATTCATTGGAAGGACTGACGTAGAAGCTAAAGCTCCAATACTTTGGCCACCTGATGCAAAGTGTCGACTCATTGGAAAAGACCTTGATGCTGGGAAAGATTGAAGGCAGTAGGAGAAGGGGATGATAGGGGCTGAGATGGTTGGATAGTATCACTGATTCGATGGACATGAGTGTGAGCAAATTCTGGGAGATAGAGGACAGGGAAATCCGGTGAGCTGCGGTCCATGAGGTCGCAAAGAGTTGGACACAACTTAGAGATTGAACAGTAGCAACCCCCCTAATGGACTTTGTTCCAGGAGAAAACATTTAACACCAGGTGGTCATCAGAATAACAACAGAAACGTCTGACCGACTGCATGCGCTCAGTGCACTTCATCCACATGACATCAGGGCTCTCTTGATGCCCCCGTGGCTGGCGGCGCTGCACCCACCTCATGCTGAAGATGGAGGCCAGAGAGGCAAAGCGACTGGCTTGAGATAGCTCGGCAGGAGGTTTTGGTGCTGAAGTCCAAACAGAGGCTTGTGTCCTCCTTCCAGGCTGTATCGCAAAGGGGAGGGGCCAGGAGTCAGGGCCGCCCTTGGCAGAGGCCCAGTGGCTCCACGGAGCAGCGGGCTGGAGGCCAGCCTCCAGCTGGTGTTCGGTCATATTTATTCTGGTTGAATAACACCAGTATTGACATGAAAAGAGCGAAGAGATACTTTGTCTGCCCGAGACAGGGACTCACCTAAATGGCTGTGAGAGGCCGCATGTCCACCACAGCGTCCCCGGCACAGAGGAGACTGTCGGGTGGTGGCCGATGCTGTTGTTCGCTTGTCCACTTGAATGGACAGGTGCTGACTGTATGTAGTCTGTGTGTCAGGCCCTGTTTTGGGCACCGACAGCAGGCAGAGTCCAGACATGGGGAGGTTCTGCTGCACTGGAGTTGTACTGTTCCAGGGCTCTCGGCATGGCTGCTGCGGGTTGCCCGGCCCTCCCTCGCTACAAATGTCCAGCCTCACTCTTGGAGGGCAGTAAGGTGCTCCTGCTGAAGCCTCACAAGGACAGGTGACCCAGTGGGGGTCAGGCAGGGCTGGGGGCAGCAGAGGTGAGGAACAGCCAGGGATGAGGAGGGGGGACACTTGATTGGCCAGGATTCCCCGCACAGAGTTTTGCTGTTCTTTGTTAACCTTTAAATATTTATTCAGATTTAAGTGGGAAGAGACAGATTTTTATTTTTCTAACATTTTGTTATGAGAATTTTTTGAACCCACGGAGAAGCTGTAAGAATGTTCCAGGGCAGACCCCACAGCCCATCCCCCAGACCTGGCTGTACCTGCTTTCCGCCCATCTCCCCTCACCTCCATCCAGCTGGGCTGGTCACCTAGGGCGGCTGAAACACATGACCGCAAACTAGTGGCTGAACACTGCAGAGTTTATCCTCTCACAGCCTGGAGGCTGGAATTCCAGGCTCAGAGGTCGCAGGGCGGGTTCCTCCTGGGGACACAGGTGAATCTGGTCCAGGCTTCCTCCCGTTCTTGGAGGTGCCGGCATCTTTGATGCCCTGCACTTATGGCCAGCCACAAGTCACATCACCTCACCTCTCTGTGTGTCTCCTCCCCTTGTCTGATGGACACATCTTTGGGGACCACCAAGTGGAAAGTGAGAAAGCTGGGATTCAGGAGGACAGCAGTCCCAGGAATAAATGAATTCTTAAAAGCAGAGTGATATATGTAGCACTAGACGGATGCTGTTTTCACTGTACATCAGGAGTCTGCTCTGTCAGGATCTCTCAGGGCTGTGATGAGGTGGGGAGGCTGGAGGCTGGGGTTGTTGTGTTAGTTGCTCAGTCATGTCTGACTCTTTGAGACCCCGTGGACTGTAGCCTGGCAGGCTCCTCTGTCCATGAAATTTTCCAGGCAAGAATACTGGAGTGGGTAGCCCCTTCCTTCACCAGAGGATCTTCCTGACCCATGGATCAAACCTGGGTCTCCCGCACTGCAGGCAGATTCTTTACTGTCTGAGCCATCAAGGAAGCCCCTGGAGGTCGGGGGGATGACCTCAATTTTCACCTCATTCCATCTTAGACTTCATTTCTGAGCATATAATACCTTGACAATGATGGTAATTAAATGCAGATTAGAATTTCAGTGCCAAGTGTGACCTACAAATAGGAGAGAAAGATGTAAACACTAGCACCTCGATGTCCCCGCAAAGCCAGGCTTGTTTGGGGGGCCGGTGGGGGATGGCTGTCAGCTGGCCTGGCTATAGGCACAGGAGGCTATTGACCTGGGACAGCTGGGTCATGGGTGAAAGAAACAGACCTGATGGTCCTCTCTCTTAAGGAGAGGAAGTCCTCCTGGGGGTCCCCAGGGTTTGCTGTTTTGGGCCCTGGCCCTGAGGAGGACTGGCTCCCTGCTCTGCCTCCCAGTTCGTGCCCACCCACCCAGCCTATGAGCATCAGACCATGGAATGCAAGCCCAGCCCCTCACCTCCCAGCAAACACTGGACTGATGTGGTTTGATGGCCAGAGCCACCCACTGCTCCATGAAGCCCTCCGGAAGTCACCTCCAGCCGGGTAGTGTTCACTGTGTCCCACCCAGAAGCTAGAGGAGAGTGCTTGCAGCCAGGAGACAAGGTTGGGGACCAGACAAAGTGAGATTTCAGTGTCCAAAAGGATGCAAGGGTTGGGGCCGAGCCCTCGGACCTCTGAGATGGACATGACTTTGGCCATGAATTTCAGAGTGGACACTGGAGACCCTCAGAGAAGGGGGGCAGTCACTGGGCGGCAGGCTCCCTGTGGGCACAACAAATCACACAAACTCATGGCTCAAAACCACATACCTTCCCCTCCCCCCTCAATTCCCATTTCTGGGGGTCAGGTCTGGGCAAGTTGCTCTTCCGGAGGCTCCAGGGAGAACCCTCTTCTTGCCTTTTTCAGTTTCTAGAAGCGCCTTTCTCCACTCCTCCAACTTCAAAGCCAGTCCCCCAACTTCTGCTTCCACTGCCACATCTGACTGACCCCGCCCCTCATAAGGACCCTTGTGATGACCCTGGGCCCACTGTCATCACTCAGGACAATATCCTCATTCAAGAACCTTTATCTACAATATCTTCAAAGGCCCTTTTGCCTCATAAGGTAACATATTCTCAGGTCCCAGAGATTAGAACCTGGTATCTCGAGGGGCTGTGGGAGGTAGCTACCAGCCCCGTGTCAGACCAGCGAGGTGTAATGTGGCGGGTGAAACATGTGAGTTTTAGCAGGACGTTTGGTCAGATTTTAAACCTCTTCTGTGGCAAACAGCAAGCATGGCTGGATGCTGAGGGAGGCAGTAACTGCTGGACCACAGGTCACTGTCCATCTGCTGATGGACAGTGAGAGCTGACCTAGGCCCACCCCTTTGCTTATCCTGGAGGTATATGGGGATCTCAAGGGGATGCTCATCCACCTCATGGCTGTCATAGTGCTGGATGATGAGGTTATAGTCCAGAAGATTCCAATAATCTGTAGCATGGGAACGTCTACCCCCTGGGGATGGATGCTCTGGGTGTCGTCCCAGCGCCATTGTTACTGTGCGTGGTCTTGGGCAAGTTACTGACCACTCTGCATCCCTGTTTCTTTACCAGGAACACACATCTGCCTCAGACGGGGTAGGGGTGGAGAGGGTTACAGGGAGACGATCCCCATGTGGCTGGGGAGTCTCTGACGATGCAGGCGTAACATCACCCCCCGAGTGCTCTCCTCCAGTCCTGCTCCCCGCCCTGGAGCCGGGCAGGCCTTCGTGGGTGCCTTGGCCCACACAGCATGGTGCAGGTGGCGCTGGGTGCTGTGCAACGCTGGATGTTGGCACTGGAACCAGCCGCCATGCTGTGAGGAAGCCCCAGGAGCTCACATGGGGAGAGGCCACGTGGGGAGGCCTCTTGGCCCTCAGTCATGTGAAGGCGCTTTCTCAGAAGCGGGTTCTCCTGCCCAGCCGAGGTGCCCAGGCGTGGAGCAGAGGCGAGTGTGGTCACTGAGCCCTGCTCACCTGGTGGGTGCATGAGCAAAAGAACTGAGTGCCATTTGTTTGGGTTGGGCCACCCAGTTTGGGTGACTTGTCAGGCGGTGACAGAGAACCGAGGCCCCACATGGAGCACTTTCACACTGAGAACACACGGTTAGTGCTCAGTAAGTGCACAGGCGGCACTGGGGCCCCAGGGCGCCTCCCGGCACCTGCTGTGTGTTCTGCCCGCCGCCCCCGCACCCAGCAGCAAGCTCTGTGTGGTGTGGGACACGTTTACAGCAGGAAGCCCAGCTGACATCTCAGGCCAGGACAGGAGCTTCGCTGGGGTGACTTTGCCCCCCAAAGAACGTCTGGAGACATTTTTGACTTCCGCACTGGCGCCGGTAGCACCGGCTTCACAGCCTCCACTCTGCCTCCCTCTCCCACACATGGAGGGCACTATGATGGCACTGGGCCCACCCAGGTCACCCAGGACCATTTTATTTTCAGGCCAGCTGATTACAGCCTTCCTCCCTCTGCTGTGTAACCCAGTACAGTCACTGGTCCTGGGGATTAGTGTGGCCCTGAGACCTCATTTTAACTTGATCACATTGGAAAGATTTTTTTCCAGATGAGGTTGCATTCGCAGGTGTAGAGGTTAGGGCTTGGGCACATCGTTTGGGAAGGCAATTCAACTCGTGACAAGTCTTTAAATGAGTGTTGACGACCTCCAGTGTTGTGCTATGTTGGCCACAAGGTCACACTAAGTCCATCATCCTCACAGGGTGGCCTCCCCCTCCCGCCTTCCCCCAGAACCTTCTCTGTTGCTCGACTGCTGGGAAGGAAGCCCCGCCCACGTGGTACTCCAGCTCTCCTCATGGCTCTGGATGTATGTGTGTGTGTCGGGGGTAGGGGGGCGTGGTGTGGCCTCTGGTCCTCGGCTGGCCAGCCCAGGTCTTCTGTCTTCCTGCAAAACCTCCCTAGGGGCCTCTTGGAAGCTGGAGCCTCCAGAGATCTGAGTCCGGGGCTCAAGCAATGACACTCCTTGATCCTGACAGTCTTGGGGAAACATGGGCCAGCCCTGATCCTGGGGGATGGGAAGTATACCTCTCCCACCACCTTGATGGGAAGACAGTCCATGTCGTGGAGTGTGGCTGCTGGGGTCTTCTCTGGTGTCTCCCGGTACACAGGCAGCCTCACTGCAGCCAAGTGGGGCATTTGACTTCGTCTGAGCTTCAGGAAGGGTGGTCACTTTAGCTCACTCCAATCAGGCTGCACATGCACACCCTACACCCACCAGTCACATGTTCACACACTCATTCACACATCCACGCACATATACTCACACCTTCACACTCAGTCACACACGCATGTGTGCACACACATTCACACAGGCTCACACCCAGACCCAGAGCTTTCCCTATAAAGACTGTAACCCATAAAACCCCAAACACCTGTATTTATTCCAGATTAATGGCTCCTTTCTCCCATTTCACCTCTCAGAGTGCCAGAGCAATGCCCAGTGAGGCAAGCCCCTCTGGTCCCTCCTGGTGCCCCCTCCGTTCCTGGGCTGACCCCCAGGCACATCCTTGCCCCCTGCCCTGGGCCTCTGAGCAGAGAAAAGGCCAGACCTGTACTGGTTAGCTCCTCTCCGTCTTCTCTGAGCAGTTACCACCTGCTTCAATGAGGAGAAAGCAGAGACCTGAAGGGGTGTGGACCACTGGGCCTGGAAAAGTTGGGGGTCATACAAATAGGCCTGCAATGCAGGAGACCCCGATTCTATTCCTGGGTTGGGAAGGCCCAATTGTTGACGACCTCCAGTGTTGTGCTATGTTGGCCACAAGGTCACACTAAGTCCATCATCCTCACAGGGTGGCCTCCCCCTCCCGCCTTCCCCCAGAACCTTCTCTGTTGCTCGACTGCTGGGAAGGAAGCCCCGCCCACGTGGTACTCCAGCTCTCCTCATGGCTCTGGATGTATGTGTGTGTGTCGGGGGTAGGGGGGCGTGGTGTGGCCTCTGGTCCTCGGCTGGCCAGCCCAGGTCTTCTGTCTTCCTGCAAAACCTCCCTAGGGGCCTCTTGGAAGCTGGAGCCTCCAGAGATCTGAGTCCGGGGCTCAAGCAATGACACTCCTTGATCCTGACAGTCTTGGGGAAACATGGGCCAGCCCTGATCCTGGGGGATGGGAAGTATACCTCTCCCACCACCTTGATGGGAAGACAGTCCATGTCGTGGAGTGTGGCTGCTGGGGTCTTCTCTGGTGTCTCCCGGTACACAGGCAGCCTCACTGCAGCCAAGTGGGGCATTTGACTTCGTCTGAGCTTCAGGAAGGGTGGTCACTTTAGCTCACTCCAATCAGGCTGCACATGCACACCCTACACCCACCAGTCACATGTTCACACACTCATTCACACATCCACGCACATATACTCACACCTTCACACTCAGTCACACACGCATGTGTGCACACACATTCACACAGGCTCACACCCAGACCCAGAGCTTTCCCTATAAAGACTGTAACCCATAAAACCCCAAACACCTGTATTTATTCCAGATTAATGGCTCCTTTCTCCCATTTCACCTCTCAGAGTGCCAGAGCAATGCCCAGTGAGGCAAGCCCCTCTGGTCCCTCCTGGTGCCCCCTCCGTTCCTGGGCTGACCCCCAGGCACATCCTTGCCCCCTGCCCTGGGCCTCTGAGCAGAGAAAAGGCCAGACCTGTACTGGT
The DNA here is from genome assembly GCA_006410535.1 of Litocranius walleri. Classification (NCBI taxonomy): domain Eukaryota; kingdom Metazoa; phylum Chordata; class Mammalia; order Artiodactyla; family Bovidae; genus Litocranius; species Litocranius walleri. The sequence continues at coordinate 206,777 of SJYG01001119.1, read as the reverse complement.
TAGCTCCTCTCCGTCTTCTCTGAGCAGTTACCACCTGCTTCAATGAGGAGAAAGCAGAGACCTGAAGGGGTGTGGACCACTGGGCCTGGAAAAGTTGGGGGTCATACAAATAGGCCTGCAATGCAGGAGACCCCGATTCTATTCCTGGGTTGGGAAGGCCCAATGGAGAAGGGATAGGCTACCCACTCCAGTATTCTTGGGCTTCTCTTGTGGCTCAGCTGGTAAAGAATCTGCCTGCAATGTGGGAGACCTGAGTTTTATCCCTGGGTTGGGAAGATCTCCTGGAGAAGGGAAAGGCTACCCACTCCAGAATTCTGGCCTGGAGAATTCCATGGACTACAGTCCATGGGGTCACAAAGAGTCAGACATGACTGAGCCACTTTCACTTTCACACAATAGGCAGCTCATTCACCCATTCACCCAGGACACCATCTCCCAGAGTAAAAGCTAGTCTTTGCAGATGGCCTGGGAGCCCCTGCTCTCTCTCAGCCTCCTTGACCCCGCCTCCCTGTACTCTGGCCACATGGCCTCCTTGGACTTTTGCACAGGTGGTTCCCTCTGCCAGGCACTCTTCCCTGGGTGGTGGGAGGCTGCGTCTGGTCCTTCTGGGCCCAGGAGATGGGAGAGAACCTTCTGAAGGCGAGGTGCAGCCTCACAGCTACTTGGACCCTGACTTGGGGCTCTGACACGTCTGCCTGGGGATGCTGGTTACCCTGCAGATCGAGCCCTGTGCCAGCTCTGCCCTGCCAACTGGCAAGCGTGTCCCTTGCTCAGTCCCTTGGATCAACTTGGGACAACTGAGTAGCAGAACAGATGTTTCTGTAACCCCTTCTCATACAGGACAAGGAGTAGGCCTGAGTGAATGACCCAGACTGGCTGGGTACTCTCCTTTACACCCCCAATGCCTGCTGGGTGGGGGCAGGGCAGGGCTGAGTGGGCGCCCCGGACCTGCAGTCTGACCACTCAGGGCGAACTGGTTGGCTGGAGCTGAGCTGGGCTGCAGCGCCTTTGGGCCCAATAAATCCTCCCATCGGATGTGTAGCAAGGCCTGAGGCGTCTGCCTGTTCAGCTCAGCCGCACAAATTGCAGGTATAAATTTCCTGGCTCATTGCAGGGAATCTGGAATTCAATTAAGTCAGCCATCGTCCTGCTGTGGGGCGTGTGGAGCAACCTGCTCTGGGCCGTGTGATCAGGAGCCCAGCTGCTATGGCTGCCTTCAGGGACCTGCCAGCTGCTGGCTTTGCCTGGGGCCCTCCCTGCCTCCCCACAGGCCCATGCCAGCTGCTGCTCAGAGGCTTGGGGTGAGCAGAGATGAATCCCTGCCCTGGGGGTGCCATCCAGTCAGAGGGCAGTCGGTCAGAAGGACGTGTGCTTTCCTGAAGCCACATTGTGTGTCATGCAGAGGTCGGTGCCTCGAGATGGGCAGAGAAGCCCTAGGACGGCTGGTTTCCTTGTTTCCTGGGTGACTGGGAAGGTGATGTTGGAATCTGGTGAGGAGCAAGCCCTGGGAACTTGTGGGTAGAGGGCAAAGGGAATGGACTGTGCCAAATTCCGTGGACATAAGGTCAGAGTGTTGGCCGCAGCCCAAGGGAATGCGTGGCTGGAGCACACAGTGGGGAGTGGGGGAGCTGAGGGGGCAGGCCTCCAAGGCTGTTTATAGGGGTTTTGTTTTCCATAATGCGCTGGGTGCGAGAGCATCCCCCCAAATTCATGTCTCCTAGGACATCGAAATGTGGTCTCATTCAGAAATGGGGTCTTTACAGATGTAACTAAGTCGAGATGCAGTTGTAAGGGATTAGGGTGGGCCCTGAACTTTGCAACTGGGGTCTTTATAAGAGGAGAGAGAGAGATGGAGACACAGAGAGGAGAAGCCTCATGAAGACAAAGGCAGAGAGACTGCAGGAGCTGCCAGAAGCTGGAGGAGGGGGAGGAGGCCTCCCAGGAGCCTCTAAAGGATGAATAAACACACCTATAAACATACAAGTAAGTAGCGAGTGCGAGTGCCGGCCGTGGAGGGACATGAGGACTGGGAGAAACGGGGCTGCTCTGATGAGTTTCCGGCTCTTAGCTCAGGAACTCAGTACAAAAGTCAGCAGACAAATTACACACTCCTGGCCCTTCTTGGGAGCAAGCTTTAGTGGCTCAGACCCTTCTGACCTGGTGGTTTCACTTTTAGAAATTATCTTCGTGAAATAGCCATAGCTATTTCCTGGTGGGTAGATGTCCATATTCTAGAATTTTCTAGAAAAGGGAGAGCTGGTGAAGGCTCTGTGGCTGAGAAGGGTGAGCCAGCAGCCCAGGTAGAGATGGTGCAGGAGCTAGGCTGCCCTGACAGCAAGAGCTGCCCGGAGGTCTGGGGTCCGCCTGGTGGAGGGGTGGGGGAGGTGGAGCAGGACGGGGGCTGTGACACACTCATACACACCCTCACACACCTGCATGGGCCCCAGTCACCCTGACGGTCCCCAGTACACACCTGTCCTAACCTGAGAAGTCACAGCAGCTTGTGGTGGGGGCAGCTTGGGGTGACCCCAGGCCTGGCCATGCTCCCTCCCTCCATGCACCACACCTGCCCCAGGATATCTCATTTAGCTGGGGGACCTATCTGCAGCCCTGGACACCTTCCTCAGTGACCCAAAGGCTTCGAGGAGGGGACCTGAGGGGCCAGCAGGGGAGCACAGCCCCTCTGTGGGTTCTGGAATGGCCCCTTCCAGACCTCGCCAGCTCCTTGCCAGCTGTGGTCGTCCTGCCCTGTGACCCATGGGCCTGACCTCAAGGGCCGTCGTCCATCTGGTCTCCATGCACTTCAGGCTGTAGGGGTCCTGGCCTGGCCTCTGAGCCTGCCCTTGGGGTCCTCAGGGGGCCCAGAGTCACCTATGAGACCCTGATCCAGCTGGTCCCTTCATGTAGCTGCTCATCCACCAGCGGGAAGTGTGTGTGTGCTGTGCCCCCACCGCCCCCACCTAGGACCACATCCTCTCTGGTCCCCTCTCCTCCTGCCGCTGGTCAGGAGTGAATGAATAAAGACTTCCTGTTGCTCGGTCTCTGGGGGTTTCACTGAGGGTTTCGTCGGCTTTCTGCAGCATCAGGAGGAAGCTGAACACTCTCTTAAACAGGAGAGATTGGGATAGCTGTGGGACCTGGAGGCTTCGGGGGAGGGATGCTGCTCCGGGTGGTCCCAGGCGGCCCTCAATGCCCTCTGTCATCCTGAGCTGGTCGGGCTCACCCTCCTCCCGTTGGTCTCTTGAGTGAGGACCCCTCAGCCCTGCCTGGTCTTCTGGGGACCCTCTGTTTCATCTAGGGAGGACTGCCCAGCAGGCCCGTGCTCCTCTCTAACTGGGCTTTGTGTGACCTCTTCTCACAGGCCCAGAGGCATCTCTGAAGGACAGTCAGGCCTGGCTCTTGGCTTCTGGCGGGGCTTCCCACAGGAGCACTTGGGGTGTCCATGGTTGTATTTGCAGGGCCTGTTTAGAAGGTACTCCCTTCCAGGGTGTGTCCAGGCTGTGGGGGGGAGGTCTGACCCCCAAGACCCATACATTCTGCACCCTTTACATCAACCCAGGGGTCCCTGGGATAAGCCTCCCATTCAAGTGGCCCTGCTGGCAGATCCAGCTTCCTGGGCGGTAAGCTCCTAGGCAGTCACTTGTCACTTCCTAGAGATCTCCAAGCTGAGTGGAAGCAGGATGCCCTTGAACTTGAACTTTGGAGGATTTGCCAGGAATTTGACTCTGGGCCATACACATCCCACTCAGTTTGGCTGTGCTCAGCATCTGTGGCTCCTGCTGGAATAGCATCACTCCCCCTGGAACCTCCAGGTCCCACCCCTACCAGAGGACCACATCCTCTCTAGTCTCTCCTCCTCCTGCCTGAATAAAAAACCCAAGGCAGCTCTGCTGCCTTCTCAGTCGTGTGCAGCAGGTACTAGGAAGCAGCTGGAACACTTGCCTGGGCAGATGGAATACCCGCCTCTGCCTCCAGCAGGCACTCTAAGTGACGACCAGTAGCTTAACCCTGTGTGCTCACTTAGGAGCTGGTGGAGTAGCTTTTCCCCTAGGGGCTTAGGACTGAGCCATCCTCTGTAAAGCTCTCAAGGGTTGTGTTCCCAGGACCTGACGGGGTGGCCCTCATGCTGGGTGGAAGTGGGCTGGCTGCACAGAGGTGGAGGTGTGGTGACGTTGAGCTCAAGGGCAGGCGTTGGAACTCCTCGTGGGGGCTGCGCCTGGAATCTGTCAGGAACCTCTGTAGGGGGAAGTACACATAGTGGAATGGGATGCAGGGGGCTGCCATCAGAGTGATGGGAGGGCTGAGAGCTGTAGAGGGGAGGGGGAGGAGCCCTGGTGACAGCGGCATGAGGGAGGGACAGGAGGCACTGGCCCTGACAGCCTGGAGCATGCTTCTAGAAGAGGAAGCCCTCGTGCCAGCCATCTCCCAAGTCCTGCGGTTCATGCATCACACTAGCTTGGATAGTGCCTATCCCAGGACAGTCACACAGCCAAGGAGAGCCATGCACCAATACCTTAGGCTCGGGCTAGTGCCTGAAAAGCCCCACCCAGACGACTTGGCTGACAGGGAAATGTGGGGCGTCCTCCTCACAGGGTGTGGTGATGCTGGGTGGGACCGTTTACCAATGAATGCAAGTCGGCCATGTAGACCCAGCCCTACCCCACACCTGCAGGTCAGAAGTGCCTTCAGTGAGCCCTCCGGGTGCTGGCGTGCACCTTCCAGGCTCTGGTTGGGCCCTGGGCCTGTCACCCCTGGTAAGACCTTCATATCAGGCTAGAGTGGGGAGGTTCTCAGCCATGGGAACTCGGCCTCCCTGCCCCACCTTCCCCAAGTCCTCGCCAGGCACTCAGGACCCAGCAGTATGTAACTCAGAGGGATCCCAACCCACAGTGGCTGCTCCTGTGCAGGAAACAGACCCTAAGTAAGCGAGTGCACATTATGCATAATTGTTGGAAAGAATCAGGGTCGGGGCGAGGAGGTCCTGGGGAGCCCCAAGATGCAGACGACAAGGGAAGGAATCAGATAAAACATCTGAGCTGACCTTGACTGAAGCCTCAGTGCTGAGCCCTTATCCAAGTGTCTGGCGGGGCTTCCCACAGGAGCACTTGGGGTGTCCATGGTTGTATTTGCAGGGCCTGTTTAGAAGGTACTCCCTTCCAGGGTGTGTCCAGGCTGTGGGGGGGAGGTCTGACCCCCAAGACCCATACATTCTGCACCCTTTACATCAACCCAGGGGTCCCTGGGATAAGCCTCCCATTCAAGTGGCCCTGCTGGCAGATCCAGCTTCCTGGGCGGTAAGCTCCTAGGCAGTCACTTGTCACTTCCTAGAGATCTCCAAGCTGAGTGGAAGCAGGATGCCCTTGAACTTGAACTTTGGAGGATTTGCCAGGAATTTGACTCTGGGCCATACACATCCCACTCAGTTTGGCTGTGCTCAGCATCTGTGGCTCCTGCTGGAATAGCATCACTCCCCCTGGAACCTCCAGGTCCCACCCCTACCAGAGGACCACATCCTCTCTAGTCTCTCCTCCTCCTGCCTGAATAAAAAACCCAAGGCAGCTCTGCTGCCTTCTCAGTCGTGTGCAGCAGGTACTAGGAAGCAGCTGGAACACTTGCCTGGGCAGATGGAATACCCGCCTCTGCCTCCAGCAGGCACTCTAAGTGACGACCAGTAGCTTAACCCTGTGTGCTCACTTAGGAGCTGGTGGAGTAGCTTTTCCCCTAGGGGCTTAGGACTGAGCCATCCTCTGTAAAGCTCTCAAGGGTTGTGTTCCCAGGACCTGACGGGGTGGCCCTCATGCTGGGTGGAAGTGGGCTGGCTGCACAGAGGTGGAGGTGTGGTGACGTTGAGCTCAAGGGCAGGCGTTGGAACTCCTCGTGGGGGCTGCGCCTGGAATCTGTCAGGAACCTCTGTAGGGGGAAGTACACATAGTGGAATGGGATGCAGGGGGCTGCCATCAGAGTGATGGGAGGGCTGAGAGCTGTAGAGGGGAGGGGGAGGAGCCCTGGTGACAGCGGCATGAGGGAGGGACAGGAGGCACTGGCCCTGACAGCCTGGAGCATGCTTCTAGAAGAGGAAGCCCTCGTGCCAGCCATCTCCCAAGTCCTGCGGTTCATGCATCACACTAGCTTGGATAGTGCCTATCCCAGGACAGTCACACAGCCAAGGAGAGCCATGCACCAATACCTTAGGCTCGGGCTAGTGCCTGAAAAGCCCCACCCAGACGACTTGGCTGACAGGGAAATGTGGGGCGTCCTCCTCACAGGGTGTGGTGATGCTGGGTGGGACCGTTTACCAATGAATGCAAGTCGGCCATGTAGACCCAGCCCTACCCCACACCTGCAGGTCAGAAGTGCCTTCAGTGAGCCCTCCGGGTGCTGGCGTGCACCTTCCAGGCTCTGGTTGGGCCCTGGGCCTGTCACCCCTGGTAAGACCTTCATATCAGGCTAGAGTGGGGAGGTTCTCAGCCATGGGAACTCGGCCTCCCTGCCCCACCTTCCCCAAGTCCTCGCCAGGCACTCAGGACCCAGCAGTATGTAACTCAGAGGGATCCCAACCCACAGTGGCTGCTCCTGTGCAGGAAACAGACCCTAAGTAAGCGAGTGCACATTATGCATAATTGTTGGAAAGAATCAGGGTCGGGGCGAGGAGGTCCTGGGGAGCCCCAAGATGCAGACGACAAGGGAAGGAATCAGATAAAACATCTGAGCTGACCTTGACTGAAGCCTCAGTGCTGAGCCCTTATCCAAGTGCATCCCTCTGTCGTGGGCTGGAAGGCGCCTGGTGTCTCAGTGAGAAGCCCATTCTGTTGCTGTTGTTGTTGTTTTCTTCTTTTGGCCATACCACGTGGCATGTGGGATCCTAGTTCCCCCATCAGGGATCAAGCACACATCCCTGTCCCTGGAAGCAGGGAGCCTTAACCACTGGACCACCTGGAAAGTCCTGAGAAAGCCCATCCTGGCCTTCACATCTGTCCCTCCTTCCCCGCAAAGAGCAAGACCAGCTGGCTCACCTGAGGCTGATCGCCAAGGTGGCACACCTGTCCCACTCACGAGCTGCACACCTCCTCCTTCCTGGTCTCCAGGTGGAGTCACCGTTGGCACAACGACCTTCCTCAGCCGTCCCATCTGGGGTCCCAGCCAGCATGGCATCCTTTAGATCAGTCAGCATTCTGGGTTTGGAGTAGCAGAAATAGACTCCAGATGATCTACGCAGACGATGAGTTTAGACTAGAGGATGTTGGTTAGCTCACAGGTGTGGAAGACACACTGGGAAGTCAGAGGCCAGAGTGTGACCAGTTCCCTGAGCTAGAGGACAGGCTGGTGAGGAGTGACCAAGGCTGCCTTTGAAGGCAGAGCCCTCGACTGCCTCCCTGCTGACTCTGGGTGCTGTGTACCTGGAAATCCTTGCACATTTCCTGCTTGTGTGGGGTCCGCAAGACACACTCACATCTGATATCCTCTGAAAGTTTGGGGTTCCCCAAGGCCATCCTTAGGTTTGATGATTTGCTGGGACTCCCAGGACTCAGAAAAGCTGCTATGCTCGGGCTTACAGTTTATTACAACAAACAGTACAGGATGGAATCCACAAAGGGAAGAAATGCCCAGGACCAAGTCCCAGGGCAGCCATTATGTGGGCTCCCAGTCCTGCCCTCCCTGGGGCAGCGCTAGATTCTCCCAGCTGTGATGAGTGACAGCTCATCAGAGGCACAGTGTTGCCAACCAGGGAGGGTCACTGAGACTTGGGGTCCAGGGTTCTCACTGGCTTTGGTCATGTAGACATAGCTGGCTGCCCACATGGTTGACCTTAACATCCCACCCCTCCAGAGGTCAGGCTGATGCTATGGTGCCAAAGGCCAGACCGTAAATCAGATAAGTAGGAGAGACTGGTCCCAGGTAAACAAAGACACTCTTATCAGGTAGGACCTCCCCAGTGCTCAGAGGTCACCTCCCTGAAGCTGGCAAGGGCCAGTCCTTAGGACCTTGGGAACTTTTGGAGTAGGGACAAGTGGGACTTTCTGAGTTAACCCTTTCCGGCCCATGACTGCTCTAAACACAGCTTCTGCTCTGCATCAAAACCAAGCACAAGTACATCTGGGTGGCCAGAGCTGGCTCCCATGTTGCAGGGGCTGAGAGGCAACATCTGGACTTACGGCAGACAGTGAGACGGGGGCTGCCCCTCACCCCACTCAAGTAGGAACTTGTTGGAGCACAAGAGGGTGCTTCCACTCCCCCAGTCAAATGGTCCTTCCACTGTGAAATGATGGATCCAGGATCTCACATGTGAAGGTTCGAGGTCCTGGTCTGCCATGTGTGGGATCCGCCTCCATCTTGTTCTGATTCCAGAGGACCAGGCTTGGGGACATGCTTGTTCCCTGCTGCTTCGCTGCAGTCCACATGGGTAGCAGCAACCTCAGATTCTTCCAGGCCTGGAGACCTGAGCCCACTGGAGCCTGGAGTCTTTGCCACATGGGCTCTGGCGCCCTTCAGGTGCCCGCCTGCTGCTCTTGGTGTCATGGGGCCTCCTGGTGGATCAGGTAGGAGCAGGATGGCATCTTGTGTCCCAGGCAACACGACATAATCAGATCGACTGGGGTCTGGGCTGCCCATTGCCTGGGTGTCCCCTCACTCCCTGAAGTGTTCAGCTCCTGGTTCCCCCACACCCGTACACCTGTCCACTGTACTTGAGTCACCCCTTTGGGTCCACAGAAGTCACCCTTCCAGCACGTGCGTGCCGGGGTCCCCTGACCTCACCCCATGCTCCTCCTCATCCTGCAGTAGGATATCCTTCTGCACCTCAGTTTCAAGCCCCAACTCCAGAGCCTCATCCAGTTGTACCTCTTCCTTCCTCTACTGCACCTGTTACAACCTCCAGCCCCATGACCACTGCCTTCTCAATGTCCACTTCTCTCCCGCCCGCTGCTCCTTGGCAGGTAAACCTCAGGGTCACTTCTGCACAGATGCGCTGACTCCCTCGTGCTCTCCCTTCATCATGCTTTGCTGGGAATCTATCCCTCTGGTTAAATGCAACCCTTTGCCTGCCCTCTGCACCATTCAGCTGAAGTTGGCCGCGAGGAAGATAAGAATGAAGTGCTGATGGTTCTCACTTTAAACTCACGACTGCTGATCCCCTAGGAGGGACGTCCGGAAACGGTCAGTCTTGTGTTGCCCGGATACGTTCTCTCTGACTCTGTCTTGGCCACTGCAGCACCAGTCTCCTCTCTTCTCCAACATCAGGCATCTCCTCCCCAGACTCGCTCTTGCCCAACCACCCCCTCTTCTATTTCAGCAGTTGGAAGAGGGCTTTCCCAGCCCCAGAAACGGCATCCGCCTGCTTCTTGATCTGCCGTGAGCTCATCTGCCCACAAGGGGCCAGCTGCCAGGCTCCTCTGGCTCCCGGGCTGGGGCTGAGCATCCCTCACACCTGTCCCTCGATGTCCCAGCAACCGTCTTTCTCCTGCATCGTCCACAGTCTCTCTCTAGATCTGTCTACACACGTGACTCTGTCAGCCCCACCCCTCATCCGCCCAGCTTCTGTTTTTCTTTCTCTAGCCTCCTGTCTGTCCATGGCTGGCTTTACTCCTCCGTCGCATTCTCTCTGGTTCATCCTCTATCCTGTTCATCTCTTGGGACCACACCAGCCTCCCTGTCTCCCAGGATGCCCACCACGTTCCCTCCTTGGGCCTCAGCAAGGAACCACCTTCCTCCTAGGACTGAACAGCACAGCTCTGTCCCTGGGCTTCTTTGATCAAAACTCTCTCCAAAGCCTAGGGCTGACCTCACAGAGTATCACCTGAGCAGCCCCCAGGCCCCCAGCCCAAGGGACCACTCTTAAGTTTAATACTCTGTGGTCCCTGTCTTGACACTTCTCATGACTTTATCTTTTAAATTGATTTGTGAGTGGAGTTGGATGGGATGGAAGGGCCTTCCCTCACCCCAGGGTCCCAGGTCCTGGCTCCCCGCCCTCCATGGGGCCTGGTGTGAGCAGAGGGGCAGGTTGTCCTTGGAGCCCAGCCTGCAGTGACTCAGCATGGGGTGGGGGTGGCTGTCCTGCCCAGATGGCAGCTTGGCAGCAGGTGGGTGCAAGCCTACTGGGATCCTGATGGGGAACCACACGGTCCCAGTGAAGAAATGCTAATTCCCTGGGGGTGACTCGTCTGCTGTGGTCTGTGGGGTGCAGACCTGGGGGAAGAGGAGACGCCTGGTCCACCTCCCTGAGACCCTATCCCAGCTGTCAGACCTTAGGAGAATCGTCAGGTGTTAGGTCCCAGAGGACACCCATGTGGAAGGAACAGGCCCCATAGTCATCCCCATGCCTAGGACTTCTCCGAGTATCAACCACACCCTTCATCTTCTGTAATTATGAGCATTTGGGGCCTCACCAACCCGGAGGGACTGCCTCTCCCAGGTTTCTGATTCCTGGAGGCTGTAAACCGCTTACCTGAGCACCCCGTCACATGCAAACCAACCAGCCTGAGCCCCACCCCAACCCTCTCTGTGAGCTCTCACACCGAGGGCAGGGCCAGTCCCATGCCCCAGAGCCCTGGAGTGACTCAACCAGCCACTGCTGGGCTCCCCGGCCTCCCCCATCCTTCCCTGGGAACCCCAGTAAATGCCCTGACCCCGGCTCCCCCGCCCTCTGCTTCCCGATCGCCATGGCTCCTCCTCCTGGGAGTAACCCCCTCTTGTTAGTGGCCGTCATCTCCTGATCCGACGGCCTGGTGGTGTCTCACATTTCCCATCAGGACTCTGTACTTTACAACATTGCTCAGACAGGCTCCAAGATTTGTGGGTCCCCTCTTCCCCCTCTGACTTCCCTTGGTCTGGGTTGTATTTTCTCTTGGGTCCACTGAGGGACGAGCCACATACGTCATGTATGTACGGCGATGCTGTACATGGATTATATGCTCTGGCATGTGCATTACATGATGTAAAAATGAAAATTTTTACAAAATTCATGCTAATAGCGTCAATTTTTTATTTAGTTAGAATAATGTTAAATAGCAAATGAAATACACCATGACAATCAGAGAAACAGAAAAAGAAAGAAAAAGTCTTGTTCAGTGCCTACAACACTTTTCCCATTTGTCTTTTTTTAAGAGTTTCTTCTTTTTAAATTTGTATTTATTTATTCTGTTTTGGCTGTGCTAGGTCTTCATCGCTGCATGTAGGCTTTCTCTAGTGTGGTGAGCAGAGGCTACTCTTCATTGCAGAGTGTGGACTTCTCATTGTGGTGGCTTCTCTTGTTGCAGGCTTCCCTGGTGGCTCAGATGGTAAAGAATCTGCCTGCAATCCAGGAGACCTGGGTTTGATCCCTGGGTCGGGAATATCCCCAGATGGGTATGGTAATCCACTCCAGCCTGGAGAATCCCAAGAACAGAGGAGCCTGCTGGACTACACCCCATGGGGTTGCAAAGAATTGGATGCAACTAAGCATGCACACATGCTCTTGTTGCAGAGCCCTTGGCATGCTCTAGGCGTGCAGGCTCAGTACTTGTGGCCCACTGGCTTAATTACTCCACAGCATGTGGGATCTTCCCAGACCAGGGATCGAACCTGTGTCCCCTGCAATGGCAGGCAGATTCTCAGCTACTGGACCACCAGGGAAGTCCTCCCACATGTTTTGAACCAGGGGCTTTGCTGTTTAATTTGTACCCTGGGCCCCACAGATTTGGTAGCCAGCCCACGAGTGCCGTGCATCTGCACGGACAGTTGTTCACCATCTGCTCCACATTGTTGGAACGGAAGCTACCCAAGGGTGGGAACTTTCTGAAGCCCCAGACAGCAGATGGATGCTTCATTTGTGGGGGTACCAGTGTTTTGGGTGTTGGCAATAGCAGTGCTGCTGTATTTGGAGTGGAGTGGATAATGCTGTGGGTGTTGGTGACAGTGATGGTGGCGAGGGAGTGGGGATGTCTGCTTGGTTTTGAGGAAAAGGACTCACAGGAACATCCCTCATCTCTGGCTATTGCGTGTCTAGGCTCAGGGCTCTTTCCAAGCAGTGGTGGAGCCCTGCTGGGTTTCTGCCTGTATCATCCAGGCTATCAGCTGGAAACAGAATTCAAAGAAAGCTTGTAAATAGACGACTTACAGACATGCAGGCAAGGCAGAGCGGTGCTGAGGAGCTGGGAACTGGCAGAAATGGGAGGCTTCACCTCCAAAGCAAGTGCAGTGAGCGCTGGGGACCGGGAGGGGATGCCCTCCTGGCTGGCCAGCTGGAGCAGAAGCCAGTGGACGGGGGGCCTGGCAGGTGCAGCTGTCAAGGTGTCTTCCCCCTTGGCAAGGTGGCCGAGGACGGAGGATGGACTGGGCAGTAGGGTGGGTCCCACACTAACTGGTTACCCAGCACCCAGCCCAAGGAGGACCATTCCTGCATCCCTGCACCTTTGTGGGGAAAACCTGGAGTGAATTTGGGGATGTGCTCTCTGCAAGTGCTCTTGAACCTCAGTCACAGTGTTGGATTCCCAGCCACCCTTGAGGGCACATGGGTCATGATGCGGAAAGAAAGTAGGTAGACGGGTCCCCATGGTCTCAAACTTGTCTTCTGGAAGCCCCCCAGCTGATGCCCTACTGTTCTGGAGCTGAGCCCCCACTTCAGACCTCAGGGAAGGCCTGTCCGGCCCAGACCTGGGGTCTCATGATGCCCACGCCCCGTGCTGAGGATGGTTGATCAGCAGGATCAAGAAACAGCGTTAAGGCACCAACAACTCCTTTGTTCTTGTTGTTTTTCAGTAAACAACCCTCCATCCCCACTGCAGCCCTCCTATTTGGTTTCACAGCAGCTTTCTGACTCAGCCTACCCAGCCTGCAGACGCTGCTCTGTTCCACCTCCCCAGCTCTAGTGATAATGCTGTGGGTGTTGGTGACAGTGATGGTGGCGAGGGAGTGGGGATGTCTGCTTGGTTTTGAGGAAAAGGACTCACAGGAACATCCCTCATCTCTGGCTATTGCGTGTCTAGGCTCAGGGCTCTTTCCAAGCAGTGGTGGAGCCCTGCTGGGTTTCTGCCTGTATCATCCAGGCTATCAGCTGGAAACAGAATTCAAAGAAAGCTTGTAAATAGACGACTTACAGACATGCAGGCAAGGCAGAGCGGTGCTGAGGAGCTGGGAACTGGCAGAAATGGGAGGCTTCACCTCCAAAGCAAGTGCAGTGAGCGCTGGGGACCGGGAGGGGATGCCCTCCTGGCTGGCCAGCTGGAGCAGAAGCCAGTGGACGGGGGGCCTGGCAGGTGCAGCTGTCAAGGTGTCTTCCCCCTTGGCAAGGTGGCCGAGGACGGAGGATGGACTGGGCAGTAGGGTGGGTCCCACACTAACTGGTTACCCAGCACCCAGCCCAAGGAGGACCATTCCTGCATCCCTGCACCTTTGTGGGGAAAACCTGGAGTGAATTTGGGGATGTGCTCTCTGCAAGTGCTCTTGAACCTCAGTCACAGTGTTGGATTCCCAGCCACCCTTGAGGGCACATGGGTCATGATGCGGAAAGAAAGTAGGTAGACGGGTCCCCATGGTCTCAAACTTGTCTTCTGGAAGCCCCCCAGCTGATGCCCTACTGTTCTGGAGCTGAGCCCCCACTTCAGACCTCAGGGAAGGCCTGTCCGGCCCAGACCTGGGGTCTCATGATGCCCACGCCCCGTGCTGAGGATGGTTGATCAGCAGGATCAAGAAACAGCGTTAAGGCACCAACAACTCCTTTGTTCTTGTTGTTTTTCAGTAAACAACCCTCCATCCCCACTGCAGCCCTCCTATTTGGTTTCACAGCAGCTTTCTGACTCAGCCTACCCAGCCTGCAGACGCTGCTCTGTTCCACCTCCCCAGCTCTAGGCTGCTGCTGCTGCTGCTGCTAAGTTGCTTCAGTCGTGTCCGACTCTGTGCGACCCCAGAGACGGCAGCCCACCAGGCTCCTCCGTCCATGGGATTCTCCAGGCAAGAGTACTGGAGTGGGGTGCCATTGCCTAAGCTAGCCCTGTCTCAAATGCCACAAATTCCTCTTACTGGTGACCTAACCCCATTCTCGCAGTGACAGCATTAAGACCTCAGGTTCCTCCAAGGGAAGCTTGTAATGGGGAATGTTCGGGCAATGAATAGGGCTGCTGTTCCCTCCATCCGGGGCTGCGGCAGGACTCAGGCCCTGGAGGAGGAAACAGGCTGGACCAGCAGGGACTCGGGCCGCTGGCAGGGCAGCAAGCCCTTCGGAAGTTGCTCTCAGGTGCACGTGCTCCATTTCTCCAGGGGGTTTTGGTTTCCTCTTTCTCTGTACCTACCTTGCTTCTCCTCTAGCCTGGGCCTGAGCTAGACAGATAGATGCCGGGAGCTTGGGGGACCTCTGCAGGGGGACCAGTGAGCTCTCACCTGGTGCTGGCCTCTGGGGCCACCTCCCCACCCCTATCTATGCACCCACTGGAGAAACACCTGTCCTGGGAGGGCAGTGCAGGAGAGGAGAGGCTGTGTCCAGGTCACTCCCAACACCAACCCTCCGATGGCAACACAGGACAGACCCCCACCTCGGAAGACCCGCCCCTGGCAGGTGCAGCTTCTGCCCACCCCCCCGCAATAACACTGTTCCATCCTGCACATCCCACGAGCACACACATGGATATGGAGAGGAAGACACATGCAGATCCACATGTGTACTTCAAATGTAGAAACTGCCAAGGTAAACATGAGCACACCTGCACACACATACTCACAAGACTCTCATATACATACACACACACTCAAACACACACTCTCACACAAGCACACATGGATATACACACTCTCACACACACCCACGCACATGCAAACACCTCCTCACATACATATACCCACACACACTCATGCCTACCCGGACCCAGCTGCAACTCAGACGTAGACGTCCATACGTATTTCCAGATGCTCACAAACACAAAACTCACATGCCTGACTCCAGCCCTGCATGCGCAAATATTAGCAAATGCATGTGCCTCATGGGCCTCTGTATCCATACGCAGAGGCAGACATGTATGAACCCGCAGACACACCTGTATCTCTTTGTGCACGTGTGCTTCTGTGGGCCCATGTGCTGTGTCCACATGTGCGTCCACGTGGCATGCACATGTGCTCACAGACAGACCGGAGGACACAGCCTGGGCACATAGCAGGGCCTGGCTCCAAGGCTTCTGGGGGGTCTTTGTCTCCCCTTGGATTGAACAACCCTGCTTCTGTTCTGGAAGGTGGGGGTAGGGTGAGAGGCTGGCTCCTCGCTTAAACTCCTTTGGCAAAACTCCCGAAGGCAGGGAGGAAGCAAAGGCTTGAAGGCCACACTTTGGAGGAGAAGGCCCGGAACAGCTGCAGCCCAGCCCTGCCCCGGGCCCCACTTGGCAACATCTCCCCACAGTGGCGAGCAGCCTCAGAGATGCCGGCTCTGGAAAGGCAGGTGGTGGCTGCTGGGCTGCAAATACAAATCCCCTCCCTGCACCAGGCAACGTAGGAAGCAGAGCCTGGGGGCTGATGTGGGGTCTCAGGGCCATGCCCACGCCTTGGCTGAGCTTTCCAGCTGGAGACCTGGGCTCGGCACAGGGCAGCTGGGGAGAGCAGCCGGCAGCAGCATGTGCCTGGGCTGGAGCGGGGGGTGAGGGTGGGGTGG
>SJYG01001119.1:145979-186602 GCA_006410535.1 Litocranius walleri | reverse complement strand
GGAGATGGGCCACAGAGTGATGGGTGTGTGATACTTCAGATGGGGTTCCAGGAGGAGGTGATGAGTGAGCTGAGACCTGCGGAGGGGCACTCGACATGTGAAAGGGGGAAGGAGGGGTTGGCAAATGTTAAGGCCCCGAGGCAGAGGCAAGCGTGGTTAGTGTAGAGAACAGAAGTTCACCTGGTCAGGGAAGTGGGGAAGTGGGCTTACAAGCCGGCCTGAGAGCTGCAGAAGCTTGTGGGGGTGTGTGCAGTCTCCTTCCCTGGGAGATCCTTCGGAGAATGAGCTCTGGGGGAGGGTGGTTTTCTCTGGCCTCTGGAGGCCTGCCTTAAACTGCTTCCCCAGAGAGCAGAGACTGATGATCTCTTGAATCAGTTTCCTGTGGAATCTAGTCTTCCCTGGGGAGGTGCTGAGCATCTTCTCTGCTAGTGGGATCCTTGTCAGGGACAATCGGTTCAGGGACTATTCTAAACCAAAAGATAAACGAGGAAGCTGAGACTAGCTGAGATGAATTCCTGACGTTGGTCTGCATTTTTTCCCACATAAATCCTTCTTTGCGTTCATGACACAGCCACAAATCCCTTCTTGGCCTCAGGTGGAGCAGGATAAAGTGTATGGATGAATCCACAGGGTAAGTAATTCAATCCCAGGCCTGGTGCTCAGCCTTGCACCGTTGCCCCGGGCAACCGCTGGAGTGGGGATGTTGTCTATAACCTTAAAAACTGATTACTGGCTCTCCCTCTGCGCCTTCAGTCTTAAACCGGATTAAGTGGGAGGGCTAGCTGGCTTAGGGACTCAGTCGAGGCATCTGAGCTCCCCTTTTACGCAGTGATTAACTCACTTAGTACCTGGGAAATGTGACAGACGGGGAAGAGGCTGCTTGTGTAAAGGGTGGGCTGATTGGAGCTGGGGTGTGGGTGGGTAGCTGCTCTCAAGGGGCTTTGGGACTTGGGGTTTCCCATGCAATCTCCTCACTTCCTTCCTCTGCTGATAGGAGGGTCCCAGAGTATGGGAGGGACCCCTGTCCAGAGGGGAGTCTGGGATAGTCCCATCTTAGGTCAGGACAACCTCATCTTCAAGCTGAAAGGCAATCAGACCAAGACACCTCACAGTCTCCCAGCCCAAAGATCATTTTCAGCATTTTCAAAGAGTAGCCTAATCTGGCCACTTCTTACCACCTCCACTCTGCTCTGTGCTGCTGCCATCCTGACCTGAACTGGAGCAGTAGGCAGCAGCTACTCTCCCATCTCGACTCTTACCCTCTGTGTGAGCTTCCACCTGATTAATGAACTTTCCCTGCTGGTGGTCATGCCCCATGTGATCTCTGCCACTGGAGTGTGGGTGGGCCTGTGACTCGCCTCCAGCCAGTAGAAAACGGCAAAGGTGATGAGAGGTCTCCTTCTAAGTATGGCTGTAGAAAGATTCTGGCTTTCATCTCCTGCCCTTCTCTTGCTCTCGCTGATGAAGCCAGCAGCTGCCACATTGAGAGTAGCCTTGTGGAGAGGCTCATGTCACAGGGGACCAAGGATGGCCCTTCCCTGCTGAGAGCCAGCCAGGAACTGAGCCCTCAGAGGAAGGGTCCTGCCAAGAAGCCGTGAGTGAGCCAGGAAGGCTTCATCCCCAGTGAAGCCTTCAGATGAGACCTCAGCCCACCGACTCCCACTGCAGCCTGCAAGGGACCCTGAGCAGACAAGCCCGCTAAGCCACACTATGTTCCTGACCTGAGAAAATGTGAGGTAGTGAACTCAAGTTTTAAGCTGCTGATTTTTGGGGTCATTTGTTACGCAGCCACAAATAGCTAGTACATGCCCCACACGCTGTTCTCTGCCAGTAGTCAGACTACTCACGTCACTTGTCTGCACACAGTCCCCAGGGCCACCATCACACTCTGAGCAAAGACCTGAGCCCTTGCAGCAGCTGACTGGCCCCTCCTCACTCCTCACCCCTTGATCTGGACTCTCAAGTGCCACCGCTTTGCCCCCTCTCTGGCCTCATGAGTGTTGTGCTGTTCTTTGGACATTCCAAACTGCCTCTGCCTCAGGGCCTTTGCACTGGCTGTTTCCTCTGCCTGGGATGCTTTTCCCTGAGCTGCATGACTAGGCCACCCTCTCACTTTTCACGTGGCCCCCTACTTAACCTCACCCCCTCCCACTGCCCTGTCCCTTCCTCCTCCTTGTCAGCATTCAGCACTCTTTCCTGTCTCCCCTCGCTTGTTGCTAGGATGTGTGGGCCATGAGAAGAGCGATTTCTCTGTGTGTGCCTATTTTTCCTCCCTGCTGAATCCCTACGGCCCGAATCAGTGTATGACATACAGCAGATCCTCAATAAGCATTTGTTGATTGAACTGATGAATGAATAAGGGAGCAGAGGATGAATCCAGTCAGCCCAGCAGCAGTTGCCCTCTCAAGCTTGGAAACATAGATGCTCCACACATCCATACTGTGTGGCAGGGAGAGACACACACTGCGGAGGCTCAGAGTGTCCCTCCAGAGGGCTCCCTTTCCTATGACAGCTGGGCCTGTTTACGGTCGTTTTCCTGTCTTTGTTCCATGCAGCACTGAGGGTGTGCAAGGAAATTATTTATCTCTCTAGTTTCTGGGTCTTCAGACGCAGAGATGCCCCATGTGAACAGGGTACAATGGTACGAATCCCCAGGCTTTGCCCAGAAGCCCTGGCTGTATGTGGCTGGAATTTGGGGGTCATCTTGCTTGGGAAGATGAGAGACAGAGAGTAGAATTAACTGCCCTGAAATCATCCAGGCTGTTCACAAATTATTTTGTCTCCCTTTTCAGACATCTGAGAGGATTCCCCTTCCCTGCTCCCTTGAAGTGTGGCCTGGCCATGTGACCTGCTTTGGACAATGAAACCTGAGCCTTTAAAGGTCAGTTTATGGTGTTTCCTAGTTCCTGCTTTGGTAATTGTGGAAGTGTGGGTCACCCCGTGTGATCACCTAGAACTGAGGGCCCTGCAGCCCATGCTGGACACAGTGTGAGCAGGAGATGTACCTTTGATGTGTTTGGCTGTTGATGTGGTGGGGGGGATGTTGGTTACACAGCAGACCCTGTTCTAGCCTGACTGATACACTCTGTTGAACACGAATACAGGGCTGTCACTCTGCCCTTGGTTCAGGGGGAGTGAGCACAGGACTGCTTCCCAGTGAGGTTCAAAACACCTTACTTCAAGGTTGTCAGACACAATGGAAAGAAAGTCTCCAGGTGTGCTCTGTGGTGAGGCATAGCCCTGGCTGTGAGAGCAAGGAGTCTGGAAGAATGGGATAATGAGCTTCCCAGGGCTCTGTCACGAGGGAGCGGCAGGCCTGAGTCCTCTACTGAGCATGCTCTGGATGGAGCTGATGAATAAGCAATGAATCCTGCCCTTCCCACCCTCATCTGAGGGACCCCCTAGTCCACCCACTGCCCAGGGTGATGGACCTTCCTTAGCAGCCCCCAGAGTTCCCGAGGGATCACAACTCTTACAGAAGTCACCAGGAGCCTCGGCTTTGCTCATGCTTTGAGATGCTCTGATAAAATCCTACCCACAGTGCATCGTGTTTACCAGGTTGTTAATAATCATGATGCTGGGTATGTACCTCCCCATGGAAGAAGGCTGCTCCCCGTATGGATTCTGGATCTGTTCACACACGATTTCCATACATCTTTAAAGATTACCACTTTAACAGCTCTTGGTATAGACACCAGGAGGCAGTTACATTTAACAGCGCATAAATCTAATTCCCTCTGCACTCAATTTTCTCAGGCTGCAGAATCAATTTGAGTCTGTCAGGATTTTATTCCAAAGTCTATTAACACCCGGCTTGTTTCCTCCATTTCCCAGCTCTCTCTCTCAGCAGTCTCCCCACCTTTCCAGGGACTCAATCCTACAGAAAAAGATGCCTTGCTGATACACAGTAACAACCTTTATCTCTTTACAACAGGATCTAATTAGGCATGAAGGAGAGGCAAAGCTTCCACAATTAGGCCTGGGCCCTGGAGGTCACATCCTGGGATGCAGCCTGCCTGAGTCCATCTCACCTTTCAGGGTCAGCCTTGGACACTTTCTCCCTGCATTTCAGTGGCAGGGGCAGGGGTGGGGTGGGTTTGGTTAGCAGGAGCTGTTTCCAGTGTCTTTTCTGGGGGATCGGGGTATCTGAGGTGTTCAGGTTCGCCCCATCTACTTCCAGGTGAATTTTTCTCCAGGGTGGGATGAAGCTTCTGCTGTCTTAATGATAACCTAGAGTCACACAGCCATGTCTGAGCATCTACACAGTCATCATTCAATGCACTCACATCCATCCCTGAGATGTAGGTATATCGTTATTCCCGTTTTATGGATGGGAAACAGACACAGAGAGTGACTCACCCAGGGGCATGCAGCTAGCAAGAACCAGAGCAATTCAGGCTCTTTCCTGCTAGTCTTTGTCCAAGTGCCCTCCTGTCCTGGGGGTACCACACCACCTTGTGTGTGCATCTGCCCCCTCTTCTGCAGTCCCACTCCATTCAGAACCGTCACATCCCTACCCAGCTCTACTCACTGGCTCCTGCCCCAGGCCTGGCGGCAGGACTCCTCTCCCTGAAGCTGAGATAGGTTCAGGTGCAGGACAAGCTGTTGATCTGAGCTGCAGCAGCCAAAGTTGGGCCTGGAGCTCTGGGTGGCACTGTTGGAAGAGAGGCCTGGGGGCAGCAAGCAGGTGGCATTGAATCAGGAGAGCCACTGGAAGTCACCTGGAGGAGGTCCTGGCTGAGAGCGGAGCCATGGGACAAACAGGGCTGCAAGGGAGAGAAGAGGGGAGGGGGAGGGGGGGAAAGTGGAGAAAGGAGAGAGAAGGGGAGGAGAGAGGCAGAAAGAGAGAAGATTTTGTTCTGATAATATTATTTGAACCTTTCTCATTTACTCCATCCATTGGCCAAATGAGGCCGTCAGCCTGGGGTTACTGCTGCTCCTTGTGGCCCAGGAGGACCCAGGAAAAAATTATATTATGATCTTTGTTGTTCAGCTGCTCAGCTGCCTTTGACTCTTTGCAGTCCTATGGACTGAAGCACACCAGGCTTCCCTGTCCCTTACCATCTCCTGGAGTTTGCTCAAATTCATGTCCATTGAGTCAGTGATGTCATCCAATCATCTCATCCTCTGTCGTCTCCTTGTGATCTTTAGATTAATGTAATCTCTTTATCCCGTCAGGGTCACTTGATTCCCTGTGACTTGGCTGCTTTGGCTGTGAAATAGGGATGATGTTGGTGGTAGTGCTACTACTGATGGAGATGGTGATAATGACAGTGCTGAGATGGTGGTGGTGAGGATGTGGATGGTGGTGATGAAAGGGATAATGGTGGTGATGGCGAGGATGGTGGTGATGATGACAGTGATGATGATGATGATGATGGTGGTGATGGTGATGTTGATGATGGTGATGGTGAGGATGGTGG
Source organism: Litocranius walleri (assembly GCA_006410535.1). Lineage (NCBI taxonomy): Eukaryota > Metazoa > Chordata > Mammalia > Artiodactyla > Bovidae > Litocranius > Litocranius walleri. The sequence continues at coordinate 181,179 of SJYG01001119.1, read as the reverse complement.
TGATGATGACAGTCATGGTGATGGTGGTGGTGATGATGGTGATGGGATAGTGAGGATGTTGATGATGATGACAGTGATGATGATGCTGATGATAATGGTGGTGATGGTGATGTTGGTGATGGTGAGGATGGTGGTGATGATGACAGTGATGATGATGTTGATGATGGTGGTGATGGTAATGTTGATGATGGTGATGGTGAGGATGGTGGTGATGATGACAGTCATGGTGATGGTGGTGGTGATGATGGTGATGGGATAGTGAGGATATTGATGATGATGACAGTGATGCTGCTGCTGATGATAATGGTGGTGATGGTGATGTTGGTGATGGTGATGGTGAGGATGGTGGTGATGATGACAGTCATGGGATGGTGGTGGTGATGATGGTGATGGGATAGTGAGGATATTGATGATGATGACAGTGATGATGATGCTGATGATAATGGTGGTGATGGTGATGTTGGTGATGGTGATGGTGAGGATGGTGGTGATGATGACAGTCATGGTGATGGTGGTGATGGGATAGTGAGGATATTGATGATGATGACAGTGATGATGATGCTGATGATAATGGTGGTGATGGTAATGGTGGTGATGGTGAGGATGGTGGTGATGATGACAGTGATGATGATGTTGATGATGGTGGTGATGGTAATGTTGATGATGGTGATGGTGAGGATGGTGGTGATGATGACAGTCATGGTGATGGTGGTGGTGATGATGGTGATGGGATAGTGAGGATGTTGATGATGATGACAGTGATGATGATGATGATGATGGTGGTGATGGTGATGTTGATGATGATGATGGTGAGGATGATGGTGGTGATGGTGATGTTGATGATGATGATGGTGAGGATGATGGTGGTGATGATGATGATGGTGGTGATGGTAATGTTGATGATGGTGATGGTGAGGATGGTGGTGATGATGGTGATGGGATAGTGAGGATGTTGATGATGATGACAGTGATGATGAGATGTTGATGTTGATGGTGGTGATGGTAATGTTGATGATGATGATGGTGAGGATGGTGGTGATGATGACAGTGATGATGGTGGTGATGGTAATGATGATGGTGATGGTGAGGATGGTGGTGATGATGACAATGATGGTGATGGGATAGTGAGGATGTTGGTGATGACAGTGCTGATGATGTCGATGATGATGGTGGTGATGGTGGTGGTGAGAATGTGGATGGTGGTGATGAGAGTGATGATGATGGTGAGGATGGTGGCGATGATGACAGTGATGATGGTGTTGATGGTGATGACAGTGATGGTGGTGATGGGATAGTGAGGATGTTGATGATGACAGTGATGATGTTGATGATGGTGGTGGTGATGGTGATGTTGATGATGGTGATGGTGAGGATGGTGGTGATGATGGTAGCATCAGCATCCCCTTGCCCAGTGAGTCCATGTAAAAGGGTGAGGGTCAGGGACCTTTGGGGCCGTGCAGGATCCCTTCTTCCAAGTGACATCAGGGGCTCCGAGAGAGCAGGTTGTGAGTAGCTGTTTACAGAAGGGAAGTCTGCCATGCATTCTGTGACTCGATGCTTTCAGAGTGAAGATGCCTACAAGCCACTCAAAGTGTGGCTACAGCACAATGTGGTAAAAACGTTCTTGCCATGTGCCGTGTAAAGTTTGAGGACATGAATGAATAGATTGGATGAAAAATGGCTGCAAAGCCCCTGTACTCCAGTGAAGAGGTGGGGCTTGCTTCTCCTCCACTTGAATTTGGGCTGGCCCTGTGGAGCCTGACCAACGAAATGTGGTGTATGAGTCACCATCCAAGGCTAGGTCTTAAGAGATCCAAGCTTCTACCTTCTCTACTTGGAATGCTCTCTCTTGGATGTTGGCTGCCATGCAAGAAATCCGACCTGCTGAAGAGAAAGGCTCTATAGAGAGGACTCTGAGCCACCATGGACTTTCCAGCCCTAGACGAGCTCCCAGCTGATTGCAGCCCTGTGAGTGACCCCAATCAATGCCCATGGAGCAAACGAACTGTCTAGTTAAGACTTGCCCAGTTCTCAATTCGTAGGACTGTGAAATAAAATAATTCTTTTAAGTCATCAAGTTTTAGGGTGTTTCTTTAATACAATTTTATTTGTTTACTGGCTGTGCTGGGTCTTTGTTGCTGCATGTGAGCTCTCTCTAATTGCCGTGAGTGGGGCTACTCTCTGATTGTGGTGTGTAGGTTTCTCATCGTGGTGCCGTCTCTTGTTACGGAGCACGGGCTCTAGGCACTCAGGTTTCAACTGATGGCTCCTGGGCTCTAGAGCACAGGCTCAGCAGTTGTGCACAGGCTCAGTTGCTTTGCTGCACGTGGGATCTTTCCAGACAGGGATCGAACAGGGATCAAACTCATGTTCTTGCGTTGGCAGGCAGATTCTTTACCACTGAGCCACCAGGGAAATCTCTAGGCTGTTTTTCATAGAGAAAGAATCATTGCAGCAGTAGACAGAGACCAGAGCTCTTTTCTGGCCTGGAAATGCCTGAAGGAGAGCCTGGTGCCATCAGAGCTTGGAGGAGCCATGACGTGTCCAGGAGGAAATGGAGTAATGCCTACCCTGTCTCAGGCCTTGGGAACTGGGGTGATGAGTCCCTGTGACACCTGTGGAAGAGTCTCCTCAGGTGAGAGGGGGTGCAGGGACCAAGAGGCTGCTGCCCTCTGGTAGGCTGTGCTGTTCCAGAACCTTCTCTGCTCCTTCCCACAAGAGGATGCTCCTCCACATCACGGACACCAGGCCTGGCTGTTGGACTTGCTTTGGCTAATGAAAACCGAGGAGGTGATGGACCTCTTACAAGCAGAGGTTTGAGAGCCTGGCTCCACTTCTGCTCTTTGCCATGACAGTGAATGCTCCTGCCTGGCTGTTTTCCCTGCCTGAGTCCTGGAATGAAGAACCAATGGGAGTGAAACTGCAGCCAACCTTCAACCAACATAGAACAAAAGTGCGAGGTAAAGCTATGCACGTGAGCTACCCCAGTACAATCTAGTGTGAGTTGATCAACACACATCCAAAGAGATGGACAAAGCCGCACTGGAAGGAACTGGGAGGATGTGCCACTGGGGTCCAATGGTGCTCTGGGTGCTCCATGGTGGAGGGGTCAGGCATGGAGTTGACCACTACTCCTGCCAAACACACCCTCCCCCTGGGCAGCGCCACCCTAGCAAGGCTCCTGCTATCCAGCCTCATCAAAACATTCATCCTTGTGGAGTTCTTGTTTCTCTCACTTTCCAGGAAACATTGTCCCTTCCTTGGTAATTAAGACCCAAGGCCCTTCTCTAATGGGATTTCTGAGGCTCTGGTGTCTGCTGAATCAATGGAGGTCCCTGCCCCCATCTTCTCTGGCCGAAGAGAGGAGAGGATTGAGATGGGGGCTGTGGTGAGGAAGGTCAGGAGAGACAGGAGTGGGGGAGACTGGAGGAGGCCTGACTCTGCCCCTCCAGGCTGTGGGTTTTTATATCCTCAGCACTTGTTCATAAAGCGAGCACTTTCCAGACTGTAGGAATCAACAGGCACGTTCCAGACTATAGGAATCGATTTCTTTAGAAAACCTTCATTTTGTCAGAGCAAATCTTCCTGTTACTGCAGTCACCAGGGTTTGATACCATTTTGCCAGGGAAGCATCAGCCCCTTCCTCCTTTTCAGGTTCTCTCCCACCACCCTGACACAGAGGGCAGGTGATGTTTTTAATGTCTGTGGAATTGCCCACCTGTTCTAGAACAGGGTCACCCCTCCATCTCTCTCTTATGTGGATCCATCCCATAGTTTTCAGGTGAGTTCACCTCCAGGATGGCAAATGAGAGCTCCCCTTCCTTTTGGCTGACTGAAGAAGGACCAGTGAGGGGATAACCTGAGATTAGATCAAAGATACCCAGATCTCTTCACCTGGAATTAAAGGCTATAAGAAAGAGGTCAGTTGCACTTTATGGCCATCTCTTAATAGCACATAGGGCTTCCCTGGTGGCTCAGATGGTAAAGAATCTGCCTGCAATGAGGGAGACGTGGGTTGATCCCTGAGTCTGGAAGATCCCCTGGAGGAGGGCATGGCTACCCACTCCAGTATTCTTTCCTGGAGAATTCCATGGGCAAAAGAGCCTGACAGGCTACTGTAGATGTTGATTTTTTTAAAGATTTTTTTTTAATGTGGACCATTTAAAAAATCTTTATTGAATTTGTTACAACATTGCTTCTGTTTTATGCTTTGATTTTTTGGCCACAAGGCTTGAGGGATCTCAGCTGCCCTGTGGTTGTGGGTGCTCACTGGCCAAGTCGTGTCTGACTCTTTGTGACCCTATGGACTCTAGCCTGCCAGGCTCCTCTGTCCATGAGATTCTCCAGGCAAGAATACTGGAGTGGGTTGCCGTTTCCTCCTGAAGAGGATCTACCCAAACCAGGGACTGAGTCATATCTCCTGCTTGGGAAGGTGGATTCTTTACCACTGAGCCACGAGGAAAGTCCCTTAGCTCCCCAACTAGGGATCGAAACCCACACCCCTTGCATTGAAAAGTGAAGTCTTAACTGCTGGACCACCAAGGAAGTCCCTAGATGTTGGTTTCAAAAGAGAAAAATGATATAAAGAGAAGCAGAGACAGACAGAGGCCCAGATGTTTTTGCCCCTCGTAAATGATATGAATGGTCTCTTCCTTGGCTTTCATTTATTTGTTTGTTGAAGCAATTTGAGTTGAGTTTCCGTCAGTTATAACCAGTCCATCTATTCAATGGTCAAATTCCTATTGACTGCCAAATGACGGTGGTGTGGGTGGGGCTGTAACTAACAGTCTGGACGCCTATTAGTTATAACATTAGTTACAATGTTAATGGCAGATATGCAGGTGGCCAGGCACCGGGGCTGAGTGCGTCTCACACATGCCCCCAATCCAGCCCTTTCAGCCGCGCCAGGCGGTGGGCACCACGGCTCGTCCTCTGTGTTTAGATGAACAAGTACAGGGCTAGACAGTAAGTGAACCCAGGCCTTCTGCCCCAGGCTGCTTCGCTCCCTTCCCCGCCCTCACCAGCAGCTGGGTTTATGGGGAGGGAGGCGACCAGTCCATCTGACAGCAGGAGCGACAAAGGGACTGAATCAGGCACGCTCAGGTTAGGGATGGGTTTCAGAGCTCTGGATGGAAACCGGACGGAGTTTGGTTTCCAGATCCCAGCCCCCTTGGTAGCGTGGAAGGTTTTCCACCTCTTTCCAGGAGGAGACGTTCCAGTTCATCTCTCCTGTTCTGGGGAAACTCTTGTTTCAGAAAGGTGACAATTTGGTTTCTGCTTGCAGTGCCCCTCCTGTGGCTCACTGGGCGCTGAACCTACAGGTGGGGGAAAGATTTGCAGCAGATCAGCATGGGCACCGTTAGCCACAACTGTTTCTTTTTAAGTGTCGATTCTATCTCACAGCAAATTTGTTTTCCTCCAAGATGCCAGCCTCTCATTTTCCTCTTGTCTTTTGGATAAACTTATCTTCCTTTGTTCCTTTTCATAGGCTGACACAAGGGTTTTGTTGCCTGCTGACAGTGCACTTCGCTTAGTAGGTATCTGTTTGACATACAGCATAGATTCTATTTAATGTAACTTCTTGTTTGCCTAAGCATTTGCATGGCGGTTAGCGCTTTGAGGTAAACATCTGCTCCTGTGTGTGTGTGCACGCATGTGCACACATATGTGCACATGTGTGCGCACACACATGTCACGTGTGTGCACATGTGTGCATGTGTGTGCAGTGTGCAAGTGGGGCTAGGTAGGAGACTCCTGGGGGGACTTGCACACACAGTCACCAAAACTGTTCACAGAGCCTGGAGAACAAGGTGTGCATGTCAAGCATCCCACCTTCTATTTATTTATTTATTTTTGGCTGTGCTGGGTCCTTGCTGCTGAGTGAGGGCTTCTCTAGGTGCGGCGAGCAGGAGCCACTCTCTTGTTGCTGATCTTGGGTTTCTCATTGCAGTGGCTTCTCTTGTTTCAGAGCATAGGCTCTAGGACCCACGGGCTTCAGGAGTTGCAGTTCCCGGCTCTAAAGCACAGATTCAGTAGTTGTGGTAGACAGGCTTAGTTGCTCTGTGGCCTGGGGGATCTTCCTGGACCAAGGATCAAACTGCGTTGGCAGGTGGATTCTTTACCACTAAGCCACCAGGGAAGCCCCCACCTTCTCTTAATTAGCACCTGCCAGAGAGGCCATTCTGAAGGAGATCAGCCCTGTGATTTCTTTGGAAGGAATGATGCTAAAGCTGAAACTCCAGTACTTTGCCCACCTCATGCGAAGAGTTGACTCATTGGAAAAGACTCTGACACTGGGAGGGATTGGGGGCAGGAGGAGAAGGGGACGACAGAGGATGAGATGGCTAGATGGCATCACTGGCTCGATGGACGTGAGTCTGAGTGAACTCCGGGAGTTGGTGATGGACAGGGAGGCCTGGCGTGCTGCAATTCATGGGGTCACAAAGAGTCGGACACGACTGAGTGACTGAACTGAACTAAACTGAACTGAGAGAGGCTTGGGTAGGGAGACCAGCACAACCGTTTAGTTGCAACACCCTGATTACCCGGCCTGAGCTCCTGGGTAATGAGTCTAATGAGTCACCACTTAGGATTTGACCAGAGCCGAGCAGATGGGTGGTTGCTTAGGAGACCTGGTTGTGCTCGCCTCACTGGGCCTGTTCATTTCCTCTTCTATGCATGTTTAGAGAAAAGCTGAGTCCTGGAACATTTAGCCTCCCATGACACAGGCTGTTCATCGAACAGAATCGAACTTGGGTCTGCTTGCCTATGAGCAGTAAAGCCAGTCTACAGATACTGTGTTGTGGTGAAGGAAAGCACAGTGTTTATTGCAGGTGCCAAGCAAGGAAAAGTGGCAGCTAATGCTCAAAAGACATGAACTCCCTGATGTGTTTCCAGAAGTCTTTTTTTTTTTGGCCGTGTAACATGTGGGATCTTAGTTCCACAACTGGGGGTGAAACCTGCACCACTTGCAGTGAAACTGTAGAGTCTTAACCACTGGATTACCAAGGATGTCCACCCCAGGAGGCATTTACATTTTATTTATTTATTTTTGGCTGCACTGGGTGGGTCTCCATTGCTGTGCATGGGCTTTCTCCAGGCTCTAGGGCACACAGGCTTCAGCAGTTGCAGCACACAGGCTTAGCTGTCCTGTGGCGTGTGGAATCTCCCCAAACCAGGGATCAAACCCATGTCTTCTGCATTGGCAGGCAGATTCTTAACCACTGAACCACAAAGGAAGTCACTGGGAGGCATTTAAAAAGGCCAGGTAGGGGGATGTCACAGGATTTGTGATCAGCTCGTGCACAGCTCTCTGGGTGGTTGATGGTTCATACTGCTAATCCTCAGGCATCAGTAGGTTTGGGGGATAAATGCTCATGCTCATCGAGTAGTTAACTTCTTCCATTGGGTGGTGGTTTTAGCATCTGTAAAACAACTCAGGAAGTGTGCATCAGATACTATTATCTAAAGACTTCAGAGAGGAGCTACACAGAGGGTGTAGGGAAGGCCCCATTAAGTCCTGCTCACATACAGGCCCTCCTTTAAGCAAAAGAAGGCAGAGAGTTACGAAGGCTTTGCAGCTTCTACACGTGCACTTTTGGGAGCCCTGAATTGCCATGTAAGAAAGTTAGCTACCCAGACCACGTGGAAAGACCATAAGACTAGACTACATGGAGAAGCTGAAGCCAAGTCCTCCTAAAACCCAGTTCCTCTGTTGAGCATACAATTAACCTCTCCAATCAAAACTATCCCCTTTTTTGTCTTGCACTTGTTCCCCACTCAAGATTGAAAGTGTGAAAGTGTTTGTCACTCAGTCATGTCTGACTCTCTGCGATACTATAGACTGTAGCCCGCCAGTCTCCTCTATTGGTGGAATTTTCTAGGCAAGAATACTGGAGTGGATTGCCATTCTCTTCTCCAGGGGATCTTCCCAACCCAGGAATAGAACCTGGGTCTCCTGTATTGCAGGCAGAATCTTTACCATTTGGACCACAAAGGAAAGTCAAGATTGAGGAGTGTGAAAGAAAAGGAGGCGTTGTAACTGGATCATGCGGGCGGTGGGGAGGTGGATACCAAGACCACCTGCGTAGTCTCACTTGGGACAGTCAGAAACGGCCTGAGCATTTGCAGTCAGGAACATGAAAGCCTGCCCACGGTGGACTGGGAATAGCAGCCCCCCAGATTCGTTGGGAACATTTCATCATGGCCCTATCCTGGCAGGACAGGAATCCAGGCTGGATGGAGGACCTTACTCTTGCTTTCCTGTCAGCCAAGCCCTAATCCTGCACGAGGCCTTACCCTTCAGGCCTCGGAGGCAGACCTCCGCCCCAGGAACTGGTGGGCCTGCCAGGTCTTACTCCAGCCACAACCCCCGAAGCCCCAGCAGAATGTAAGTAGCTCCTCCTCCAGGATGTGGTGACCCAGTCTGTGGAGCCATCTTCTCCCTCCTGATTTGTTTGGGACCCTAATTTACTGTCCTGCCAACTGAGAGCAGAAGATCAGCCAGAGAGTGGGGAACTTGGTAGAACAGAGAAAGTGTATCAAGAACTGGAGCCCAAGACACTCTCATCCTGGGCAGAGCTCGGAGCTTGATCTACCTGGTGGTGGTGGAGATACAGAGGGTTTGCAAATGAGGTGTGTATGGGTGCCACAGACTCTGGGAGGGAAGCTGGAGTGAGGGTCCCGCTTGGGTGGGCAGCAGGGGGTTCACTCCACCTGTGCCCCTGGGGAGATGCTATTCCCAGCCCCCCATTCCCCTCTCATTTCACCTGTGGGAGGCTGAGGCTGGGGTGGGCAGTGCACTGGGGCTGGAGACTGGGTGGGACTACGCCTCACTCTGACCCGGGCCTGCCAGGGTCCATGCGTGCATCATGATAGTCAGAAAATAAGCTTCAGGCTTCCAGTCCTTGCTCTGCCCTTACTAACCATGCAGCTTTAACAGTGTTATTGACCTTTTGGGCCTCAGTTTCCTCATCTGTAAAATGGAAGACTAATTGTACCCACCTCCTAAGGTTCTTATGAAGGATTCAATGAAATAATCCAGAGGTCCCCAACCTCCAGAATCTAATGCCTAGTGATCTGAGGTGGAGCTGATGTAATAATAATAGAAACACAGTGCACAATGACTGCGATACCTTTGAATCATCCCCAAGCATCCCCTCCACCCACCAGGTCTGTAGAAAATTGTCTTCCACAAAACTGGCCCCTGGTGCCACTGAGATAACCACTGAAAAGACTTTAAATAATGGCAGCGAGTGTTAGCTATTACTTTATCTGAAAAAGCTATAGTTGAAGTGAAGGATGGTGATAATTTGACTTAGAAGCAGGACAGGGGAAGCCTTCCTGTAATTAGCGGTCATTAGTTTTGCAGAACATGTGTTGTTTTCATTCCTGAGTTCACACAGGGTATGAGCTCCTGGGAGCTGTGTGGACTTACTGAGGGCAGCTCCACCTGAGACCCCCCAGTGTCCTGGGGTAGGGAGTGGCCTTCCCTGTGTGAACATGTACCCCCCAGGTGCCCAGGGAATGGCCAGGGGTCCGACCAAGCCGAGCTCCCACATCCTTTCCCCGGGAGGGGCCTGGGTGGGCCTCTGCTGCTTTCACCCTCTAAACGGGCTTGTTAGGATATCGGCAAGGGCCCACGGGCCACTCTGCCTTATTAGTTTTCCATTTGGACTCAGCTGCCAGTGGGAGCCCTCCTCATGATGCAGAGAGGACGTTTGGTGCGGGCTTCATGTGCAGCCTCATAAAAGCCCCCCTGGATATGCTGTCCTCATCACTTCCCATCACAGCAGCCTTGCCAGCCTAATCAGGGCTCTCCAAACCCTTCAGACCACAGCGGTTGCCACGGTGACAAAATGGCCCATAATAGTCCCTGCCTACTTCAATAAAGGAAAGATGGGATGGAGGTTTCCAAGGATAATGAGCACTTTAGAGGAAGTGGGAGAAGGGGTGTTGGTGAGGTGATGGGGGTGCTGAGAGCCCCCAACTCTCAGGGGCACCTTCCCACTGCCCATCTCAGGGCTGGGACCGTGCTGCTGGTACCGTTCCAAAGCCGGCTCTCTGGAGGGTGCCGACCTAAACGTGCACTTGTGTTGCGGTCCTGACGGGAGTGTGGTAGCACGCAGCTCGCAAATCAGGTCCACATACTGCGTCCTCCTGACGCCACAGCCAGCAGGTCCCCACACAAAGCTCTTGCAGGTCTTCCCGACTCGCTGTGGTCCGCCCATGTTCTCGTCTGCCGCGAGTGTGGCTGGAAGGTGACGTCGACACCTGCTCGAGTTCAGGAGCGAGAGGGAAGCACAGCCACTTATGCTGAAGGCAGAACGTCCCCAAGTCCCCCGTCAGGACACGTGTGGCTTCTTTGCTGAACTGAGTACGAATTGTAGACTTTGGATGAATATTGCGAGGCTTCTGGGTGCTACTCACAATGTAATGGCTACAAACCTTTCCCGATTTGATCTGCATGGTTCACCTTTTAAAGTCTAGACAATCGACAGGGTCCTCTGGCCTGGCTGGTGGCAGATGCTAACGGCCCTGGTGTGAACACTCCCAGATGGCCCATTTCCAGCTTCCCTGTGATGAGGGGAAGAGAAAGTGTTAGTTGCTTCAGTCATGTCTGATTCTTTGCGACCCATGGACTGTAGCCCTCCAGGCTCCTCTGTCCTGGAACTCTCCAGGCAAGAATACTGGAGTGGGTTGCTGTTCCGTTCTCCAGGGGATCTCCTGCAAACCCGGGTCTCCTGCACTGCAGGCAGGTCTGCAGATTCTTTACCATCTGAGCCACCAGGGAAGCCCTCCCTGAGCAGGGAGCACCAGCCAGCAGCTCAGAGGCACCTTCCCGTGTGCTCAGTCCCTGGGGTGCTCCTCCCTGAGAGGCCAGAGCCACCATCTCATGCCTGGGCTTGAACCTGGGTCTCAACCAAGGGCTCTGGCACATTTGGGAAAACACTGAGCCTCCTCATACCTCCGCTTTCTCCTTAGTAAAATGGGCGTGATTACACCTAAAAATGATCGTCAGAATATTTGGTGACCAGTTAAGCACCCACCAACCGGAAGAGCACAGGTTGGTAGGGAGGGGGTGGCTGTGGCTTTAGGAGCCCTCGGAGGCTAGAGCAGCGGCCTTGAGCAGCTGGAGGCGGGACACATGCTGGTGTGTGACATCCAGGGCAGCCACACTGGCCTGCGGTGCCGAGGGAGCCCCAGGCCACGCCTGCTGCCTTTCTGTGAGGCAGTGACTGCAAAGCGTGGAGTGTGTCACCAGGATCAGCGGCACCCGGGAGGGCCGTGGGAGGCAGCGGAGTCACCCTTCTCCCCCGACCTCCCAGTCTCTTCCCTTGCCCCCCTCCCCACCTGTCCCTGTCTCTCCCCCATCTCGTCTGTCTCCATCTCCCTGTCTCTCATCTCTCTCCTGTATCTCTCTTGCTGCCTCACTCCTCTCTCAGCCTTTCTTCCTGCATTTCTGTCTCTTTCTCTCTGTTTATCACCTCTCATCTCAGGATGAGGGTGACAGGCTGAGCCCTGGGCTGCCCTGTGCTTGTCCCATGACTGATGGGACAGTTTGAGCTGAGGACTGGGTCAACCAGGGTTTGTCTCGTCTTCACAGGGGTCAGGGCCTAGGCTGCTGGTGCTGCTGCTAAGTCACTTCAGTCACGTCCAACTCTGTGCGACCCCACAGACGGCAGCCCACTGGGCTCCGCCATCCCTGGGATTCTTCAGGCAAGAACACTGGAGTGGGTTGCCATTTCCTTCTCCAATGCATGAAAGTGAAAAGTGAAAGTGAAGTCGCTCAGTCGTGTCTGACTCAGCGACCCCATGGCCTGCAGCCCACCAGGCTCCTCTGTCCATGGGAGTTTCCAGGCAAGAGTACTGGAGTGGAGGGTGCCATCGCCTTCTCCGCAGGGCCTAGGCAGTGGGAGGGAAGTACTACCTGATGCCAGTCATGAATCAAGATGAACCCAGATGAATCCAAGGTGGACAAGAGCTGAGGCAGGACCCCTCGGTGGTGGAATATGTTATGTCATCAGGGAGGGCCACTCAGCTGGCTGGGGGATCCTGGGTGTCCCTCTAGATAGTAGGGGTGTCTTGGCAGCAGCAGGATTGGGAAGGGGCAAGACCTAGGTGGAGGATGGAGGGATGACACCCTTATGCCCATGTGTCCCTCATGGGCAGGAGGGGCTGTGAGAGGCAGCCCAAGGTCCTTGTGGTCGAGTTGCCTTGATGCCCCCTCGCCTTCTGCTCAGAAGTGTCCTCCTATCTCAGGGGGCACCAGGACGGACCTCCACTTGCCCGCCTGAGGGCAGGAAGCAAAAACGGGGACTCGGTGTCCATGTGAGGGACAGAAACTGTGGGGCTTGCCCTGGCTTTCTGTTGGGGAATCAGCTTCCTTGTCACTGTGTCATGTGAGGTCTGCAGGCAGCCTGCCTTACATCCTGGGCTACAGTCTCTCCTGCCTGTGGTCACTGGAGGTTGTGTCTGAGCTCCTGGACACCTGCCTTCCTTGGTTGTGCCCGCATGGCACCCATAGCCTTGTCCATTTCTTCCCATCATAGCGCTGCCTGTCTGTACCTTTCCTCAAGGTGTCCTCTGCTTAAAGGGTCCTCTCCTTCCATGTATACTGCCTTTCCCCTAGCAGGTCCAGCTGCGGTCTTGCCTCCTACAGGCAGGCTTCCAGGACTGCTCCCCATTGTTCCCTTCTCTCCTTCCTCTTCTTCTAGGAACACCCAGTATGACCAGCTCCCCTGCTTAGGATTCTTGTGGGGGCAGGGCTAGGTTCTCCCTTCCAGGAGTGCTGAAGTGGGATGATTGGGGTCCCCCCAGTTCACATCCATCCAGAGCCTCACTCACCAGTAACTCACTTGATAGCATCCGTACCTGTTAGTGCGGGGAAACGTGTATCGTGCAGATTTCCAGGGCAGAGCAGCTTTGTAGAGGCAGAGTCCCTGATGGATCAGCAGGCCTTGGACTTTAAGCTGCTGCTCAGCTCTGCTGAATACCTTTTGGTTAAGTGAATAATTCACCATGGTATGGTCCCAGCCGACTATTGGAGCAGTGCACACAGGCTTCCAGGGGCCCCGGGTAGGCCAGGCTCCATGGCCCGTTAAGGTTCTGCCCTCTCCCTGTGTCATCCCTCCAGGCCTCCCTGGAGTGAGTGCCAGGCCCCAGGGGACAGGAGCCTACTGCCTGGTCCCCTAAGGCTAGGAGGCTGTGCTCTGCAGGTTCATGCTCAGAAACTCAGAGCCAGGACTTCCCTGGTGGGCCAGTGGTTAGGAATCTGCCTGCCAATCCAGGGGACATGGGTTCGATCCCTGGTCTGGGAAGATTCCACATGCTTCAAGGCAGCAAAGCCCGTGTGCCACCGTTACTGAGCCTGTGCTCTGCAACTAGAGAAGCCGCCACAGTGAGGAGCCTGTGCCCCACAACTAGAGAGTAGCCCCCGCTCACCAGAACTAGAGAAAGCTCTTGTGCGGCAGTGAAGATCCAGTGCAGCCAGAATAAATACATAAAAACCTAAAACTTAAAGAAATGTGGAGCCAGTGAGTTCTTGACCCAAGCATTTATTAAGCCCCCACTGTGTGCTGGGTACTGTTGTAGGAGCTGGGAAGTGGCTGGAAACCAGAGGACAAGTCTCTGCTTCCTGGATGCCAGGCAGGAGGCAGAGGAGCACCAGGAACAAACGTGTGACTAGGATGGAGGTGGGTTGTGCGCATCGCCCAGGACAGGCCAGACATCCAGAGACCGCTTCTTTGCTGTTGGCTGGGAGCTCCACGGGGCCTGCTGCTGGGATATACCTTTGATCGTAAGGGGCGTCCCAGCTGCCCTGCAGTGCCCTGAGATGACGGCGCTGGTTTGATGCCCTGTCAGAAGACAGCTCTGCCCAAACTGCCAAGCCATTGGCAGGTCCTAGGATGCAGAAGGCACTGGCCGGTGCCATTTCCTCCCCTGCAAACCCTAGGGCCAACTTTATCATTAATTGGAAAAAGTAATATAGACTTGGTTAAAAACTGTGAGCAGAACAAAGAGAAAACTGCAATGTGGCATGTTTTCTGCCACTGATGCATCCGAGCCCCTGCCTGGAGACGACTGCTGTTTCCAGAGTCTTAAGGCCACATGGGCAGGGTGCAGCCAACACCCCACATGGGTCCACAGGAACATCCACCCCCTCCTCCACTAGCCCTGCTCTGGGAGTCCTCAGGGGCAGATGGGACTGATGGGATGATGCTTCCAAATGCTCCTTTCCTCCACACACTCCTCCCAGCAGACACTCACGTATCCCCCTCTGCCAGTCAGGCAAGCTTCTGTGTCCTGAGAGTGTTCCCGCCTGTCCCCTCAGGGGCCCTGTGGTCTAGGAACCGCGGCTCCCCACCTACAGGTGAGGACACCGGGCACCCTAGGCGGCAGGGCTGGGATTCTGAGCTGCTGTCCCCACTCACCAACGGGGAACACGGCACCAGCACCCTGGGGACTTTCTCTTGGTGGAGACGGGCGAGGGTGCTACGGGGTCCTTGACTCTCAAGGTGGACACAGGCAAGGCATCCTACCCACGGCCCCCTGCAGCGTCGCCCCCTAGGTCCCCTCCCCTCTAAAAAGGGTGATTTTAGGCAGCTTTGTGGACTGACTGGGTGAGCCAGGTTCAGGACATCAGAGCTCCGGAGTCTTCACAGGAATGGGCTGCCTCCTCTCTTCTGAGAGCAAGTATTCCCTGGATTAGGGGCTGAGTTTTCACACCTTGTCCCAGATGGATTAACGGGGGCACAGGGAATTGCAGGGTTCCAGTTCCTAATTCCTACCTGAATTAGGAATTCAGGAGAATTCCTGCCCCCCGCTTCAGATCGGAAGAATCAAAGTCCTTCTCAGGTCACCGCGTCCGCATGAGGTGGGAACAGGACTGTGGCTCTGCATGGCGGTCCCTGCCACCACCAGTCAGGGCTGCTCCAGGGCTTCCAGGGCATCAACAGCAGCAGACACACCCGGGAGCCTGGTAGGACTGTAGCCCGCCCCCTCTCCCCACCCTGAGTAGTCGAGGTCTGAAGAGGAGCTGGGGAGACACTTGCCTACGTATCCATGAAGGAGTTGGGAGTGTCCATGGGCTCCAGTCTGAACCACTGTCTATGATCAGCAGACAGACCCCCAGGGATAAGGGCTTGCTGGTGGTGTGAAGCTCCAGCCGCCAGGGTCCTTTCTGCTCCAGGTGGCTTGGTACACGGCATGGCCAAGCATGACACCTAGTGGACAGAGGGGACATTGCTCCTAGGGCTCCCTCACCCTGGGTAGACCCCCTCAGCCCGCCCAGCCCCAGTGGCTCTGGCCTTTCCCAGTATCTTCTGTGTGTGTGTGTGGTGGGGGAAGGGGGGGGGTAGGGGCAGGGGGCAGGTGAGGAAAGGGCAGGAGCAGGCACTAGAAGGTGACCACCGTAGGACTCAGGACTCTCCTCTTTCCCCAGAGAGCTGGCACAGAAGCTGGGCCATCTGGAGATCAAGTCCTGGCCCGGACACAAGGGCCTTGGCTGTGCTTTTGCCCAAAGTTGTGCATGCCTGGCCCCAGGAGATGGAGAGTTGGGACCCTCAAGCATGTTTGGTGTGGGGGAGTGTCCCGTGGCCTCAGCTGGGTGGGGGCGGGTCTCATGGGGGATGTGGGGGAGTCCCCCAGGCTGGGATGCTCCGCCTCCTTCCTGGCTCCTGGCAGCTATCCGGGATCTGGCTCAGGTGGGTCTTGCCCAGGTCCTCCGCAGACACCAGCCACAGCTCTTCCCGCTCCCACCTGGTCTGTTCCTGAGCCCACTTGGGTCTTCAGCCCTGCCTGTGCCTTCTCCAGGTGGTGGACCTGCTGGTGAGGACAGCCACGTTCTCACCACGGCTCTGAGACCCAGCAAACTGGGCAACTTGCCCGGGGACCAGCAGGAGTGACGAGACAGGCCTGTGAAGGCCCTGGGGTCACAGCCCACAGCCCCCCTCCCCTGAGCGTGGGCTGAGTGACCTGCTTCTGGACAGAGGAGAAGCCTGGCCGACACCTTAGCCCAGGGGTCAAGGTCAGTGGCAGTGGGTCACACTGACAATGAGCACCCCAGTGCTACATCCTGGGAAGGTACCTCTCCTCTGCAATTACCCCAAACCCACCAGCTCAGAGAGTCATGGGAAAGCTTCAGAGCATGTGGATGGAGGGATGGTCTGGGAAGTGCCTGGCTTGTTCCCCCGAGCTGTCAAGGTTGGACAAACCATGGGAAGACAGCTAGATGGCAGTGTGCCATAGTCCTCCTTCCTTTTGGCTGTGAACCGTGGGAGGTGAGGTGTGAACCTACCCACAGGCATGGCTCACCTGCCAACAGAAGGGTAGGGCATCCAGGCGAACTGGGCTGAAGCTCCCAGGGCACGCAGGACGCCCTGTGACCACTAGATGGCAGCAGCGCCCTGCTGCCTGGACACCCTCCCCAGACCCTGGAGAAGGGCAGGTCATCCAGCTAGTAGTGGGTGGTCCCTGCACCCTTCCAGGCAGGATTGCGGGGTTGAGCAGCTAAGAAGGGCAGAGTCTTGATTCGGAGAGCAGTGGGGTAGGGAAAGGATTGGGCGCGCGCGCGCGTGTGTGTGTGTGTGTGTGTGTGTGGAGGACGGGCAGCTTCCTCTCTGAGATCTGCGTTTTCCAGGAGGTTTGGCACCGAGTGACTGTTCTCTGTCTTTCTGATTCTCAGTTTCTCTGTCTCTGTCTGTCTCTCTGCTGACATCTCGGCCCCTTTACCAGACCCTGACTAGGCCATCGGGGCAGAATGCCAGGTGCCCACTTTCTGCGCCTGGTCTCCTTGTCCCCCCGGGGCTGAGGGCCGTCCTACTGGGCAGAGCTGTTGTAGGGACTGGGGGAGCTGCTGGGTGACACTGCTCAGACCTGGGCTGGAGGACAGGAGCTGACCACGTGTGTCCAGTAGTTAAGCGACACTCAAGCCCTCCTGCCTCACCTCCAGGCACTGGGTCCCATGTCCAGGCCCAGCCATGGGACATGTCCAGGCACGGCCCCCTGCACTTCTGGAATCACACTGTCCTCAGACGGATGAGAAACCAAGACCAAGCATGTGGGGCCCTGCCCCAGGCAGAGTCTGATGCAGACCCGGCAGCTGGCCCAGGTCCTCATTTTACCACTTGACGTCCACTGTCTATTCATGGAGTTCAGCTGAAAGCTCCACAGGCTGAGGGCCCTGATGTGTCCCAGCTCCGGCACTGGCCCTGGGCATGGTCTCTGGGTCAGACCCCAGGCCCTGGTACTTGTGCCTTTGCAACACTTCTGACTTGTCCCTGAGACATGCTGAGCAGCCTTACCGAGAAGCCCATGTGTGACTGGTCCAACATCTCCAGGCCCACGGCTGTTGTCCCTGACTCCTGTCTGATGTCCCCTGACCCCTGACCCCTAATCTCTGGCTGACAAAGCCTCAAGACAAAGTCCAGTTCCTAGGTGGATGGTGTTCCAGCCTGGCTGAGTGATTCATCCATAATGCCTTCCATAAGCCAGGGCACCTGCCTGGGGCAGAGCTGGGCAGTCTGGCAGCTCTCTAGTTTTGTTTGTAATTAAAGGAAGCTGCCATCTGAAAATTGCTGGCTGCTTTGAAACACTGGCAGCAAATTATTTTCGAGTGGATTTTCTTTGTTCTGGGAAGTCACTTGATTTGCTGCACTGTGCTGTGTGTGTTCAGGGTAACCAGAGATTAGGAAGAGCCTGAGGTGTCCTCCACCAGTACCAGCCCCACACCCTTCCCCCTCTTGCTTGTATCAGGGGCGCCCCATTGCTCTGGAAAGTGCCCTCAGCCTTGGGCCCAAGGGCATGGGGAGATGAAGCTGGTTCACCATGTGTCCCTGCTTCTCCTCAGCAACTTCCCTGAGCCCTCTCGGTCCTGAGGTCTGGGGCAGGTGGACAGAATGACCGGGAGCAGGGAAGGCTGGTGGACTAGTTGGGGGGAGATGAGCATGGAGGTGTCAGGCAAAACCAGAGATGCCAATGACATGCCCACGTTCCCATTCAGCAGAGTTGATGCGAGAGGAGTGGGCCTGAGGAGGAGGAGGGTCCACGGAGTCTTGAGGAGTGGGTGAGATCTGTCCAGCTCTCCCACGCAGACCAGTGTTTAGAGGGCACCTCTGGAGATCATCACGCTCCAGCCCTGACCTCCCAAGTCCGTTCCATCGTCCAGAACGTGTCAAAAGGTAGCAGACAACGATCAGTAAGCACCACCAGCAGGACCCTGGCTGGACTATGGAGCTGGAGAATGTTAGGACCTAACTGGAGCCAAAACAGGCTCTAAGGGGCAGGCTAGGTCTGAGGTTTAGTCTCTAGGAAAGCTGAGGCACTGGGAACTCCCACAGGCAGTGTAGCTTGACCAATAGGAAAAATCCCCTGAGAAAGCCCGTGCGTGTGGGAATCTAGCCAATTAGTAGATGCCAAGAGACCCTTTGTGTGTGTGTGTGTGTGTGTGTGTGGAGGACGGGCAGCTTCCTCTCTGAGATCTGCGTTTTCCAGGAGGTTTGGCACCGAGTGACTGTTCTCTGTCTTTCTGATTCTCAGTTTCTCTGTCTCTGTCTGTCTCTCTGCTGACATCTCGGCCCCTTTACCAGACCCTGACTAGGCCATCGGGGCAGAATGCCAGGTGCCCACTTTCTGCGCCTGGTCTCCTTGTCCCCCCGGGGCTGAGGGCCGTCCTACTGGGCAGAGCTGTTGTAGGGACTGGGGGAGCTGCTGGGTGACACTGCTCAGACCTGGGCTGGAGGACAGGAGCTGACCACGTGTGTCCAGTAGTTAAGCGACACTCAAGCCCTCCTGCCTCACCTCCAGGCACTGGGTCCCATGTCCAGGCCCAGCCATGGGACATGTCCAGGCACGGCCCCCTGCACTTCTGGAATCACACTGTCCTCAGACGGATGAGAAACCAAGACCAAGCATGTGGGGCCCTGCCCCAGGCAGAGTCTGATGCAGACCCGGCAGCTGGCCCAGGTCCTCATTTTACCACTTGACGTCCACTGTCTATTCATGGAGTTCAGCTGAAAGCTCCACAGGCTGAGGGCCCTGATGTGTCCCAGCTCCGGCACTGGCCCTGGGCATGGTCTCTGGGTCAGACCCCAGGCCCTGGTACTTGTGCCTTTGCAACACTTCTGACTTGTCCCTGAGACATGCTGAGCAGCCTTACCGAGAAGCCCATGTGTGACTGGTCCAACATCTCCAGGCCCACGGCTGTTGTCCCTGACTCCTGTCTGATGTCCCCTGACCCCTGACCCCTAATCTCTGGCTGACAAAGCCTCAAGACAAAGTCCAGTTCCTAGGTGGATGGTGTTCCAGCCTGGCTGAGTGATTCATCCATAATGCCTTCCATAAGCCAGGGCACCTGCCTGGGGCAGAGCTGGGCAGTCTGGCAGCTCTCTAGTTTTGTTTGTAATTAAAGGAAGCTGCCATCTGAAAATTGCTGGCTGCTTTGAAACACTGGCAGCAAATTATTTTCGAGTGGATTTTCTTTGTTCTGGGAAGTCACTTGATTTGCTGCACTGTGCTGTGTGTGTTCAGGGTAACCAGAGATTAGGAAGAGCCTGAGGTGTCCTCCACCAGTACCAGCCCCACACCCTTCCCCCTCTTGCTTGTATCAGGGGCGCCCCATTGCTCTGGAAAGTGCCCTCAGCCTTGGGCCCAAGGGCATGGGGAGATGAAGCTGGTTCACCATGTGTCCCTGCTTCTCCTCAGCAACTTCCCTGAGCCCTCTCGGTCCTGAGGTCTGGGGCAGGTGGACAGAATGACCGGGAGCAGGGAAGGCTGGTGGACTAGTTGGGGGGAGATGAGCATGGAGGTGTCAGGCAAAACCAGAGATGCCAATGACATGCCCACGTTCCCATTCAGCAGAGTTGATGCGAGAGGAGTGGGCCTGAGGAGGAGGAGGGTCCACGGAGTCTTGAGGAGTGGGTGAGATCTGTCCAGCTCTCCCACGCAGACCAGTGTTTGGAGGGCACCTCTGGAGATCATCACGCTCCAGCCCTGACCTCCCAAGTCCGTTCCATCGTCCAGAACGTGTCAAAAGGTAGCAGACAACGATCAGTAAGCACCACCAGCAGGACCCTGGCTGGACTATGGAGCTGGAGAATGTTAGGACCTAACTGGAGCCAAAACAGGCTCTAAGGGGCAGGCTAGGTCTGAGGTTTAGTCTCTAGGAAAGCTGAGGCACTGGGAACTCCCACAGGCAGTGTAGCTTGACCAATAGGAAAAATCCCCTGAGAAAGCCCGTGCGTGTGGGAATCTAGCCAATTAGTAGATGCCAAGAGACCCTTGCAACCAATCTGCCCTTGCCTACTCCGTCTTTGTTCTAAGTTTATAAATACTGCTTAATTCAGGGCTCGGGGCCCCCTTGCCTTACTCCACTGTATTGGATGCGGCAGGGTGCCCTAACTCGAGTTAGCAATAAATAAACTCCCTTCCTGCTTTTGCATTGCCTTGGTGGATTTGTTCTCTCAGTTTATTCAGGGACTTGGACACGGAGCATACCAGAGAACAGGATCGTCTGGGAAGCCTGGACTTTAATTACCTACTCAAATAAATTAATCCTTATTTTTTACTTAAAGCACTCTGATCTATATTTCTGTCCCTTGTAATTAAAAAACATCTGGTGGTTTCTTCCTGCTTTTGGTGAACAAGGTCCTGCCCCCGTACCACCTGGGACTTCCTACTCGCACAAGCCGATGACTTCCCTTGTTTCACTTAGACCAGCTTAAGAGAAGGTTCCTGCCTCAAGCAGTGAGAATGGATCTATCTGATAAGCCACCTGGCCTTTGTGCTGTGGTTTGGGGCCCAAGTGAGCAGGTTTCTCCCATGGGAGCTTCAGGCACCATCTTGAACTTCTCATAACATGAGCATCTTAAACAAACTCTTTCCTCCCACACATGCCGCCTGTACGTGCAGAGTATTAACTCCCCTCGCTCAGCTCCAGCTGAAAGCTCCAGGTCCCACTGGAGCCTGTGCTCTGGGTGCCCGCCTGCTGTCTCCATGTTTTAAACCTTGGAACATCTTTTGTGATGCCGGCCCCACTCTCCAGGTGCAGGATGTCTTCCATAAACGGAAGGATTTCTCTGTCATCGCACAGGTATTAAGTTCTTGAGGCCACAGAGCCATTAGAACCCACCAGATGTCTTTTAATTACAAGGGACAGAAATATAGCTCAGGGTGGTTTAAGTAAAAAAGAAATAAGGGTTACTTTATTTGAGTAGGTAATTAAAGTCCGGGCTTCTCAGGTGGCTCAGTGGTAAAGAATCCACCTAACAATGCAGGAGACACAGGAGACGCAGGTTTGATTCTGGGTCAGGAAGATCCCCTGGAGAAGGGAATGGCAACCTGCTCCAGTATTCTGCTGGGGGAATTCCATGGACAGAGGAGCCTGGCAGGCTACAGTCCGTGGGATCTCAAAAGTGGGACACAACTGAGTGAGTGAGCAATCAAAGTCCACACGGTTTTAGAGGACTGGCTCAGGCCCTCATGGAGTGTGCAGGCCTGCTGCTTTCCATCTGCGGAGTTTCTTCGTTTGGAGTGGCTTTGCACCCAGCAAGCTATAGGCGGTGGTGCAAGTGGTCCCCATGGGTTACAGCCTCGCAGCAGGAAGTCCGTGCTCCCTGCAGTTTCAGCAACAGTCCTGGGATGACTCCAGTGGCTGCAGACCACGATCCTGCCCATCCTCAAGTCAACACTGTGACTTTGATTAGCCTGGCCTGGATTCAGTGGCCATCCCAGAGCCGCAGGACAAGAGTGGCCTGGAAGCCAGGGAGCTGCTGCTGGGAGGAGGGATGCTGGGCAGGCAGGCAGGCAGCAGGTAACTCTCACCTGGATGCACCTGGGCTTAGGTTTGTGCTGTCACATTAGGAGAGGAAATGAAATGCTGTGTTCAACTCTCTTTTTCATTTGTAAATCACAATTAGCTAACTTACTCTGAACAACTGTTCTTGGGGCAGGGGGAGTCTCTCAGCTGTGGAAGTAGATGCAAGAGAGGACACAGGAGTGTTGTTGCCCAAGTGGCATCTGGGGACGTCCGAGGCTGCAGGGTCTGGACAGTGGCCTGCTTGGTCCAGGGGCTTACAGAGGAGATGGCTTAAACTTTCTGGATTTTCTCTCTAGGGTCTCAAGCACCATTCCACCCTCAGGCTCAGGCTCACTCCAGCACAGTGATCTCCTTCAGAGTCTGGTCTGCTGTGCACTGAATGATGTTGTAACTTACCCCTTAATGTGATGGTGATAGGAGAAGGGGCCCTTGGGAGGTGACTAGGTGACGAGGGTGCAGCCCTCATGGATGGAGTTAGTGCCCTTATTAAAGAGGCCCCAGGGAACTGCCTTGTTGCCCCTTTCACCAGGTGAGGACCAACTATGAGCAGGTTCTCATCAGATGCTGAATCTGCAGGTGTGTTGATCTTTCAGCCTCCAGAACAGTGAGAAATAACTGTCCAGTGTTTTATAAGCCACTCGGTCTGTAGTGTTTTGTTATAGCAGCTGTTATAGCAGACATGATCCCAGCTCGCTTTCTGCTTGGTGTGTAATGAATCACCCCCATCTTCTGAGAAGGCTGTGGTGGAGAGTCCCCAGTCTTCATCCTCCTTTCCTTCACAGACACAAACCCTCTGACTCCCACCTTCTACCCCCTCCCAAACCCAGGTGTGCCCAACTGACTAATTCAAAACAGTGGTTCAAGTCGGGGGGTAAACCCCTCCTCAATCCCTCCCATCCTGCAGCCAGAGGGCGGCCTTGGTGAGTAGGATGGATGATCCACTGCAGGAGCGATGGGTGAGTCAGCAAAGCCTTCTTGGCAACATTTCATCCCATGCACTGTGCCAGGAATGCCATGCTCATGGTTCCGGGTGATGATCTGCACTCACCTGCTGTCATCTCAGAGAGACACTGTCGATGGAGGTTGCAATTATTTGCACTCGCTGGAATTCTCATCTTTTGTAGCACTGGGCGTTTTTTTTAACCACTCTGAATTTGCATTCCGAACATTGCAATTGATACCACTTTCTTTTTTATTTCATTGAAAAGGGGGCTTTTATTAAGAGAAGCATTTCACTCTGAAATATGAAACAGGAAAATTAGGAATAAAGAAACAACAATTCCAGCTTTCTGAGCAAGTATTAAGAAGAAGAATTTCTCAAAAGCAGAATCCTGAGGCCCCAGTGCAGGCATCTGATGACGTCCTCTAACTGTGCCCTCATGCTCTCCAGCACAGGCTTTGGGGAGAACAGTGTGCCAAGCATTTCCCCACATCCTTCTTTGTTCTTAAAGGATGTGAGTTTGCAACTGGCAGAAATCTGAGCATTGATGCTGCTGTGTGTGACTCTGTATACAAAGAGGAGAGATTATGGACACAACTCCTCTTTTCTTATTTTATTCTTTAAAAAATATTTATTTATTTGGCTGTGCTGGGTCTTAGTTGGGGCATACCGGATCTAGTTCCCTGACCAGGGATTTGGATCTAGTTCCCAAAGCAGGCCCCCTGCATTGTGAGAGTGGAGTCTTAGCCACTGAGCCACCAGTGAGGTCCCCCTCCTCTTTTTTCAGTTCAGTTCAGTTCAGTTGCTCAGTTGTGTCTGACTCTCTGAGACCTTATGGACTGCAGCACACCAGGCTTCACTGTCTTTCACTGTCTCCCAGAGCTTGCTTGGAATCATGTCCATCAAGTCGGTGATGCCATCCAGCCATCTCATCCTCTGTCGTCCCCTTCTCCTCTTGCCTTCAATCTTGCCCAGCATCAGGGTCTTTTCAAATGAGCCAGTTCTTCCCATCAGGTGGCCAAAGTATTGGAGTTTCAGCTTCAGCATCAGTCCTTCCAAGGAACATTCAGTACTGATTTCCTTTAGGATTGACTGGTTGGATCTCCTTGCAGTCCAAGGGACTCTGAAGAGTCATCTCCAACACCACAGTTCAAAAGCATCAGTTCTTCAGCACTCAGCTTTCTTTCTAGTCTAACTCTCACATCCATACATGACTACTGGAAAAACTATAGCTTTGACTAGACTGACCTTTGTTGCCAAAGTAATGTCTCTGTTTTTTTAATACACTGTTTAGGTTGGTAGTAGCTTTTCTTCCAAGGAGCAAGGGGTTTTTAATTTCATGGCTCCAGCCACCATCTGCAGTGATTTTGGAGCCCCCCAAAATAAAGTCTGCCACTGTTTCCATTGTTTCCCCACCTATTTACCATGAAGTGATGGGACCGGGAGTTGGTGATGGACAGGGAGGCCTGGTTTGCTGCAATTCATGGGGTTGCAAAGAGTCGGACACGACTGAGCCACTGAACTGAACTGAACTGAACTGATGGGACCAGATGCCATGATCTTAGTTTTCTGAATGTTGAGTTTTAAGCCAACATTTTCACTCTCCTCATCCACTTTCATCAGGAGGCCCTTTAGTTCTTCTTTGCTTTCTCTCATAAGGGTAGTGTCATCTGCATATCTGAGGTTATTGATATTTCTCCTGGCAATTCTGATTCCAGCTTGTGTTTCATCTAGCCAGGCATTTTGCATGATGTACTCTACAGAGAAGTTAAATAAGCAAGGTGACAATATACAACCTTGACGTACTCTTTTCCCTATTTGGAAACAGTCTGTTGTTCTATGTCCAGTTCTAACTGTTGCTTCTTGACCTGCAAACAGATTTCTCAGGTCAGGTGGTCTGGTATTCCCATTTCTTGAAGAATTTTCCATAGTTTGTTGTGATCCATACATTCAAAGGATTTGGCATAGGCAATAAAGCAGAAGTAGATGTTTTTCTGGAACTCTTTTGCTTTTTCTGTGATCTAGTGGATGTTGGCAATTTAATCTCTGGTTCCTCTGCCTTTTCTAAATCCAGCTTGAACATCTGGAAGTTCATGATTAATGTACTGTTAAAGCCTGGTTTGAAGACATTTGAGCATTACTTTGCAAGTGTGTGAGATGAGTGCAACTGTGCCGTAGTCTGAAAATTCTTTGGCATTGCCTTTTTTGGGGATTGGAATGAAAACTGACCTTCTCCAGTCCTGTGGCCACTGCTGAGTTTTCCAAATTTGCTGACATATTGAGTGCAACACTTTCACATCATCATCTTTCAGGATTTGAAATAGCTCAACTGGAATTCCATCACCTCCACTAGCTTTGTTCGTAGTGATGCTTCCTAGGCCCACTTGACTTTGCATTCCAGGATATCTGGCCCTAGGTGAGTGATCACATCATCATGGTTATCTGGGTCATGAAGATCTTTTTTGTACAGTTCTTCTGTGTATTCTTGCCACCTCTTCTTAATATCTTCTGCTTCTGTTAGGTCCATACCATTTTCTCTTTTTTCAGTCTCCTAATATTTTGAATTACTTTCACCTCAACTCAGTGAAATGGCTTCTCCAGAAAGAGAAGCCAGCATCCCTTATCCCTGCTCCTTCTTCTTGCCCTTCCCTGGACCATGGGGTCAGGACTCATCAGGACAGGAAGGCTGGGCAGGCAGGTGTCTCCTGGGGCATGCCCCTCCCACTCCCACTCCCTCCCTGTTTCTGCTGGCTCAGAAGGCCTTGGCAAAGTCAGACAGGTCTATGAGCAGCGATCACAAAGGGCACACCCGGTGTGGGCAGCAGCTAGAAAATACCCAATTCTGACTCAGAGGGTCAATGCAAGGCCCTGCCGCTGTAGGGGTGATGCACCGGCCTGGTGCTGGGCAGAGGGCCTGAAGCCACAGACCCCTGAGGGGCCACCGGAAGTCTGGCAGCACCCTCTCTGCCCTCCTAGTCTGTGGGATGTGGCCACAGGCACAGCTCCCCCAGATCTCGCCTCTTGCGGGAGGGTGCCCTGGAACTTTCTGATGTATCTTGAAACCACCTCTCAGCTCTGCATTCTTGAGGCTGCCCCAGGCTGCCACTGATGGCCTCAGGAGCGGCCAGATTTCCTCCTCATGTGGAAGGCTCTGTCCTCTTGTTTCCTGAAAAGTCCCACTGGGCCAGCAGAGGGCATCAGCCACTGTGAACCAGTCCACAGTGCTCCAGTAGGTCATGTGACCAGCCGAAGACACTCCAAGCTGGGTCATGTGACCAGCCTCTAGGGTAAGGGTCAAGCTGGGACCACACGGCCCAATGAGGGAGAAGCAAACCCTAGAGGGAAATGGGGGGTGTTGCTGGAGAAAGGGTGATGACTGCACAAAGTGTGCCCCCACCGGCCCAGCAGAGCAGGGGAGAAGATGCGACACCCATGGACATGCTGCTCCCCATGCTGGAAGGTCCCGCTGCCCAGCTGGTCCCAGGAAGGTGGCTTCTGTGTGGGGCCACGAGGGCCTCCCTTCCTCATCTTGCCCACCTGCACTTACTCGTTTCAGATCATGTGCATCCAGAGTGATGGACTCATGGGGAATGTGGAGAGGGAGGGCCAAGAGGGAGGGCATGTCTGGTTTGTGTTGTACAGCAGAAACCAATACAACATTGTAAAGCAATGATCCCCCAATTAAAAACTTAAAAAAGAAAGAAGTTTGAGGAGGGGGGAAGTAAGGACAAAGTAAGAGAAGAAATTTTATCAAGAAGAGGAGCTGGGGGAGGAAAAGCACCTCCAAACTTCTGTCTGAATTGTCGATTCAAAAGTCCTGTTTCAGTCCGTGCATGCATGCCTGATCGCTTCAGTTGTGTCCCGCTCTCTGTGACGCTGTGGACTGTAACCCACTAGGCTCCTCTGCCTACGGGACTCTCCAAGCAAGAATACTGGAGTGGGTTGCCATGGCCCCCTCCAGGGGATCTTCCCGACCCAGGGATCGAACCCATGTCTCTTATGTCTCCCGCATTGGCAGGCAGGTTCTTTACCACCAGCGCCACCTGGGAAGCCCATCAGAGAGCTCCCCAAATATTGCCCTCCATCCCATTTTTCATCGGTCTCAAACTCTTTTTGGAAATAGATGCTGTATAAGTAATAAATGAAGAAAGAAAAGAACGATGGATTCAGATCTATTTTACCGGACCCCTTGGGCTGTTTGAAGATTCACGCCAAGGTCCCACCTCTTGGGCGCCCTTGGTCCTGTGTCTTGACTCTTGCTGGGCAGGTGCTGCGCCCTGGCCTGGGAAGGACAGCAACTGGGATTCAACGGCAAACCTAAACCCCTCTGGTGACTCCATCCCCACATGCTGGTCACTCCACAGGGTCCCTGACCCATGAGAACAGGGTGCTATGGGGCCAGATGCGGCAGGTGATGGGTGGAGAGCAGCCTGAGGGCAAAGGCGTTCTGGGAATGCCTCACTTCAGATGGTCGTGCCCCACAGCTCCCAGCACCAAGGGGCCTGAGCACAGACTGGGGTCCCTGGGGACACAGTAGTCACGTGGAGGGCAGATCCCAAGAGATCGTTCAGCTCAACAGGAAAGAAATCTGTATGGAGACAATGGCAGAACTCCCTCTGATATTTATAGAAGCACTTGAGACATTTGGGGCCGGAGGCTTGACTCCACCCAGGAATGTTGTGAGAGTGAGCCAGTCTGACTTCCGGGGTGACCCTTGGGAGCTCCCTGACTCACAGGGAAGGGGGGCTGTGGGGTAGATGAAGGGACACTGCCTTAGGGATGGTTGGTACGGGATCAAGGTGGTGGTCAGAGCTGGCAACTGGTCACGAGTGGCCTTGACATTACCCGCCTCCTCTGAAGTCCTGGGCTGTGCTGGGAGGCGGAGGTGGGCAGAGCCCCCAGCTCCCCAAGTGGCCAGGGCCCTCTGCAGATCCATCATGCTGCAAAGGCATCCTTGGGGCCTTACCCTATACACATGGGCCATTTCAGAGGAAGAGGCCTTTGACCCAGGCTCCTCCTCTCCCCCAGGGGAGTAAGCCGGGCCTTGTGGGCCCCTCTGTCCATTGATAAGATGCAAAGGACATCAGGTGTGGCTCCAAGCTTCTAACTGCCTCAAATTTGCAAATTGGTCACAGTCACTGCTGCCAGGGGAGGGGCAGGCGGGGTACACAGCCTCTGAGTGTGGGGTAAGGTCAAGCTGGTCTAGGAACTAGTTTCCCTGAGAAAACTGTCTTGATAGAGGGAAGGCCCAGGAGTCCATGAAAGTGAAGAGTAAGAATTTAATGAGCCTTATAAAAATCTCACATTTTTCAGGCTAATACCTTGAGAACTCCACAAGAGGGAGAAGTATTTCTCATAACCAATACTTCATGCACAATAAATCCAAGCTGCCTCTGGAGAAAAGTACATTCATTTCCAAGGCAAACCACTCAATATCACAATAATCAAAGTCTATGCCCCAACCAGGAATGCTGAAGAAGCTGAAGTCAAATGATTCCATGAAGACCTACCAGACCTTCTAGAAGTTAACACCCATAAAGGATGTCCTTTTTCGTCACAGGGGACTGAAATGCAAAAGTAGGAAGTCAAGAGATACCTGGAGTAACTAGGCAAATGTGGCCTTGGAGTACAAAATGAAGCAGGGCAAAGGCTAACAGAGTTTTGCCAAGAGAACTCACTGGTCATAGCAAACACCGTTTTCCAACAACACCAGAGACAACTCTACACGTGGAGATCACCTGGTGGTTAATACTGAAATCAGATTGATTATATTCTTTGAAGCCAAAGATGGAGAAACTCTATATAGTCAGCAAAAGCAAGACTGGGAGTAGACTGTGGCTCAGATCATGAACTCTTTATTGCCAAATTCATACTTAAATTGAAGAAAGTAGGAAAAAACACTAGACCATTCAGGTATGATCTAAATCAAATCCCTAACGATTATACAGTGGAAGTGACAAGTGGATTCAAGGAATTAGATCTGATAGATAGAGTGCCTGAAGAACTAGGGATGGAGGTTTGTGACACTGTACAGGAGGCAGTGACCAAGACCACCCACAAGTAAAAGAAATGCAAAAAGGCAAAACGGTTGTCTGACAGGCCTTACAAATAGCTGAGAAAAGAAGAGAAGCTAAAGACAAAGGAGAAAAGGAAAGATATATTCATTTGAATGCAGAGTTCCAAAGAATATCAAATAGAGATTAGAAAGCCTTCCTCAATGATCAATGCAAACAAATAGAGGAAAACAACAAAATGGGAAAGACTAGAGATCTCTTCAAGAAAATTAGAGGTGCCAAGGGAACATTTCATGCAAAGATGGGCACAATAAAGGACAGAAATGGTATGGACCTAACAGAAGCAGAAGATATTAAGAAGACATGGATGAAGCACAAGCTGGAATCAAGATTGCCAGGAGAAATGTCAATAACCTCAGATATGCGGATGACACCAGCCTTATGGCAGAAAGCAAAGAAGAACTAAAGGGCTTCTTGATGAAAGTGAAAGAGGAGAGTGAAAAAGCTGGCTTAAAACTCAACATTCAGAAAACTAAGATCATAGCATCAGTCCCATCACTTCATGGCAAATAGATGGGGAAACAATGGAAACAGTGACAGATTTTATTTTGGGGGGGCTCCAAAATCACTGCAGATGATGACTGGAGCCATGAAATTAAAAGACGCTTGCTCCTTGGAAGAAAAGCTATGACCAACCTAGATAGCATATTGAAAAGCAGAGACATTACTTTGGCAACAAAGGTCAGTCTAGTCAAAGCTATGGTTTTTCCAGTAGTCAGGAATGGATGTGAGAGTTAGACTACAAAGGAAGCTGAGTGCTGAATAATTGATGCTTCTGAATTATGGTGTTGGAGAACACTCTTGAGAGTCCCTTGGACTGCAAGGAGATCCAGCCAGTCAGTTCTAAAGGAAATCAGTCCTGAATATTCATTGGAAGGATTGATGCTGAAACTGAAACTCCAGAACTTTGGCCACCTGATTCAAAGAACTTGACTCATTTGAAAAGATCCTGATGCTGGGCAATACTGAAGGCAGGAGAGGAAGGAGATGACAGAGGATGAGATGGTTGGATGGCATCACCGATTCAATGGGCATGAGTCTGAGCAAGCTCCAGGATATGGTGAAGGACAGGGAAGTCTGGTGTGCTGCAGATCATGGGGTCGCTAAGAGTAGGACATGACTGAGCAACTTCACTTTCACGCATTGGAGAAGGCAATGGCAACCCACTCCAATAATCTTGCCTGGAAAATCCCAGGAATGGGGAAGCCTGGTGGGCTGCTTTCTATGGGGTTGCACACGACTGAAGTGACTTAGCAGCAGCAGAGTGACTGAATGAACTGATGATTAGTATCCAGTTCCCTCCAGGAAATGAACAGCTCATCACCTTCACATAGGGCATGTTTCTTCTCACCCCTGAAGTGTCACTGAATGAAGACTTTGATATCATCACACATTATAATGTCTAAATTATAAGTCTAAAGGGAAGCAATTCTAAATTTGATGAGGCAGCCCAATTACTGTCACATGTCTATTTTCATTTCCTCATTCTCAGTGTGCTTGCCTCATGAACACAAAATAGTTGCCATGGCTCCTAAGGTCACATTCGCATTCAATGACATTTAAGGCAGGAGAAAGGGGCCAAATGGAAAAGGAGGTTTCCCCTCAGGGTAAATATTCTTCTCGAATCCTCCAACAGACTTCTTTGTAGGTTCAATTGAAAATAACTAGTAATGCTTGGGCTTTTCTGGTAGCTCAGCTGGTAAAGAATCTACTTGCAATGCAGGAGACCCAAGTTCAATTCCTGGGTCAGGAAGATCCCCTGGAGAAGGGATAGGCTACCCACTCCAGTATTCTTGGGCTTCCCTGGTGGCTCAGAAGGTAAAGAATCTGCCTGCAATTTGGGAGACCTCGGTTTGATCCTTGGGTTGGGTAAATCGCCTGAAGGAGGGCATGGCTACCCACTTCAGTATCTTGCCTGAAGAATCCCCATGGACAGAGGATCCTGTCATGCTGTAGTCCATGGGGTCACAAAGAGTCAAAAATGACTGAATGACTAAACAGTACAGCAATGCCTAGCTGCAAGCAAAATTTGAAATAGTTCATATTCATCAGTGGGAAATGGATTCTTATTTCAATGATGGCTTAATGCATAAATAAACTATCATTTACTCCACAGGTCCTGACATTTGCTGTCCTGGACAAAATTGAGGTTATTTGCAAGGAAGAAGGAGAGTGGTGGCTGCAGGGAATTCTGCCTTCTCTCCTGCTATGATGGAAAGGGTAACTCTCCGGTCAGCAGGCACATTTCCTGGTCCTGGCTCTCAGCCCTGCTGTCTTTTCAGGGCCTTTCTCCCTGTTTCCCTCCTTTCTGTTGCTCCACTTGTGTCTAGCTGCACCATGCTTAACCATCCTCATTCAGCGCTCCCATGGAGAAGGGCTGTTTCTCCAGCCCTTCACAGTCCACATTTTGAATAGGCTGACTCCTACTCCTGGCTTCTTATCACCCCCCAACCCCTGGGTCCCTGTTTACTCCCACCACACACAACTTTGCACACGCCTCCCCTGTCTGAATGTCCCATTTGTTCCCACATCATGGAGCCCAACCGGCTCAGCCCTCCAATCCCATCTCAAACATCAGCTCCTCCACAAGCTCTGATCCCAGACCTAGACTCCCACCGAGGATGTCTTTCAACTAGGCATGAAGTCACCGATGAAAATGACTAAACCCATTTCACCGTCCTGTACACTTCCCATAGTTTGGGGCCACTGTCACATAAGCTCGAGGCTGGGCAGGAGAGTAAGGGCCTGACCTTCCAGAAAGACCTGTGTCCAGCACGCAGAGCTTCCCTGTCTGTGCACAGGCTGAGATCATGAAGGACCAGAGCTCCTCAAGTTGTCATTTTTGTTTGTTGGCACTGAGGATTTTCCAGCTCTCACGTAAGAATCAGTTTTTTTTCCTGACCTACTTTGTTGGAAAAAGAGGCTAAAATAAATCCACAGAGTAAAAACACCGGAGACAAGTGAAGGAAAAAATATATATTTGTCAAAGTAGCTCTCGTCTCAGCCTGCAGAAAAGCACGCTCTGTCTCCTCTCCGTCCTGGCTGAAGCCGCTGTACTCAGGGCTCCAGAAGGACATGTACCAGAAGCGCCAAGTGAGTCCTGACTAACGCCACCCTGAGTGGCACTGTGACGTTGGTGACGTCACAAACTAGAAACACCCAGATTCCCCAAGGCCCTGCTGGTGCCCTGGGCCTGCACAACACACACACAGATGGAGTGGCCTCAACAGTAGACACTTGGAGTCTCATGTCTTGGAGGCTAGGAGTCCAAGATCAAGGTGTTGCAAGGCTGGTTCCCTCTGAGGCCTTTTTGGTTGGTGTGCAGACGGCCGTCTCCTTGCTGTAACCTCATTTGCTTTCTTTATGTGTATCTGCATCCCAATCTTCCCGTCCTTTTTTTTTTTTTTTTTTTTTTAAAGATTTATTTATTTGGCTGCGTTGTGTCTTAGCTGCAGTACTCTGAATCTTCACTGCTGCATGGGGGATCTTTCATTGCAGCAAGTGGGTTCTTTGTTTCGGTTTAGTTGCCCTGTGGCATGTGGGATCCTACTTCCCTGACCAGGGATCAATCCCACATGCCCTGGATTGGAAGGTGGGTTCTTAACCACTGGACCGTCAGGGAAATCCCATGATCTCCTCTTCTTATAAGGATTAGGGCCCACCCATATGACCTCATTTACCTTGATTATCTCTGTAAATATCCCATTTCCAAGTACCATCACATACTGAGGTGCTGGGGGTTAGGACCTCAACCTGTGAATTTTGAGGGACACAGTTCAGTCTACAACATTCGCCCTGCCAACTCTTGGATCTCCAGACTTCTGACCTCCAGACTGTGAGAGAATATCTTCCTGCTGTTTCAGGTCCCTTAGGATGTGGTACTTTTTGGTCACCCTAGAAAACCAGTATACCTCCTGAGGACATCCATAAAGGGCTTTGCATAAGCAAAATATAAGCTTTTATTGTTAAACTCTGAGACTTGGGGTTTGATGTTTCAGCAACTAGCCACCTCTGAGTAACAAAACAACTTACAACAAGTCTTTGTCTCAAGACTGCCTATTTCCTACCTACAGTCACAGCGACAGGGGCCCCAGAGACATAAACCACACCCCACTGCTCCTGGACCCACTTGCACTGTGCAAAGTTCAGCCTCTTTGCCCTGTTCTGACATACAGAGTGCAAGCAGCCAGCCAAGGCAGAGGAACCCGTGTGGGAGAGGAAATCTTGGAAACTCACCTCAGAAAGAAATTGGCCCTCATTTATTTTTAGACAGGCACAGAAGTCATTTTCCATTAGTGTAGCTAAATTTTCAGTGATTGGCGTCCTGAGGTCAGAGTCACTGCTGAGGGGAAACGACTACTGAAGCTGAAACTCCAAGTTACTTGGTGGCTGGGAATCCCATATCCAGGCATTATTCATGTCAGCGTGACTGTGTGACTTTCTGGGTTCTGCTGACCCCACTCAGACCCCAAATGCGGTCCCAACACAGCTGCCCATCCCTAGGGCCCATGGCCACCTGCTGCACCCTTGCTTCCTGGGGGCAAGTTTCTAGTCACCGGTTTTTCTCCAGGTCCAGCGGTGTGTACTCCTGCTTCTTTGCATGTCTACTAATTTGTGATTAGATGCTGGACATCGTGGTGGTGTGCAGTCAGTGACTGGATTTGTCAGCTTCAGCTCCCTGGTTGCTTGCTTCCTGGCCCATCCCTGTTAGGGTGTCCCCTCCCACATACAGGAGTTAGTTTTCAGCCAGACTCAAGGGGAGCCCCGTGCAGGTCTCAGGAACCCTTTCTCTCCACTCACCTTATGAATCCTGCCTCCCTCTACAATCTCTGTCTCCCCAATACAGCCAGCCAGCTGCGCTCTGTGTGGCTCCCTGGAGAGCAGGCCCAGTGCCTCTAGCTTAAGGTCCAAAGACAGTTGTCTCATATATGTTGTCTGGTTTTCTGGTTGCTGATGGCCACGGACACATTTGTTCTAGGGATTCCAACATGGCTGGAAGTGGAAATGACACTGTGGGTTTGAATCCTCCCAGGAAAAGTGCTTTCTTGTCTTTTGAAACTGGCAGTGGTTTGGAGTTCAGGTGTCATCTCTTGCACCTCCAGGAGACAAACAGTCCCAGCCACACCTTCATGGTTGGAGCTCCGTGTGGACCCAGCCAGCAAGCAGCTCAAAACATCTCTCGGTGTGTGACTGCCCTTGATTTCACCAACACCCTCAGTGAGCAGTTAGTTGTGTCCTCGTAGTTGGATGGGGCCGTGCAGCCTGAGTAGCCAGGAAGTCGTGAGGCGATGCGGATCATCTCCAGTGCGTCTGATTCCCGATGTTGGTGCCAGCCCATCTCTCCCCTGCTGGGATGAACTGCAGAGTTTTGGGTTGCCAACACCCACGTCCCGTCCCTGGAGTAAGATCGAGGCCTCAGCCACAATGGACGTGCAGTGCGAGGAGGAAAGAAACCGTGCAGTTTGGAGCGACTGAGATTCAGGATTTACTGCAGCTGCAGAGCAGCTCAGCCCACTCAGCTGACACTGTTCCTGAAACTGTTGAGGCTTTGAAGAGGCCAGCAAACACTCAGGAGGCATGCAGTCCTTGTCGTGGAGATGAAGGCGCACACATTTTTGGGTTCCTTCATGCACGTGAGCCCATGACAGGCTCGGCTTCCAGGGTGCAGTGTAGAAGTTCTGAGCTCAGTGACAAGAAGGAGGGGTGCTGAGAAACAGGCTTAGTTCCCATCACCACCCTCGGAGTCTCCTCCGTCTTTGCCTGGTGGTTGATTTCAGCAAGTGGAGCAGCGAGTAGGAGATCGGAGGGCAGGGACTTCCCTGGTGGTCCACTGGCTGAGACTCCCAGCGCCTAATGCAAGGGGCTCGGCGTTGAGCCCTGGTCAGAGATCCCTCGTGCGGTGACTAAAAACACCTGCATGCCACAACTAAGAACTGGCACACCCAAATAAATAAATATTTTTAAAAAAAAGGCTGGAGGGCAGGACTGGAGCAAGGCAGAGGTGGAGGTATTTATTGCCCCTTATCTTTGCCTGGTGGTTGATTTCAGCAAGTGGAGCAGCGAGTAGGAGATCGGAGGGCAGGGACTTCCCTGGTGGTCCACTGGCTGAGACTCCCAGCGCCTAATGCAAGGGGCTAGGCGTTGAGCCCTGGTCAGAGATCCCTCGTGCGGTGACTAAAAACACCTGCATGCCACAACTAAGAACTGGCACACCCAAATAAATAAATATTTTTAAAAAAAAGGCTGGAGGGCAGGACTGGAGCAAGGCAGAGGTGGAGGTATTTATTGCCCCTCCCCGCCTCGGGGCTTGAGTCACCGGTCCTCCCAGGACAGCCCTTCCCTTGGCACTGGTAGCCATTCCCAGCCCCCCCC
>SJYG01001119.1:128649-145860 GCA_006410535.1 Litocranius walleri | reverse complement strand
TGGAGGAGAGCATAGCAACCCGCTCCAGTATTCTTGCCTGGAGAATCCCATGGACAGAGGAGCCTGGTGGGCTACAGTCCATGGGGGTTGTAAAGAGTCAGACACGACTGAAGTGACTGGGCATGCACGCACGCACTTGAGAAAGTGGCAGCTGTGTCCTGCCAGGACCCTGACCACCCCGCTCTGGGTGTGAAACTGGAAACTGCATAAAAGCGAAATCTTCGTCCCAACCTGTCCTCCAGACTCTGGGTTCCCCTGTCCCAGGAAACAGTGTTCCCAGGCTCCATTGCGTCTCTGCACCCAGAGACTGTGAGGTTTCTGTTGGCTTGTTCAGGATTATCAATAACTTGTGAGTCAAGCCAGGCCCGTGAGTGGACGTGACCCCAATGCCATCTTGGGAGGACACTGGTTCAGTATGATTTCCCTCTTATCCCTTTGTGTCCTCACAAAGGCCTTGCTTCCAGTGGGCAGAGTCCAGAAACCAGGGCTTTCTGGAATTACCCAGGTCCTAAGTTGAGATTCTGAAAGAGATGGGAATACCAGACCACCTGACCTGCCTCTTGAGAAACCTATATGCAGGTCAGGAAGCAACAGTTAGAACTGGACATGGAACAACAGACTGGTTCCAAATAGGAAAAGGAGTATGTCAAGGCTGTATATTGTCACCCTGCTTATTTAACTGTTATGCAGAGTACATCATGAGAAATGCTGGACTGGAAGAAACACAAGCTGGAATCAAGATTGCCAGGAGAAATATCAATAACCTCAGATATGCAGATGACATCACCCTTATGGCAGAAAGTGAAGAGGAACTAAAAAGCCTCTTGACGAAAGTGAAAGAGGAGAGTGAAGTTGGCTTAAAGGTCAACATTCAGAAAACGAAAATCATGGCATCTGGTNGCCAGGAGAAATATCAATAACCTCAGATATGCAGATGACATCACCCTTATGGCAGAAAGTGAAGAGGAACTAAAAAGCCTCTTGACGAAAGTGAAAGAGGAGAGTGAAGTTGGCTTAAAGGTCAACATTCAGAAAACGAAAATCATGGCATCTGGTTCCATCACTTCATGGGAAATAGATGGGGAAACAGTGGAAACAGTGTCAGACTTAATTTTGGGTGGCTCCAAAATCACTGCAGATGGTGCTTGCAGCCATGAAATTAAAAGACGCTTACTCCTTGGAAGGAAAATTATGACCAACCTAGATAGCATATTCAAAAGCAGAGACATTACTTTGCCAACAAAGGTCCATCTAGTCAAGGCTATGGTTTTTCCAGTGGTCATGTATGGACGTGAAAGTTGGACTGAAGAAAGCTGAGTGCCGAAGAATTGATGCTTTTGAACTGTGGTGTTGGAGAAGACTCTTGAAAGTCCCTTGGACTGCAAGGAGATCCAACCAGTCCATCCTAAAAATCAGTCCTGGGTGTTCTTTGGAAGGAGTGATGCTAAAGCTGAAACTCCAGTACTTTGGCCACCTCATGCGAAGACTTGACTCATTGGAAAAGACTCTGATGATGGAGGGATTGGGGGCAGGAGAAGGGGACGACAGAGGATGAGATGGCTGGATGGCATGCATCACTGACTCGATGGACATGAGTTTGGGTGAACTCCGGGAGTTGGTGATGGACAGGGAGGCCTGGCGTGCTGCGATTCATGGGGTCGCAAAGAGTTGGACACGACTGAACTGAACTGAACTGATGCTGAGATTGCAACTAACGGACATTAGTCCAAGGCAGGTGGGCCAACAGGAACCGGCTTTAGCAAGACCCTAAGCCCTTCCTGGTAATTCAGGTGTCTAAGAGTCAGTCTGGGAAAACTCGTTAGGACGAGGAATCCTGGCTGGCAGCCTGCATTTGGCCCCTCAACTCATTTTTGGACTCCCTCACCTGAGTGGTCTACTTTCCCCCAAAGAAACCAAGGGCAACTTTTTTTTTTGGCTACCCTGGATCTTGCAGGATTTCAGCTGTGACAGGGGTATGTGGGATTTAGCTCCCAGACCAGGGACTGAACCTGGGCCCCTGCATTGGAAGCCCAGAATCAACCACTACACCACCAGAGAAGTCCCAATTATTAGGATTCCTAAATGATGTTTTAGTTTTGTTCCCATGGGGTCAGCTCCTCCTGGGCTTGAAGCCATATTTCTTGAATTCACATTCCAGCTCTGCCACTTCCTGGCTGGGAGACAGTGGGCCGGCTGCTTAACCTCTTCATCTCAGTTTTCTTATCTGTGAAATAGGGAGCTTACCTCATAGGGCTGTGTCGAGGCTTAAAGGAGCAAATAAGGGACTTCCCTGGCTGTCTAGCGGTTAAGACTCTGTGAGTCCAAGGCAGGGGAACAGGTTCTATCTCTGGTGGTGGAACTAGATCCCACATTGTTGTTTTTCAGTGGCTGAGTTGTGTCCAACTCTTTGCAACCCCATAGACTGCAGCACACAGGCTTCCCTGTCCTTCACCACCTCCTGGAGTTTGCTCAGACTTATGTCCGTTGAGTCGATGATGCCATACAACCATCTCATCCTCTGTCACCCCGTTTTCCTCTTGCCCTCAATCTTGCCCAGCATCAGGGTCTTTTCCAATGAGTCAGCTCTTTGCATCAGGAGGCCAAATATTGGAGCTTCAGCTTCAGCATCAGTCCCTCCAATGAATATTCAGGCTTGATTTCCCCTGAATCAACCAGGGTTGATTGGCTGGTTTGATTTCCTGGCTGTTTAAGGGACTCTCCAGATCCCACATACTGCATGGTGAAACAAAAAGGAGAAGATAAATGAACATCATTTGAACGTAAAATGTGAAGCAGGGCTTGGCTGGTGGTAGGTGCTCAAAAATCAGCTAATTTTAGAAGAATGACAACTGACATTTAACCAAATGCCTGCTTGCTGTATAAATACAATTGCCGTTTATCTCACTGAATTCTCATAGCAGTCTCTCAGGTCCTCATCGTCCCTACTTTACAAATGAGGAAATAAATTTAAAGATTATGGGAACGTTCAGATCAACAGTTAGTACAAGGCAAAGCTTGTAATAGCCCTCATAGTCAACAAGAGTATGAAATGCAGTACTTGAGTGCAGTCTCAAGAACAATAGAATGATCTCTGTTTCCAAGGCAAACCATTCGATATCACAGTAATCCAAGTCTATGTCCCAACCACTAATGATGAAGAAGCTGAAGTTGAACAGTTCTATGAAGACCTATAAGACCTTCTAGAAATAACACTATTTCCCCTGAATCAACCAGGGTTGATTGGCTGGTTTGATTTCCTGGCTGTTTAAGGGACTCTCCAGATCCCACATACTACATGGTGAAACAAAAAGGAGAAGATAAATGAACATCATTTGCATGTAAAATGTGAAGCAGGGCTTGGCTGGTGGTAGGTGCTCAAAAATCAGCTAATTTTAGAAGGATGACAACTGACATTTAACCAAATGCCTGCTTGCTGTATAAATACAATTGCCGTTTATCTCACTGAATTCTCATAGCATTCTCTCAGGTCCTCATCGTCCCTACTTTACAAATGAGGAAATAAATTTAAAGATTATGGGAACGTTCAGATCAACAGTTAGTACAAGGCAAAGCTTGTAATAGCCCTCATAGTCAACAAGAGTATGAAATGCAGTACCTGAGTGCAGTCTCAAGAACAATAGAATGATCTCTGTTCCCAAGGCAAACCATTCGGTATCACATAATCCAAGTCTATGTCCCAACCACTAATGCTGAAGAAGCTGAAGTTGAACAGTTCTATGAAGACCTATAAGACCTTCTAGAAATAACACACACACACACACAGAAATGTCCTTTTCATCATAGGGGACTGGAATGTAAAAGTAGGAAGTCAAGAGATAACCTAGAATAACAGGCAAGTTTGGCCTTGGGTACAAAATGAAGCAAGGCAAAGACAGAGTTTTGCCAACAGAATGCACTGGTCATAACAAACACCCTCTTCTAAAAACACAAGCGACGACTCTACACATGGACATCACCAGATGGTCAATACTGAATTCAGACTGATTATATTCTTTGCGGCCAAGGATGGAGAAGCTCTATACAGTCAGCAAAAATAATACCAGGAGCTGACTGTGGCTCGAATCATGAACTCCTTATTGCAGAATTCAGACTTAAATTGAAGAAAATAGGGAAAACCACTAGACCATTCACATATGACCTAAATCAAATCCCTTACGATTATATAGTGAAAATGACAAATAGATTCAAAGGATTAGATCTGATAGACAGAGTGCCTGAAGAACTATGGATGGAGGTTTGTGACATTGTACAGGAGGCAGTGATTAAAACCATCCCAAGTATAAGAAATGCAAAATGGTTGTCTGAGGAGGCCTTACAAATAGCTGAAAAAAGAAGAGAAGCTAAGGAGCAAAGGAGAGATACCCATCTGAATTCAGAGTTCCAAAAAATATCAGGGAGAGATAAGAAAGCCTTCCTCAGTGATCAATGCAAAGAAATAGAGGAAAACAAAATGGGAAGGACTAGAGATCTCTTCAAGAAAATCAGAGATATCAAGGGAACATTTCATGTAAAGATGAGCACAATAAAGGACAGAAATGATATGGACCTAAGAGAAGCAGAAGATATTAAGAGGTGGCAAGAATACACAAAAAACTATACAAAATAGATCTTAATGACCCAGATAACCATGAAGGTGTGATCACTCACCTAGAGCCAGACATCCTGGAGTGCGAAGTCAAGTGGGCCTTAGGAAGCATCCCTAGGAACAAAGCCAGTGGAGGTGATGGAATTCCAGCTGAGCTAGTTCAAATCCTAAAAGATGATGCTGTGAAAGTGCTGCACTCACTATGTCAGCAAATTTGGAAAATTCAGCAGTGGCCACAGGACTGGAAAAGGTCAGTTTTCATTCCAATCCCCAAAAGGGCAATGCCAAAAGATGTTCAATCTACTGCACAATTGCACTTATCCCACATGCTAGCAAAGTAATGCTCAAAATTCTCCAAGCTAAGCTTCAACAGTACGTAAACCAAGAACTTCCAGATATTCAAGGTGGATTTAGAAAAGGTAGAGGAATCAGAGATCAAATTGCCAACATCAGTTGGATCATAGAAAAAGCAAGAGAGTTCCAGAAAAACATCTACTTCTGCTTCATTGAGTATTCTAAAGGCTTTGACTGTGTGGATCACAACAAACTGTGGAAAATTCTTAAAGAGATAGGAATACCAGACCAGCTGACCTGCCTCCTGAGAAATCTGTATGCAGGTTAAGAAGCAACAGTTAAAACTGGCCATGGAACAACGGACTAGTTCCAAATTGGGAAAGGAGTACATCAAGGCTGTATATTGTCACCCTGCTTATTTAACTTATATGCAGAGTACATCATGCAAAATCCCGGGCTGTATGAAGCTCAAGCTGGAATCAAGATTGCCAGGAGAAATATCAATAACCTCAGATATGCAGATGACACCACCCTAATGGTAGAAAGCGAAGAGGAACTAAAGGGCCCTTGATGAAAGTGAAAGAGGAGTATGAAAAGGCTGGCTTAAAGCTCAACATTCAAATAACAAAGATCACGGCAGCCTGTCCCATCAGTTCATGGCAAATAGATAGGGAAACAATGGAAACAGTGACAGACTTTCTTTTCCTGGGCTCCAAAATCACGGCAGATGGTGAGTGCAACCATGAAATTAAAAGATGCTTGCTCCTTGGAAGAAAAGCTATGACAAACCTAGACAGCGTATTAAAAGGCAGAGACGTTACTTTACCGACAAAGGTCCCTATAGTCAAAGCTATGGTTTTCCCATGTAAGGATGTGAGAGTTGGATCATAAAGAAAGCTGAGCTGCAGAAGAATTGATGCTTTTGAACTGTGGTGTTGGAGAAGACTTTGAGAGTCCCTCGGACTGCAAGGAGATCAAACCAGTCAATCCTAAAGGAAATCAATCTTGAATATTCATTAGAAGGACTGGATGCTGAAACTGAAGCTCCAATACTTTGGCCATCTGATGCTAAGAACTGAGTCATTGGAAAAGACCCTGATGCTGGGAAAGATTGAAGGTGGAAGGAGAAGAAGACAACAGAGGATGAGGTGGTTGGATGGCATCACTGACTGACGGACATGAGTTTGCTCAAGCTCTAGGAGCTGGTGATGAACAAGGAAGCCTGGTGTGCTTCAGGCCACAGGGTCACAATGAGTTGGACACAACTGAGCAACTGTACTGAACGGAAAGCTTGTAATAGCCTGCCCTCTGGGCAACACCATCATGTAGCCCTGGGGCTGAAGGGTGACCGCCTAGCTAAAGAATTTGTTTCCTCGTTTTGATTCACACCACCGCAGGTCTCTCTGGGCTCTTTGCTTGTTGGAATCATTGTTAGTTACCTTGTGAACACCTGGAGGGCTACATGAAGAAAATGAAAATGGTTCAGTCCTGTCCCACTCTTTGCAGAATTCTCCAGGCCAGAATATTGGAGTGGGTAGCCATTCCTCTCTCTAGGGAATCTTCCCAACCCAGGGATTGAACCCAGGTCTCCCTCATTGCAGGTGGATTCATTACCATCTGAGCCATCAAGGAAGCCCAAGAATACAGGAGTGGGTAGCCTATCCCTTCTCCAGCAGATCTTCCGGATCCAGGAATCAACCCGGCGTCTCCTGCACTGCAGGCGATTCTTTACCTAGGCTGAACTATCAGGGAGGTCCAGGAGGGCTGCGTGAGTTTTTTGCACTTGCTTGACCCAGAGAAAATTGCCTGAGGTGTTTGTTCAAAGGAGGGATTCCCTGGCAGGCTTGCTAGCAAGTCTGATTCAGGAACAATGAGGGCGGGACCTTGGATTTCTGGGTCTTTTTTTTTTTTTTTCCCCTTGACCTGGCGTTCTAAAGAAAAGAGGGTTGGAAATTTCTGCTGTGTGGAATTAGAGCGCCCTCTGCTGTCGGTAAAAGAGGATGACAGTAAAACGGACGCAGGCATTGAGGGGCTGTCGAGCCCCTTCCTTCTGCAGGTGTTTTTCCTGCCTCGATTTTTCTTCTACCCTTCAGGGTCACTATGTGCCCAGATCAGAGCTGGGCAGGGGCAAAGGCACGTAAAACGGAGGTCAAGGTTCTCCTTGTTCTCGCAGAATCTACAATCTAATTGAACTGATAAGACATCTTCAGGAAATCATGAGCAGCTCATTTAGAAGCAGTGGATGGGGCTGCATCTGGCAATTATTTCTTGAGCATTCGCTGTGTTTGGAGCTTCGCGAATGTAGGTATCAGTACTTGGGAGCCCTTGGCGCCCAGGAATAGACAAACCATGGTTCTTATAGCTGTAGCTTATAGCTTGGTGGGGGTCCAGGGACAGACACCTAAGATAGGGGACCGAACTCAGCATCACGTGAACCTGGGGTGGGATTTGGAGAGGAGCTACCACCCAAATAAAAGTGCCTTTATTGTTTTTC
This sequence comes from Litocranius walleri, assembly GCA_006410535.1. Taxonomy (NCBI): domain Eukaryota; kingdom Metazoa; phylum Chordata; class Mammalia; order Artiodactyla; family Bovidae; genus Litocranius; species Litocranius walleri. The sequence goes on along the minus strand of SJYG01001119.1, from coordinate 138,466 downwards.
TATTTTATATCTATGAAAATAAATATCCATGCTGAACTATTTGAATAATACAGAAAAGGATAAACAAGAAGGTAAAAATCACCTGAAATCTAACCACCTAGCAATATTTGCAAATGTACCTTTGAAGTCCATCTTTCCACCTGACTCACTGTGTTTTATGGACTTCCCTGTAGCACAAACGGTAAAGAATCTGCCTGTGATGCAGGAGACCAGGGTTTGATCCCTGAGTGGGGAAGTTCCTCTGGAGAAGGGAATGGCAATCCACTCGAGTATTCTTGCCTGGAGAATTCCATGAACAGAGAAGCCTGGCGGGCTACAGTCCATGGGTTTGCAGAGTCGGACACGACTAAGCAACTAACACACACCCCCACTGTGGTTTATACTGACGCACATATGTAGACCCAGTCACTTTCTTACACATGCAGCGTTTTATTCAGGCTTCTTTTCTTGTTTTATTAAGGTCTTTATTGATATATAATTCATATATATAACTCATCACTTAAAATGTCAGTTCAGGGACTTCCCTGGCCATCCAGTGGTTAAGACTCCATGCTTCCAATGCAAGGGGCATGGGTTTGATCCCTGGTCGGGGAACTGAGATCCCCCATGTCCTACAGCCAAACAAAGTCAGTTTAATTGTTTTAGTATATAACCAGATTTCTGCAACCATCATCATCATCTAATTTTTCCCAATTTGTAAAATTGAGATTTAGTTGACTTATAACATCATATTAGTTCAAAGTGCAACGTGACGGCTTGATTTATGTCCATATGTATTGTGAAATGACTACCACAGTAAGTTTAGTTAACATCAAGTACCTTATATAGTTACAAATTCTTCTTCCTTTCTTTCGACATTTATTTCTCTTTTTCTCCTCCCAGTGCTGTTTTTGGTTTTCTTTATGCATACTTCTGTGTCAAAGATGTCGACAGCTTGGGTTATATCCTTTCTCATCTTTCCCAAACACACACATACAACCCTATTTATTGTTGTTTTTTTTCTCCTCCCTCCTACCCTCGCTGTCTCTCTACTCATTTATTGTGGATTTGCAGAGAAGCACAATTCAGTTTTCTACCCTTTGATGCAAGGAGCAGGCACACTTTGGGCTTTGCCCCAGATCTACTATATCAAACCCTTTGAGTGTGGAGTCAAGAATCTGAGCTTCTAATCCCCAACCCCAGGCTTTCTGTGTCTTCTGGTTCTGCTCCCTTGAGTTAGGGAAGGCTGGCTAGTGAAGGTTCATGTTGCTGTGGGCAGCAGCAGGAGTCAGGAGACTTGGGAGGGTCCTGAAGACAGGCTCACAGGTGAGAGTCTCCAGGTAAACAGTGTGTGCAAAAGCCATGGATGGGAGACAGTTTCAGGTATGCTGTGGAGAGGACAAATTCTGTGATTGGATAGAGAGTGGGTTTGAGGTACTGATGGCTTACGATGCCAGAATCAGGGCTTAAGAATCAAAGTAGGGAGCAGGGACTCTGATGTGGAGAACTTTTGCAAAAGAAGGGGAAGGGGGAGGCAGAGGATGAGACAGTTAGATAGCATCACCAACTCAGTGGACATGAATTTGAGCAAACTCTGGGAGATGGTGAAGGACAGGAGAGCCTGGCATGCTGCAGTCCATGGGGTGGCAAAGAGTCAGACATGACTGAACGACCGAACAGGCAGCAAACAGTGGGAGTGGAACAGCCACTCGTTCAGCCATGGGGAATGCTTGTAGTGTGTCAGGCACAGTGCTTGCTGTGAACTACTTCATCAGTCGTCCTAACAGCTCTCAGGGCAGATAGCATTTTTATTCTCATTTTACAAAAGAAGGCAACTGAGGCGCAGAGAAGTTAAGTAAGTTGCCCAAGGTCACACAGCTGGTAAGTGGCAGCTGTTGCTGTTGTTGAGTCGCCCAGTCATGTCCGACTGTAAGTAAGTGGCAGAGCCAGGCTCAAACCCAGGCAGTGAGACTCGAGCCTCTCCTTTTAACCCCTGTGTCTTTTTTTCGTATTTAGTTGTTTGTTTGGCTGTGCAGAGCCTCAGCTGCAGCACGGAAGATCTTCGGTCCTCACTGTGGCATGCAGGGCCTTTAGGTGGGACCTGGGAACTCAGAGTTGTGGGATCTAGTTCCCTGACCAAGGAGCAAAGCTGGGCCCCCTGCACTGAGAGCGTGAACTCTTAGCCCCCGGACCACCAGGGAAGTCCCTAACCACTGTGCCGTACTTCCCGCAGCACCTTTAGTGTCCTCATCTGTAAAAACCAGCACAAAGACGACAAGGCCAATGGGACATGACACTTACCCAGGACAGCAAACAATGAGGACGCCAACCAAAATAACACTAACAAGTGTTTAGCCAGCGTGAACTACCTCAAAGGTAGAGTGGCATGGAATAGTGGTCAAGGGCTTGGATTCTGACATCAGGGAGATCTGGGTTCAAAGTTAGCTCTGCCAAGCACTAGACGGGCAGATTGTATAGGCTCCTAGAGCCTCAGTTTGCTCATCTGTAAAACGAGGCTAAAAGTGCCTACCTCATGAGGCTGCTGAGGGGTTAAATGAAAAAAGCGTGAAAATTGCATATAGCAGCGGCTGTTCACTAAAGGTTAAAAGGCAGTGGGGCTGGGAGGAAGAATAGTCTGAGAATGAAAACAGATGCGTCCTGAGGTGGGGTTGGTGGGGGTGGTAATTAAATTCCAAGAGAGCCCTGAGATTGGATGACAGGGCACCCCTCTTGCGCTGCTTCCTGCGTAGAAGCCTATGTCTTGCCAGAATGTTGCAAACATCTGCTCACGCAGTGGGTGAGACGGTGATGAAAGTTCACAACTACAGTGTACTGGACACTACTGGACACCCTCTGTCCAAGATCATCTCTTAGGTCCACAGTTCCCAAACTGTGCCTCCAGGAGCCCCTGGGCACCGCAGAATATTTTAGAGGATTTTTGAAAGGAACACAGCGACATCTATCTGCCAGTGTTCAAACTACCAGGTCAAGCTAATTTGCATTTTGAATGTTAGATGTCATAACTCTGTGAAGCTGGGTTTATGGCAGTTATTCTAATTTTTTAAAAAAAGTTTCATGTAAAAATTATTGTAGGACGGGAAATGAAGGGGCTCATGTTCAATCTAATTCTCGAGTTTGAGCAGTTGTATAGAGCCCAATAAATCCACTTATTTCATTAGTACATACTTAGGATTATTTAAGAAGAAATAGTACGTGAACCGAGAACGTCTAGATGTTCAAGCTGAATTTAGAGAAGGAAGAAGAACCAGAGATCAAATTTCCAACATCAGTTGGATCATAGAAAATGCAAGAGGGCTCCAGAAAAATATCTATTCTGCTTTATTGACTATCCCAAAGCCTTTGACTTTTTGGATCATAACAAACTATGGAAAATTCTTAAAGAGATGGGAATACCAGACCACCTTGCTTGCCTCCTGAGAAATCTGTATGCAAGTTAAGAAGCAACAATTAGAACTGAACATAGAACAACTGACTGGTTCCAAATTGGGAACGGAGTATATCAAGGGTGTATATTGTCACCCTGCTTATTTAACTTATATGCAGAGTACATCATGAGAAATGCCGGGCGGGATGAAGCACAATCTGGAATCAAGATTGCTGAGAGGAATATCAATAACCTCAGATATGAAGATGTCACCTTTCCTTGTGGCAGAAATCAAAGAGCTAAAGAGCCTCTTGCTGAAAGTGAAAGAGGATAGTGAAAAAGTTGGCTTAAAGCTTAACATTCAAAAAACAAAGATCCTGGTATCTGGTCCCATCACTTCATGGCAAATAGATGGGGAAACAGTGGAAACAGCTGTGATTTTGTGAAAGCAAAAACATTACCTTGCTAACAAAGTTCCATCTAGTCAAAGTTATGGTTTTTTCAGTAATCGTGTATGGATGTGAGAGTTGGACTAAAGAAAGCTGAGCGCCAAAGAATTGATGCTTTTGAACTGTGGTGTTGGAGAAGACTTTTGAGAGTCCCTTGGACTGCAAGGAGATCAGACCAGTTGATTCTGAAGGAAATCAGTTCTGAATATTCATTGGAAGGACTGATGCTAAAGCTGAAACTTCAATACTTTGGCCACCTGATGTGAAGAACTGACTCATGTGAAAAGACTCTGATGCTGGGAAAGATTGAAGGTGGGAGAGAAGGGGATGCCAGAGGATGAGATGGTTGGATGGCATCACCGACTCGATGGACATGAGTTTGAGCAAGCTCTGGGAGTTGGTGATGGACACGGAAGCCTGGTGTGCTGCAGTCCATGGGGGTCACAAAGAGTTGGACACGACTGACAGCAACTGAACTGAACTGAAGAAGAAACTAAAATATTATTTTTCTTTCCATTTACATGCATTTTCAAGGGCTTCCCTGTGGCTTAGCTGGTAAAGAATCTGCCTGCAATGTGGAAGACCTGGGCTGGATCCCTGGTTTGGGAAGATCCCCTGGAGAAGGGAAAGGCTACCCACTCCAGTATTCTGGCCTGGAGAATTCCATGGACTGTAAAGTCCATGGGGTCACAAAGAGTCGGACACGACTGAGTGACTTTCACTTCACTCAAGTTGAAAGTGAACTCAAGTTCACTTCACTTCAACTAAGTTGACGTAAATACTTAATTGTTTTGGCCTCACTTATTTACTAAACATAATTGTTGGGGGTTTTCTTTCTCAGGCAAGTGGGGAGGCAAGTAGGGGCTGCCATAAAAAAATTACTGAGACATCGAGGGTGCCTAGAACCAAGAAAGTTTGGAACACTTGCATTAGGTATAAAAAGTTGGAGATCTATACCTCTGTTTTACACATAAGTCAATAAAGGCAAATTCATTGCCTGAGGCCACCCATTGGGGTTGGGGTGTGTGTGTGTGGGGTCCGTGAAATTCACACTATGTCTCATGTGATTTTCAGGAAGGCAAAATGCCTTTCCCAACCTCTCTGTCCTTTCAGATGTGTCCCCTGACTGTGAAGAAGGGCAGATTGGGGCCTGGATCCATCGCTTTCTGTTTGCCAAGCATCAGTATTTGACACCTTTCTCATTCAAGAGGGGAGCCCTATTCAGGGGGCCCAGGACAACAGCCTTTGTGTGCAGTAGGAGCTGAAGTTGGGCCCTGGGTGGGGGGCCTCTTTTCTTAGATACCCTGGAGGATCTCCCTACTCCCGCTCCTAATCCCCCTCCCAATTAAATCCACCTTCCATCCCCAAGTCACTGGCTCAGCCACCTGGCTGCCAGGGGCCCCAGAAATTAAGGAGTTTAAAAGTCGTGCCATGGGACTTCCCTGGTGGTCCAGTGGTTAAGACCGTACTTCCACTGAACGGGGTGAAGGTTCGATCCCTGGTGGAGGAACTAGGATCCCACAGGCCTCTTGATGTGGAAAAAAAAAAAATGTCACGCTGGGCATCCAGGTCCCACCCAATCTGGTTCCACCTTCTAGGTGAGAGTCTCCAAGGGGGAGCTGCAGGTGGCAAGCAGCTTCCTGGAGGGGTTAACAAGGGGGAGAGCCACGAGGGGACAGCACATAGCATCCTCCCTGACCTTCGGCTGGACTTGAGGATTCTGCCCCCAGCGGTGAGCTGCCTGACCCCAAAGCTACTTATGCTAGAGATAAAGGGAAGCACTGGAAGAAATGTGGGGGTCCCACTTTCCCAAGGGGCAGTTGCCAGCACCATCCTTGTGCAGCTAGACTGCCAGGCTCTAGGGGGACTCTGAGCAAGTCGTCCCACCCCTCTGAGCCTCTGTTTTCTCCTCCCCAGAATGGGAATAACAGTGCCTACTTCGTAGAGTGGTTCTGAGCGTTTCATACATTACTAAAGCTTAGTGCAAAGCTGAGTATACGTGGCCGGTGTGCAATGAAATGTATTCATTCCATGAATATTTATGGAGTGCCTACTAAGTACGGATGAGGCAACATTCTAAGCACTGGGAGTGAACAAGATAGACAAAAGCCCAGCCCTGGGAGTAGTGAGGCGGACATTTACAGAGGCAGACAGACATAAAAAACAAACATCATCCCGACTCAATGGACCTGAGTTTGAGCAAACTCTGGGAGATGGTGAAGGACAGGGAAGCCTGGCATGCTGCGGTCCATGGGGTCGTGAAGAGTGGGACATGACTGAGCAACTGAACAACAGCAGTGTAAGTAAATGACAGAGCGGTCCAGTCCCATAAAAATAGGGTGTGAGAGCCGCACATGTGATTTAAATGGTTCCTGTGGTGCCATTATAAAAGTAAAAAGAAATGGGTGAAATTAAGGCTTCTAATTTTTAATGTAAAATGTTTAAAAATGTAGTTTTAAGATTGAAATCTTTCGGGACTTCCCCGGCGGTCCAGTGGTTAAGGCTCCATGCTTCTAATGCAGGGGGCATGAGTTTGATCCCTGGTTGGGGAACTAGGGTTCCATAGGCCACCGAGTATGGCCAAATTTTTTTTTTTAAATACACACACAAAAAAAACCCTTTCACCTAAAACATTGCTGTTTCGGCCAGAGGCATCAGCCACATTTCAGGTGCTCAGTGGCCACATGGGCCTCACGGTTGCCGAATGTGCCAAGTGACTGCAGAAATGAAGGCTTGACCAGCCCCTCCTTTTCCCTCTGCTGGCCTGGCCTGGTCTGCAGTGAGAGCCTCCTGGCCAAATGGCGCCTTCTCCCTTCCACTGTTGGCAAGCATGACCTGGTTCCTCAGGCCCCTGAGAGGTGCCCCAGCCTGGGGGCTCCTCAGCACCACCCTGCCCACTCCGGGCAAAGGTGTGCACCCCTTGTTCTGGGGGCTTATGGCCACCCCAGGGAACAGACAGCAGGAAGTTTTGTCCAGGCTCTTACTGGAAAAGGGAAGAGGTGGGTTAGCGGGGTTTGAGGATGAGTTTTTGTCCAGGGCTGGGATCAGTGGGAAGTGAGAGGGCTGGAACCTGCCTCTATTTAAAATTTGATATTTTTGTTCATCAGATTTTGGGTATTAATTAAGAAATATGTTTTATTCATATATTATAAAATTTGTCCACTTAAAGTGCAAAATTCAGCAGTTTTTAGTAAAGTCACAGAGTTGCATAACATCACTCAATCAATATTAGAACATTTCCATCGTCCCCAAAGAAACTTTGTTTCCACCAAATAGCCATTCCCTGCCCCCACCCCCATCCTTCCAAACCCTGGCGACTGTGAGTCCACTTTCTGTCCATGTGGACTTGCCTCTTCTGGATGTTTCCTATACGTGGGATCGTACAGTAGATGGCCTTTTGTGTCTGGCTTCCTTTCACTCAGCATACTGTCTTCCAGACTCACGCCTGTTGTAGTATCAATCAGGAGTTCACTCTTTTCTGCTGCGCGTGCTCAGGAGCTCAGTCGTGTCCAACTCTTGGTGGCCCCATGGACTGTGGCCCGCCAGGCTCCTCTGTCCATGGGATTCTCCAGGCAAGAACACTGGAGTGGAGCGCCATTCCCTTCTCCAGGGATCTTCCCGACTCAGGGGTTGAACCTGAGTCTCCTGTGTCTCCTGCATGGCAGATGGATGCTGAGCCATCAGAAAAGCCTGCACTCCTTTTTATAGTCGGATATGCTGTTGTACAGATGGACCAGATTTTTTTCTATCGATTCTTTCACTGATGGATATTTATGTTTTTGATTTTTTGGCTATGGTGAATTATTCTATCCATTCTTTCACTGATGGATTTTATGTTTTTAATTTTTTGGCTATGGTGAATTTTTCTATCCATTCTTTCTCTGATGGAATTTATGTTTTTAACTTTTGGCTATGGTGAATTTTTCTATCCATTCTTTCTCTGATGGATTTTATGTTTTTAACTTTTGGCTATGGTGAATTTTTCTATCCATTCTTTCACTGATGGATATTTATGTTTTATTTTTTGGCTATGGTGAATTATTCTGTTGTGAACATTCATGTGCAGATTTTTGTGTGGACATTTCTTTTAAATTCTTTTTAAGGCTTGCATTAATTTAGAATTTTTAATATCCTTATATAAATTATCATTTTATCTAGATTTACTGAGTTTTTCCATCATCCCCTTAAAATTTGTGCCTGAGTCAAGAAGTTGACTAGCTTCACCCTGCTTACACCCTGCAGGTCCTGTTCCTTGCTAGCTGCATGACTTTGGGTGAGTTGCTTACCCTTGCTGAGCCTTAATTTCCTCCTCTGTAAAATGGGCATAATCCCTGTGCCCACTCACGGCTGTTAGGGGGCTGCATGGAGGTAATGACGTGAGTTACAGATCCAGTCCACAGTAGACATGAGTCAACGCGTTTTTCCTCCTGGGAGGTCTGGTGCCCCGGCTGGCTGTGTGGGGTGTCCCCAGATGGATGTGACCTTGCCCTGCCCTTGAGGAGAGTTGGCCCAACAGCCTGGAAATCCTTGCTGCTTCTGTTCCCAAGGGTAATCTGCTGTTTGGTTCTCTTGCTCCAGCCTGACCCACTACAAGGTCCTGTGGGGGTGGGACCAGATGCTGGTCACCCAGAGGCCCCCCCTCGGCTGCCAGCACCTTGCACCCCAGCTGTCTGGGGCCCCCATCGCCGCCTCCCCCACCCTCCACTCTGCCCACTGCTGTTGAAGGCCGCGGCTCTACCACTCTCTGCACTGCCATGAGGCCTGCACTGCGCAGGGTGAAGTCCAAAGTTCAGTCCCTTCGCTAAGCACACGGATAAATATGAACCTTGGAGAATTTCCCCAGCTCCAATGTAAACAGAGCGGGCAGGGGCCCTGATTCACTGGCCACTGAGGCCAGGGTTGGGGGTTGGGGGTGCCCACAAGGCTTGGCTAGTGGGGTTTGGGGGGGCAGCGGGTGCAAGGAGCCTGGCTGGGGCCTGCCTGCGGACCGGCCAGCACGGAGCCAGCCCACGCGGTCGGGGGAGGCGGCTGGCCCGGCGGCCCCTGGCCGCGTGGCCCGGCGCTAGTGGAGCCATGGTTTCTAAACTGAGCCAGCTGCAGACGGAGCTCCTGGCGGCCCTGCTCGAGTCAGGCCTGAGTAAAGAGGCGCTGATCCAGGCACTGGGTGAGCCGGGGCCCTACCTGCTGGCTGGAGATGGCCCCTTGGACAAGGGGGAGTCCGGCGGCAGTGGCAGTGGCCGAGGGGAGCTGGCCGAGCTGCCCAATGGGCTGGGGGAGACCAGGGGCTCGGAGGACGAGACGGATGACGATGGGGACGACTTCACGCCGCCCATCCTCAAGGAGCTGGAGAGCCTCAGCCCGGAGGAGGCGGCCCACCAGAAGGCCGTGGTGGAGACCCTGCTGCAGTAAGGACCCCTCCCTTGTCCCCTGCTCCCAAGGAGCCCTGAGAGAGGGACCCACCCTCGGTTTCTGCCTGCCCTTCCCAGTCCACAGTCCCATGGGCTGTAGCCTGGTTGTCGCGACGGAGACAGGGCCCGTTAGAGCTAGGAGGTGGTGGGAGGGGGGTTCTAGCTTGGAGGTTGGAATCTCCAGTACCCGATCCAGCCCTCTGCGTGGTCCCGTCCCCATGAGCCAAGGCTTGCAGTCCAGAGCTTGGGAAGTGAGGCATGCTCCACAGGGGAACCCCAAGATGGGAACAAAGCAGAGAATCCACAATTTGAGTACCCGGGGAGAGAACTGGGGAAGGGGTGGTGGTGGGAATTTTTAGCTACCAGGCGCATTTCTAGTCCCCCAGTCCTAACTTCCCTGCTAAGCATCGGGGCACACCCCTGGCTGGGGTTTTGGGGGGACCCCTTGGATTCCCCAGAACTCGAGCTTTCAGCCAGGAGAACCCAGGTCTTTCTTACCTGTGGGAAATGGAGCCTCAGGAGGGGAGCTACTCCCCTTTCCAGCACAGCCTCAGCCCCCCCCCCCCCTCCCCCCCCCGACCCCCGGGGGACCCCCC